>SJYX01021845.1:465069-644191 GCA_006410675.1 Oreotragus oreotragus
GCGGGTCTCCGTCTGGGACCTTTCCTGGTTTCATGCCCTGCCAGAATTGTGAGCTCCAAAGGGGAATCTTGATGGTAACTGAGATGTTTATTTGCCTGTGTCCAGAAAGACTTGGCCACCAGGCTTTGTATTTCCTCAGAGTCTAGCTGTTGCTGGAGAGTCAGGACCCCTCTCAGTGTGGGCATCCCAGGGCCATTCTGGGGCACAGACCAGTGGCTTTGGGGGCCTGGTTTGGAGCCAACATTTCAAGCAAGTCAGGCTTAGAATCTGAGCTTCTGGGAAGAAATTCCCAATCACGAAATGTGTCATTTGAAAAAATATGTGTGTCATTTAAGTGTGCACTGAGCCTGGACCACATGGGATAGGGTTGTTCTAATAAACACGAATAAGCCAGTTTTCACATTAGAGAAATAACAGTTTCAAGTAGAAATGTGGTGCTTTTAAAAGAGGTTAATTAATAAACAGCAGGTAATTGTTCATGGCACATGGTGGCAGAGGGTAATTTTCATTTTAGAGGAGAGAAGGGCCAAATGCCCCCCCCCCCCAACTCAGATTTTTTGTGTAATAATCACCTTGGCTTCACCTCCGCCTTTAATTTTTACAGCTGGAGCTGTTTATCATCGCTCCAACTTTCACTAAAAAGGAAAAACTATCACTTAAACAAAGCCATTGAAAACTCAGCATCATATGTGGATTTCTTAACATAAATAAATCATACAAACCAAGATTTATGTTCTCCCAGTGATGTCATTCGCTGAAGGCTGCCTTCCCAATCAAATCAGCGGTTAGTGACTCTCCTTTTGTGTGTGTGCTTTTTGCAAAATAAGAAAAGCAGCGCTGGCATCCTGGCTGCTCTCTTTCTCTGCTCCGCCCAGGACATCAGAAAGGTCTCTCCCTGCATCAGCACAACTGGTTCTAAACGGTGAGCACGGATTCAGCGCCACAGATGGCATTTCAAGCCTTTGTTTTTGAAGTGCCGGTTTTAAGTTGAAAGACTGTTAAGGCTTCCTGAAGGCTTTGCTCAGACTCCAGCAGAAGCTGGGGGCTCTGGGGGTCTCTCGGAGCCTAGGATGAGTTTGGCTGCAGGGTCATCACGTTGAAATTAGTGAGGACTGCGACAGTCACCCGTGATGGGGAGATGAGATGTGGTCGCTCCGTATAGTGGAGGAGCGTCAGTCACAGCAAAGAACGAAGCCCTGATGTGGACCACAGTGTGTACGAAGTTGGCAAATGAAGCCAGTCAGAGCAGGTCACGTGCCATTCCATTCCACCTACGTAGAATGCCCCTGCCACATCCAGGATGGGCAAATCCACAGAGACAGAAAAGAAACAAGTGGTTGCCAGGGTAGGGGAGAGGACGTGGCAGGTGACTGCTTCCTTGGCAAAGGGTTTCTTCCTGAGAAGATGAAAATGTTCTGGAAACAGACGCCCACTTTATTTATTTACTAAAGTCTTCCTTGTTTGTTTGATTTTATTGGCTGCACCAGGTCTTAGCTGCAGCGCATAGGATCTTCATTGCAATGCACAGGATCTTTAGTTGCAGCATGCAAAGTCTTCGTTGCAGCATGTAGGATCTAGGGGTCAAACCCGGGTCCTCTGTGTTGGGAGAGCAGAGTCTTAGCTACTGGACCACCAGGGACATCCCAGACAGCCCACTTAAAAATGGAGACTGTCATGCTATATTAATTATATCTCAATAAATCTGTTATTTAAAAATCACTACTGAGAACATATGTTTAAAAAGCTTTATGTTCATTTTAAAGTTTTTTCCATTTTGAAATGATCACACAGATGGGTGAGTGTGTAAGACTGCATGTGCATACCTGGAGTGTATGACATGAGCACTGGCCCCAGCTCCTGGGTGAAGCATGAGCTTGTGATAATTTTTCTTCAAAGTTCTCTGTATAGCCCCTTCCCCTAACTGCATTCCCTTCAACCAGACCAGAGGTACCCACCCCACGGGTATCTGTGTTAACCATCTCCTTGACTTGTTTTCCAGTTTTATCACCCAAGACAGATCCCTGAAAATGGGTGACCAGCCACAGAAGCTTCAGTTCAGTTCAGTTCAGTCGCTCAGTCGTGTCCAACCCTTTGTGACTTCATGGACTGCAGCACACCATACTTCCCTGTTCATCACCAACTCCTGGAGCTTGCTCAAACTCATGTCCATGCCATCCAACCATCTTATCCTCTGTCATCCCCTTCTCCTTCTGCCTTTAATCCTTCCCAGCATCAGGATTTTTTCAGTGAGTCAGTTCTTCGCATCAAGTGTCCAAAGTATTGGCACTTCAGCTTCAGCATCAGTCCTTCCAATGAATATTCAGGACTGATTTCCTATACAATTGACTGATTTGACAGCAGCTTTCTTAAGTTGAAATGACTGAAGAATGTTAAAATCACCAGTAGTGGGTACATGAAGCGTAGTGAATCCAAACCATGGTGTCCTCCTTGGCCATGGAAGGGAGTGGAGTCCTTGTACCCTCTACGGCCCAGAGGGCCCTTGAAAACATGGTGCTCAGTGAGAGAAGCCAGTTACAAAAGGCCACATGCTGTAGAATGCCATTGATACAGTGTCCAGAATAGGCAGGTCCAGAGAGACAGAGCACAGTTCCGTGGTTGCCTAGCTGTGGCATCTCAACAGGTAAAGGTTTCAAGTCCGGCTCCAGCTCCAGGTGTCGACAGACCTTCATTCGGAAGCCAGCAGCCAGCAGGAAGATAGGGCTGACCTGGTGGCTCCGTGATAAAGAATCTGCCTGCCAATGCAGGAGACACAGGTTTAATCCCTCAGTAGAGAAGATTTCCTGGAGGAGGATGTGCTAACCCACTCCAATATTCTTGCCTGGAAAATTCCATAGACAGAGGAGCCTGGTGGGTTACAGCCCACGGGGTTGCAAAGAGTAGAACATGACTGAGCACAGGCACACACACACAAGGCTAGGTGCCCAGACCTCACAGTGTGGGCGATAAATCCATTCAAGAGCATACGTTCATTGTATACCTACTATTTGCCAGGGCAGTCATAACCCCAAGGATACAGTGTGACTGAAACACAAAAGATCCCCCCCCCCAACCCCGCACACCACCCAGCTCCCTTTCTCATGCGGAGGCAGTGACAAGCCAGATTCAGCAAGTGGGAGGCAGCACTGCTATGGGAATAAGGAAGAGAGGTGAAGGGTCAGGGGTGGGGAGGGTGCAATTCCCAGCAGGGCGGCCCAGGGAGACTTCTCTGAGATGGTGGTGTTTGAGCAGGGATGTGAGTGAGTGAGAAAGTAGCCACGTGTGCATCAAGCAGAGCAATATCTGCACCAAGGGACCAGCCAATGCAGAGCCCAGGGGTGAGAGAATCCAGTGCTGGAGCAAAAAGAAAGAGGGAGAGGAAAAGGAATTCAACTGGGAGCAGTGGGCTGGAGGAGGCTGCAAATTGAGGTTGCGGACAGAATTAAGATGATTAATCAGCTGATCTCAAAGTAGGGCGAGCATCTCCTGGGTTATGTGGCTGGGTGCCGTATCTTTAAATGTGGTAGATGGAGCAGAAAGATTCAGACAGACTTGTTGGCTTTGCTCATGGGAGGGGCCAGGAGCCAAGGAAGGCAGGCAGCATTTGTAGAAGATGAAAAAGACAAGAAAATGTGTTCTAGATCCTCCAGAAAAGAAAGCAGTCCAAGCAACAGTGCCTTGATTTTCACCCAGCCAGACTCATTTCAGACTTCTGACCTGCAGAATAGTAAAATGATATATCTGTGCTGTTTTAAGCCACTGTGTTTGTGATTACTTGTTGCAGCAACCACAGGAAACTCACACATGAAGGAGCAGGACCTTCATCCATCTGTGGTCAAGACAAGTGAGGTCACTATAAAGGTCTGAGCCAGGCTCCCCAAAGTTAATCCAGGGAACAGTGGCTGTACTGTAGGCATACTCGTCATGATGGTCCTCATATCTGATTCCTTACTCTCTCTGCTCTGATATGGCCCATGACAACCTGCCCATAGTCACAGTCCTTGAAGCTCTATTATTCCCTGAGGAATTATTCCTTTGCATCTCCTGCTCCTTAGTGCCTGTATTTTCCTGGCTTACTTTCTCATTTGGGGTGGAACACATCCTTCAGTAACTTCCGATAAACTGGAAGATACATTTTTTAGGACAACGCATGTCTGGAAAGTCTTTCCTCCACCATACCAGAATGCTAGCCTGGCTGGGTATAAAGTACTAGACTGGAGATGATTTTCATCCAGAATTTTAAGTTTGGCTCCATTGTCTTCTTCAAAGGTCTCTGTTGAGAAGCTCAAGGAGATTCTGTCTCTTTATGCTGCACATGTGACTTGCTTTTCTGTCTTTGGAATCTATAGACTCTCGTTTTCCCAAATGTTGCAATGTTTCACAACAATGCACCTGAAACGTCTGATCTCACCCACAGTGATTCCTTTCAAACTGGAAGCTTACTCTTCAGTTCTGGGAACGTTTTTTGAAATGTCTTTTTGCTGCTTTTCCACAATGTGTTTCCTCTGTTCTCTGTTTTTGGAAGGATGATTGGATCAAGTTTTCTTCTGCCCATGTGGTCTGTGTGTCCTCCTAACGGCTTTGTTCCATTTGTTTCAGTCTCTGTCTTTCCTCCAATATCTGTTGCTCCTTGGCTGTCTGCCCATGATCCAGAGGGGGCATGCAGAGCTGGCTGGAAGGTCTGAGAGGGAGGGAGAAGCTATTGCTTTTGAGATTCACAGAATGGTGACCCTGGGAACCCTTGGTGACACCATCCTTAGGGACTGGTTCGGTTCCTATAGATTGAGGCAGGGTCTGGCCTTCAGCCTTCTGGGGGCCACAATGGGGTGGAGACAGGGGTTTCTTTGGTCAGCAGGCACACAAGGCTGCCTGCATTCCAGGGAATAGAACTTCGGGCTTTCTTGACATGGGGGAGGGGTGACTGGAGGGGGAGGGGCAGCTAGACTCCTCATAGTCCCCTTTCATATAGCCTTCCTGACCATAGCCACTCATGCATCCCTCATCCAGGGATGCTTTTATGGCCAATCCTGAAATCAAGCAGGGCTGCTCTGACTCCTAAATGTGGCAAAATCTCACCTTCCAACTCTCCATTTAGGGCTGTCTCTCTCTTGTCTGTGACCCAGTTACCACGGCTCCATCTACAATTTGACTTTCAGATACTTGTGGCTGCTCTGTCCTCTCCACCTTGTGGGTAAATGTCTTTCATCATCTCTTTATTGTGGTTCAAGTAGGTTTGCAGTACACGTGCTGTGACATGTGTTTAATCTGCCGTCTTAATCAGCGGCTTTTGTGGCTCTTTGAGAAAAGATTGTGTCCACTCTTAGGTCCAGGTCTGAACCCATGCAGGGTCCAGCTTTCCCAAGCAAAATTTCCTAGGTCCTGATCTGCAAATTCCCCAAAGCCTTCCCAACAGCAAATTCCAGCATCTGATCTATGAAACCAGTTAGTTCCACTGATGCGTCTCTGAAACTCAGGACTGGGGGAACTTCAGGAACATAAATTGAAATATTAACAGTGGTTTTCTCCAAATGATGGGACTTTAGGATATTATAACTTTTTTCTCTTTTTATGCTTATGTGCGTTTTAATTTTTCTCCAGAGAGTAGATATTAGTCATGTAATTGCTACAGTGTTTAAAGTTAAGAACAAAATCCTATCTGTCTTTTGAGAATG
Source organism: Oreotragus oreotragus (assembly GCA_006410675.1). Classification (NCBI taxonomy): domain Eukaryota; kingdom Metazoa; phylum Chordata; class Mammalia; order Artiodactyla; family Bovidae; genus Oreotragus; species Oreotragus oreotragus. Next base: position 470,739 of record SJYX01021845.1, read on the forward strand.
AGCTCAGAATTCATCACCTCCTTGGAGCTTCTCCTGGTGGGACCGTCAGTACTGCTCTCTCACTGCGTATATGGGAGGCACATGAAACTTGATTTCTGAGCTGAAGCATCATTTCTATCAGGATGTGTGAGACTGGAGGGAGACGGTGCAGGGAGCAGGTGTGCAGACTCTGGGGCGAGCTGCCCCTCGCCACCCTATGACCTGTTCAGATCTCAGTCTCCTCCCCTGCAGATGTGAGAACAGCACGCACCTGTGGACTGTTGTGGGGTGAAGGTCACTGGTACCTGTGAAGGGCATCTATACCTACAATTGACCACCTTAACCATTTTTGAGTGCACAGTTCAGCAGCATTAAGCACATTCATGTTGTTGTGCAATCATCCCCACCATCTGTCTCCAGAACTTTCTTACCTTCCCACACTGAAGTTTTGTCCCCATTAAACACTTGCTCTCCCTTTCCCCCATAGCTTCCCTCATAGCTCAGTTGGTAAAGAATCCGCCTGCAATTCAGGAGATCCCGGTTCGATTCCTGGGTGGGGAAGATCTGCTGGAGAAGAGATAGGCTACCCACTCCAGTATTCTTGGGCTTCCCTTGTGGCTCAGCTGGTAAAGAATCTACCTGCAATGTGGGTGACCTGGGTTTGATCCCTGGGTTGGGAAGATCCCCTGGAGAAGAGAAAGGCTATCCACCCCAGTATTCTGGCCTGGAGAATTCCATGGACTCTATAGTCCATGAGGTTGCAAAGTGTCAGACATGACTGAGTGACTTTCACTCACTCCCCACTTCCCCCAGCCCCTGGGCCCCCTTCTTCTCCTTTCTGTCCGGGAATTTGACTCCTCCAGGGACTTCCATGAGTGGCACCAGACAATATCTGTCCTCTGGTGTCTGGCTTTTTCACTGAGCACAGTGTCCTCAAGGTTCATCCTGTTGTAACAGGTGTCAGAATCGCCTTCCTTGTCAGAATGCCTGACACTCCAGAGTGTGCTGTACACACCTCAGTCACCCATCAGGCTGTGGATGGACACTTGGGTTGTTTCTGACTCCCTGAGCTGCTTTCAACAATGTTCTTCTTCAGCATCTCTCTTGGGGGAGGGTATTTCTTTCCTTCCTCAGCACAGGGAGGGACTTACAGGCCTCTCTGGGGTTATCTTTGGGGATCCAAACACTCCATCATGCCCATCTGTCTTCTCCCTCCTGACTCTGAGCTCTGGGAGGCTGCACGGAGTCTGATCTGATTTGCCCCTGTCCCCAGTGGGTGTGGGGTGGACCCCTCCCCAGAAGTTCCCAACCTTGACACCAAGTGGACAGCTTCACCTCGTACTTGAGGTTTTCTTCTCTTTCCACCTGGCTCTCGACCCCGAGGGGTGCTGGGGGCTCTGACGGCTCTCAGGTCAGATCCTTCTCATCCTGGACCCAAGGAGGATGCAGGGGATGGAGCAGATCCCTGCAGGGGACAGGAAATCAAGGGTTCTTTGCTGAGGGCTTGAGGGCAGCAAGTGGCCTCCACCCACACACTTAAAATTGGTTCTGAAATGTCCCTGAGTTGGCCATGCTAGCCAGAGCTGGGAGCACAGCTCAAGGGCTCCTAACTTCTCCCCCAGGGGAAACCCCTGGATGGGTAGGAATCAGCACTCACCCCCACTCTCTCAACCCAAGACCAGACCCTCAGCCTCAGCATCCTCCAGGGAAGGAAGGCCACACCCCAGAGCCCAGCCTCCCCTGAAAGAATAGACCCTTGGAAGACCTCAGACGATGCTCCTTCTGGACGTCAGGCATTGAGATGTTTACAAGTGACAGAATGAGATTCACCTGAGGTTCAACATGTGGGCATCACAGAGCCATAGGCAGCAAGCCTGAGGGGTAAAGGGGGGCTTCGTAAACACAGGCAGGAACCCCTGGGGAAAGGGCCTTGTGACTGAAGCAGCTCAGTCTTTGAGGGCCCACGCTTCATAGCCGCTCCACACTGGGGCGGGCTCTGCACAGACGCACCCAGAGAGCTCCAGATGTTCCATTCAACCAGGAGAGCCCTCGCTGTGACAGAGACACAGGGGCACCACAGAAGGGGAGCTTATCAGAATTGCAGAGCCATCTCCTCCAGGAAGCCCTCCTGACCCTCTCCAGCCCAGTGGAACTTGCCTCTCGTCTCGTTGTCTCAGGACCTACTTGGCTTCTTCCTGAGCCCAGGAACAGCTGGGCTCCCATGGGAGGGTGTTACAGACTGACACCCCACCCCTGGCTCATAGAAGGGGCTACAGCAGAGGCCCCTGTGGGGCTGTGTGGTCAGAGGAGACCCATATGAAGAAACACACAGAGGCAGGCTGCCTCGCTTTGAGCCCTGGAAGTGGAGGATGTGGTGGGTGGCCTTCTCCCTGCGGAGGAATGCGTCCTCCTGTCCCCCTCAGTGGGCTTGTCTGGGGCCCCTTCACTGCCCCCTGCACCCAGGACACCTTCTCCAGGACAGGGGAAAGGGGACCCCACAGGGGCCAGAACACGCCTGGTTCCCTTCAGGTCTGGGGCCACCAGGACGGCCATTTCCCTCCCTCCTCCTGCACCACCACGGGTGATGCTGGCTCCTCCCATGCCCCTGCTTGTGGGCACATGAGGACTTTGGGGCTGCCAGCCAGGAGGAGGCCATGGGCAAGATGTGAGGGGCGGTCTGGTGGGGCCCCCAGGCATGGCCCAGGACACAGACATGACTCCCCAACAATAAGGGCAACTGTTTTCCATTCATTTTCACCTCCTGCTCTGTGAACCCTCTGCTGCCACCTCACCAGGCTGCTCCGTCTCTCATCTGCACTCCTACTGCACACACCTCCTGCCTGGTTCTCAAACTTCTATCTCCTCATGCAACTCTCAGGGTGTCACTCATGTGGGGGCTTCTCACCTGTTTTATTTCCCTATGTTCTCCAGGGCCTGACAGACAGTGTGACGCGGGAGAGATGACTGATAGTTTTGGATGGATAGATGGAAGGGTGGATGAATGGATATATACATGGAGGATGGATTTACTGATGGGTGAAGGAATGGGTGCATGAAGAATGGCTGGATGGTGGATGGATGGATGGATGGATGGGTGGATATTTACTTGGAGGATGGATTTACGGATGGGTGGATGCATGCATGAAGAATGGATGGATGGGCAGATGATAGATGGATGAATCCTCTGTTCAATGAAAGAAGGAAATTGCATTTCTTGATGACACTGAGAATGAACTGGGTAAACCGAGGCCTAGCAAGTGGTGGGATAGAACTTGTTCAAGGTCACAAAGGCACCCGAGCTGGCCCAGAGCCCCAGACCTCTGCCCTCCCTGTCCAGCTGCCTGCAGTAGCAAATTTCATCTTAACAAGCAGGTGGGACCTGTGTCTTGTGTCTGCTGTTGGCCCAGGGATGGAGCCTTCCAGGGCCCAGGACCTGCCCCTTCTCCCCTCCCTCCACAGCACCTGGAGGAAGCACAGCTCCCCCATCTGCCCTTCCTGGTTATGACTCCCTGGACACAGTACTCAGGAAAGATGGTGCCCACCTCAGGGCTATTCCTGTGCATGTGTGCTCAGCTGCATCTGAGTCTTTGTGAGCCCATGGACTGTGAGCCCACCAGGCTCTTCTGTCCATGGAATTCTCCAGGCAAGAATACTGGAGTGGGTTGCCATGTCCTCCTCCAGGGGATCTTTCTGACCCAGGGATCNTGCATGTGTGCTCAGCTGCATCTGAGTCTTTGTGAGCCCATGGACTGTGAGCCCACCAGGCTCTTCTGTCCATGGAATTCTCCAGGCAAGAATACTGGAGTGGGTTGCCATGTCCTCCTCCAGGGGATCTTTCTGACCCAGGGATCGAACAGGTGTCTCCTGTATCTTCTGCATTGGCAGGCAGATTCCTTTTACCACTGAGCCACCTAGGAAGCTACTCAGAATAAATAAGGTGATGGGCTTGAAGAGACCAGGTGAGTGGCAGCCGTGTAACACTCCTGCCCCACCCTTTTCAAACACTCTGCCCTCTTCCCCAGATCTGCTGACACTGCTCATGAGGGTCTTCAGAGATCTCTGAGTGGCCCCTGCTCCATCATTGTCTCCCTGGTGCTCCTGCAGCATCACACATGGCTGTTCAGCCCCCTCCAAAGATGAACAACCCCATCACACACACACACAGCCTTGCTGAGATGGACTCCTGGGTTGGCAAAGCCTCAAGTCTAGCTTGCTCCAAAGAGGGTAGGAAGCCCCAGAGGAGGTGCCCTGTGGTGCCAGATTCTCCCCTCTGTCCCCTTTCCTTCACACCCTCCTCCTGCCCAACTCACAGCCATGTGTTTCATATGACCAAGTGGCACAGCCCAGGCTCAGCTTTCCCCAGCCCCCTGTGTGTCCCTGAAGCTGACCCAGCAAGGCCTGGCTGGGATTCTGACATTACCCTGCAGAGGGGGTCATGATGAACCTGGCTAGCCTTTCCTGGACCGTCCCTGAGGCTCATAGGCTGCCTTCTTGGGCTGGGGTCGTCCTTGGCTATGGGCTCTGCAGGGCTTGGCAAGCCTCCTCCAGGGTCTTTGGCCCAAGAGGAGACTCCATGACCCTCTGAAGTCCCCCGAGGGCAGCCCCAAGCTCCCTGTAAACCAGACTCTGCAAGGAACAGCCGCCCTGGGCTCCAGGGCTTTTATGGGTTTGCCTTAAAGATTTTATTTCCAGAAAAAACCAAAAGCAATTAATCCAAATTACAGAGTAGTCATTTGCAATAATATTTGCTTTAAATATATGTATTTTTTAAAACCCCTAAGCTGTGAGCCTCCAGTGAGTTCGAGGTAAAGGACACCTTGAAATAATTACATTTTTTGCTCATTTTATGTTGTGAAAATGGCTTCGTTGGTTTGGAGAAGAATTGTAAAATGGTCAGCTGACTCACTTATAAAGGCAACATTATTTTTTTCTCCAAATTCTGCCAGAATAACCACACTGCCCCCAAGGTGGATTTCTTCCAAGGGCACCTCAAGCACTGGTCCAGCGGCTGCTCAAGCCAGCCCTGTGCAGCCAGGGGAGCAAGCCCAGCTCCTGAAGGCACTCCTGGTGGGTGGCATTGGGAGCCCAGGAGGACAGGGGTCCAGCATGCTGGGGCCCACATGCTGGCAGACTGGCCAAACACCCTACTCAGGTGGGAGAGGGAGGGATCCTGGGTTTGCCTGCCCCCTTTGTCCTGGTGATGACTGGGAACCTTGCCCACTGGGAAGAGTGAAGCCAAGAGAGAGGGCAGACCAGTCCAGCTAGGACCCTCTGGCCGATGAATGTTCACAGTGAGGGGCTTGGACACTTGGAAAATGAAAATTCACTAAAAGATTAGATTGTGCTTAAGGGTTTCCCAGGTGACTCAGTGGTAAAGAATCTACCTGCAATTCAGGAGACCTGGGTTTGATTCCGAGGTCAGAAAGATCCCCTGGAGAAGGGAATGGCAACCCACTCTAGTATTCTTGCCCAGAGAACTCCACGGACGGAGGAGCTTGGTTGGCTACTGTCCATGAGGTTGCAAAGAGTCGGACATGGTTAAGCGACTAACACTAATACAACATCAGAACCTTCAACCCAGCTGGGTCAGAATACCTGGTTTTGGTGCCAGTGCAGCCCCTGAGTGTCCAGGGACCTTGGGCAGGAGCCTTTCCACCTGTTACCCCAGATATTTTATCATCCAATGCCTTTTCTGCAGACATGTTGACTTGTGGATATATTTTCTCAGGAACTGACGTGTCTGTCTTTTCATTTTCTCAGCAGTGTCTTTTGAAGAACAAAAGTCTTAATTTTAGTAAGCTGGAATTTAAAAGTGAAAGAATTACATATATGTATAACTGTACACACATACAGTTATATGTGTATATATGGCATATAATAAATACATAATATATAACACATTACATATATGTGTCACTTTGCTGTACAGCAGAAGCTAGCACAGCATTGTAAATCAACTACACTTCAATAAAATTTCTTTTAATTTGACATAACTTTTACTTTTGTTTCTGTTTTAGAAAATCTTCGTCTAATCCAAGACTACCAAAATTTTCTATTGTGTTTTCTCTAAAAGCTTTACAGTTTTAATTCTGTTTAGATCTAGAATCCAGTTTGAATTTGTTTTTGTGTGTGGTAAGGGTTGAAATTCATTTCTTTGCATTTGAGTGTCCAGTTGTTACAGCATCATTTGTTGAAATGTCTATAGTTTTCCCACTGAATTGCCTTGGCAACCTTGTCAAAAATTAATTGACCAGATATGTAAGAGTTGTTTGTGAACTCTGTTCCATTGATCTGTTTGTCCGTCCTTTCGCCAGTACCATACGGTCATGACTCCTCTAGCTTTACAATAAGCTTTGAGATACCGTACAAGCCTTCCAATTTTTTTCTCCTTTTACAAAATTATTAGCTTACTTTAGGTGCATTTTTTTCCTCATTAACTTTATTTTATTTTATTTTTTATTTTTATTTTTACTTTATTTTACTTTACAGTACTGTATTGGTTTTGGCATACATTGACATGAATCCATCATGGGTGTACATGAACTCCCAAACATGACCCCCCCCCCCCCACCTCCCACCCCCTTATTAACTTTAAAACCAGCTTGTCAGTTTCTTTAAGAAATCACTCTGGGTTGTTGTTTTTAACAGTTATTTCTTTGAGTCTATAGATCAATTTCAGGAAAAATGTCATTCTAACAATACTGAATCTTCCAATTCATGAACATGGTATATCTCTCCATTTCTTTAGATCTTTTAAAATTTATTTCAGTGATATTTGGTAGTTTTCAGTGTATGAGCCTCACACACACTTTTTTCCCCCTTTGGTTAAACTGATTGCTAATGGCATCATTTTTATCTTATTATAATTAAAAATTTTTAATTTCCAAATGTTCATCGCTAGTATGTAAAAGTTTGATTAATTGTTGTACATTGACCTTTTGTACATTGTGATCTTGCTAAACTGACTTATTAGTTCTTGTAGGTTTTTTGTAGTGTCCTTTTAGGTCTAGTATATAGATAAATATATTCGCTGCACCTATTTCTTCTTAAGAGAACATTAGTAGTCTGTTTTCTGAGGAATTTATACTTTTCATCTCAGTTTTCAAATGTATTGGCACAATGTTGTTCATAGCATTCCTTTATTATTCTTTTAGTGTCTGTAGGCTTGGTAGTGATATCCCCTCTTTTATTTTAGGCATTGGTCATTTTTGTCTTTTCTTTTTTCTTCCTGATAATTTTGTTTAAAGGTTTATCAATAAAACTTTTCAAGAACAGGTTTTGGTTTTATTGATTCTTATTGCTTTCTGTTTTCTATTTCACTTACTTTTATCTTTTATCTTTATTAATATTATTTCCTTCTGCTTACTTTGGATTTAAATTTTCTTCATTTTATAGTTCTTACAGAGGTAACTTGGATTATTAACTTGAAATTTTTCTTCTCTTTTAATTTAAGAATTTAATGTTATACGTTTTCCTCCAAGAACTACCTAACTGCATCCCACAATTTAAAAATATTGTGTTTTCATTTTTATTCAGTTTAAAACATTTTCTAATCTTCTGGTGATTTATTTTCTGACCCATGAGTTATTTAGAAGTGTGCTGGCTAGTTTCCAAGTATTTAAGGATTTCCAGAGATTGTCTATTATTGACTTCTAGTTTAATTCTCCTGCAGTCAGAAAATGTACGTTGCATGATTTTAATCCTTTTTAGGTGTATTTGAACTTGTTTTAGGACTCAGAATATGGCCTCTCTGAGTGACTCTCTCATGTGCACATGGAAAAAACTTGTATTTTGCTATCATTGGGTGCAGACACATTTGGGATCACTGCATCCTCTTCAAGAACTGATCCTTTACTATATTTTGACCACCCTCTATTTTATTTATTTTTTTAAGATGAATATTTTTAATGATAACAAGTACAGTTCACAAAGAAGATAGACACCATACATTATCAGGTACTTAACAATTGAGAAACAAGGTTACATAAAGCAAAAATCAGAAGAAATATAAGGGGAAAAATATATGTATATACTGATTCCTTTATTATTATGACATGTCATTCCTTGTCCATGATATTATTTCTTATTCTGAAATAAACCTTTATTGATGTTAATTTAGCAACCCCTTCTTTCTTTTGGTTGGTGTTCATATGGTATATCTTTTTCCACACTTTTAACTTATCTACGTTTTTTTATTTAAAATGAGTTTTCTTGTAGACAGCATATAGTTGGATTTTGATTTTTTTTTTTTAATCCAGTCTTACAATTTCTTTCTTTTAACTGGAAGGTACAGGCCATTTACATTTAATGTGGCTATATATATGGTTGTGTTTAAATATACTATCTAACTATTTGTTTTCATGTATTTCTCTCTTTTTTGTTCTTATTTTACTGCCCTCTTGAATTAAATGAATGTTTTCAAATATCCATTTCACCTACAATATTAGCTTATTAGCACTACGTTTTCTTTTTAGTGACAGCTCTAGAGTTTACAATACACATTTTTAACTTATCAAGATGCTTTCAAAGAAGTTATACCACTTCCCATATGGTGTAAAAGCTTTACAATGTGCACCTCCATTTCCCCTTTTCTGTCCTTTGTATTATTATCAAAACTGTCACTTATAAAACTTTTAATATATCATTACTATTTTCTCCTTAGAAGTTAATTATGTTTTAAATTTTTTTAAATGTAAATTAAGCACTCTTTTATCTACCCCCATAGTTATCACTTCTAATATTCTTTCTTTGCTTGGGTTCATATTTATATCTGCCATCATTTTCCTTTTGTGTGAAGAATGTAATTTAATAGCTCTGTGGTCCTGGTATACTGACCATTAATTCTCCTCTCTTAATTTCAACTGAAATATTGTTTATTTTGCCTTAATTTGAGAGATATTTCTATTGGGTACAGAATTCAAGGTTGAGAGTTTTTTCCTTCAGACTTTGAAGAAGTCTGTTCATTGTTTTCTGGTTTGCATGGTTTCTGGTGAGAAATATATTTATGTACCTAACTTTGCTCATTTGTACACAACAAATCTTATTCTCTGGCTGCTTGTAGGATTTCCCCTTTATCTCTTTAGCAATTTGGTTATGACATTCTTGGTAGGATTTTCTTCTTGTATTTGTTTTTTGCAGGGATTTTTGTTTATTTGTTTGTTTTGTGGGCCTTTTTGGTTTGGGTTTGTTTGTTTTGTTTTCACTTGGGATTCATTGAGATCCTTGGATCTGTGAGTTTATAGTGTTGTTACTGCTTTTAATCAAACTTTTCGTATTTTCAGCAGTGATTTTTCCAGATACTTTCCTGTCCTTCATCCCCTTCCTCCCTGTCAGAGATGCTGGTGACACGTGTGTGTGACTGTTCTTATTACCTCACTGATCACTGTTGCTCTCTTCATTTTTTCAGTCATTTTTTTCTGTATCTAACTTTGGATAATTTCTATTGCTCTCCTAAAAGATCCCATTGATCTTTTTTCTCTTTTGAAAAAACTTCTACAGCATCTAATCTGGTCTTAATCCTATTCAGTGTATTTTTCCATTTCAGATAATGTACTTTTTCACCTCTAGAAGCTCATGTTGGGTCTTTTCTATCTCTTCTATTTTCTCCTCATCATGTTTATATTTCCCTCTGCCTTTCTGATGACATAGGTTATACTTACACTAGTTTCTTTAATGCTCATTTATTGTTTCTCTCATTTTTGTCAAATCTGGGTCTATTCTTAGTTACTGATTTATCTCTTGGTCATGAGGCATATATTCCCACTTATTTTCATGTCTGGTAATTAAAAATAAAGCTATATTTTATTTCATGCTTCAAGAAGTTTCAAAACAGCACACAGAGCTACAATATACTCTTTTTTCATCCTGTCTTGTGTTAACACTGTACCTCACACTGACACAGTTGTGCAAGCCAGGAATATCATCTTGACACAATGCTATTGACTTATCTATACCTTCATTTGAATTTCATCAATTGTGAGAATGTGGGACACTCAGGACCCATCTCTCAGCTCACCAGGAACTCTGGGCTCCGTTTAGATTCCTTGTCCTGCCCTGCAGCCTGGAAACTCTCTCCAGACTGTGAGCTGGGCAGAAGGAATCATACACTCATTACAAACTTAGACAAACAGAGTGCCTCGCACCTGTCTGGGCAGGTGGTACATTTTGATGAGCACCATTGAGCTCCAGTGGAGAAGGGAATGGCAACCCACTCCAGTACTTTTGCCTGGAAAATCCCATGGACAGAGGAGCCTGGTAGGCTACAGTTCATGGGGTCACAAAGAATCAGACACGACTGAGTGACTTCACTTCACTCACTTCATACTTAATAACTGGAGAAGGAAATGGCAACCCACTCCAGTATTCTTGCCTGGAGAATCCCATGAACAGAGGAGCCTGACAGACCATGGTCTGTAGGGTCAGAGAGTCGGACACGACTGAAGTGACTGGAGCTCCAGGGGCTTGCCTCATAGCTCAGTTGGTAAAGAGTCTGCCTGCAATGTAGGAGGCCCTGATTTGATTCCTGGGTCAGGAAGATCCCCTGGAGAAGGGAATGGCTACCCACTCCAGTATTCTAGCTGGAGAATTCCATGGACAGTATAGTGCATGGGGTTGCAAAGAGTTGGACATGACTGAGCGACTTTCACTTTCATGAAGCTCCAGAGACCTCCCACTCAGGGTCACATAGTGTCAAATCATGTTGCTGCTGCTGCTGCTAAGTCGCTTCAGTCGTGTCCGACTCTGTGTGACCCCGTAGGCGGCAGCCCACCAGGCTCCCCCGTCCCTGGGTTTCTCCAGGCAAGAACATGGGAGTGGGTTGCCATTTCCTTCTCCAATGGATGAAAGTGAAAAGTGAAAGTGAAGTCACTCAGTCGTGTTTAGGCATTGGTCATTTTTGTCTTTTCTTTTTTCTTCCTGATAATTTTGTTTAAAGGTTTATCAATAAAACTTTTCAAGAACAGGTTTTGGTTTTATTGATTCTTATTGCTTTCTGTTTTCTATTTCACTTACTTTTATCTTTTATCTTTATTAATATTATTTCCTTCTGCTTACTTTGGATTTAAATTTTCTTCATTTTATAGTTCTTACAGAGGTAACTTGGATTATTAACTTGAAATTTTTCTTCTCTTTTAATTTAAGAATTTAATGTTATACGTTTTCCTCCAAGAACTACCTAACTGCATCCCACAATTTAAAAATATTGTGTTTTCATTTTTATTCAGTTTAAAACATTTTCTAATCTTCTGGTGATTTATTTTCTGACCCATGAGTTATTTAGAAGTGTGCTGGCTAGTTTCCAAGTATTTAAGGATTTCCAGAGATTGTCTATTATTGACTTCTAGTTTAATTCTCCTGCAGTCAGAAAATGTACGTTGCATGATTTTAATCCTTTTTAGGTGTATTTGAACTTGTTTTAGGACTCAGAATATGGCCTCTCTGAGTGACTCTCTCATGTGCACATGGAAAAAACTTGTATTTTGCTATCATTGGGTGCAGACACATTTGGGATCACTGCATCCTCTTCAAGAACTGATCCTTTACTATATTTTGACCACCCTCTATTTTATTTATTTTTTTAAGATGAATATTTTTAATGATAACAAGTACAGTTCACAAAGAAGATAGACACCATACATTATCAGGTACTTAACAATTGAGAAACAAGGTTACATAAAGCAAAAATCAGAAGAAATATAAGGGGAAAAATATATGTATATACTGATTCCTTTATTATTATGACATGTCATTCCTTGTCCATGATATTATTTCTTATTCTGAAATAAACCTTTATTGATGTTAATTTAGCAACCCCTTCTTTCTTTTGGTTGGTGTTCATATGGTATATCTTTTTCCACACTTTTAACTTATCTACGTTTTTTTATTTAAAATGAGTTTTCTTGTAGACAGCATATAGTTGGATTTTGATTTTTTTTTTTTAATCCAGTCTTACAATTTCTTTCTTTTAACTGGAAGGTACAGGCCATTTACATTTAATGTGGCTATATATATGGTTGTGTTTAAATATACTATCTAACTATTTGTTTTCATGTATTTCTCTCTTTTTTGTTCTTATTTTACTGCCCTCTTGAATTAAATGAATGTTTTCAAATATCCATTTCACCTACAATATTAGCTTATTAGCACTACGTTTTCTTTTTAGTGACAGCTCTAGAGTTTACAATACACATTTTTAACTTATCAAGATGCTTTCAAAGAAGTTATACCACTTCCCATATGGTGTAAAAGCTTTACAATGTGCACCTCCATTTCCCCTTTTCTGTCCTTTGTATTATTATCAAAACTGTCACTTATAAAACTTTTAATATATCATTACTATTTTCTCCTTAGAAGTTAATTATGTTTTAAATTTTTTTAAATGTAAATTAAGCACTCTTTTATCTACCCCCATAGTTATCACTTCTAATATTCTTTCTTTGCTTGGGTTCATATTTATATCTGCCATCATTTTCCTTTTGTGTGAAGAATGTAATTTAATAGCTCTGTGGTCCTGGTATACTGACCATTAATTCTCCTCTCTTAATTTCAACTGAAATATTGTTTATTTTGCCTTAATTTGAGAGATATTTCTATTGGGTACAGAATTCAAGGTTGAGAGTTTTTTCCTTCAGACTTTGAAGAAGTCTGTTCATTGTTTTCTGGTTTGCATGGTTTCTGGTGAGAAATATATTTATGTACCTAACTTTGCTCATTTGTACACAACAAATCTTATTCTCTGGCTGCTTGTAGGATTTCCCCTTTATCTCTTTAGCAATTTGGTTATGACATTCTTGGTAGGATTTTCTTCTTGTATTTGTTTTTTGCAGGGATTTTTGTTTATTTGTTTGTTTTGTGGGCCTTTTTGGTTTGGGTTTGTTTGTTTTGTTTTCACTTGGGATTCATTGAGATCCTTGGATCTGTGAGTTTATAGTGTTGTTACTGCTTTTAATCAAACTTTTCGTATTTTCAGCAGTGATTTTTCCAGATACTTTCCTGTCCTTCATCCCCTTCCTCCCTGTCAGAGATGCTGGTGACACGTGTGTGTGACTGTTCTTATTACCTCACTGATCACTGTTGCTCTCTTCATTTTTTCAGTCATTTTTTTCTGTATCTAACTTTGGATAATTTCTATTGCTCTCCTAAAAGATCCCATTGATCTTTTTTCTCTTTTGAAAAAACTTCTACAGCATCTAATCTGGTCTTAATCCTATTCAGTGTATTTTTCCATTTCAGATAATGTACTTTTTCACCTCTAGAAGCTCATGTTGGGTCTTTTCTATCTCTTCTATTTTCTCCTCATCATGTTTATATTTCCCTCTGCCTTTCTGATGACATAGGTTATACTTACACTAGTTTCTTTAATGCTCATTTATTGTTTCTCTCATTTTTGTCAAATCTGGGTCTATTCTTAGTTACTGATTTATCTCTTGGTCATGAGGCATATATTCCCACTTATTTTCATGTCTGGTAATTAAAAATAAAGCTATATTTTATTTCATGCTTCAAGAAGTTTCAAAACAGCACACAGAGCTACAATATACTCTTTTTTCATCCTGTCTTGTGTTAACACTGTACCTCACACTGACACAGTTGTGCAAGCCAGGAATATCATCTTGACACAATGCTATTGACTTATCTATACCTTCATTTGAATTTCATCAATTGTGAGAATGTGGGACACTCAGGACCCATCTCTCAGCTCACCAGGAACTCTGGGCTCCGTTTAGATTCCTTGTCCTGCCCTGCAGCCTGGAAACTCTCTCCAGACTGTGAGCTGGGCAGAAGGAATCATACACTCATTACAAACTTAGACAAACAGAGTGCCTCGCACCTGTCTGGGCAGGTGGTACATTTTGATGAGCACCATTGAGCTCCAGTGGAGAAGGGAATGGCAACCCACTCCAGTACTTTTGCCTGGAAAATCCCATGGACAGAGGAGCCTGGTAGGCTACAGTTCATGGGGTCACAAAGAATCAGACACGACTGAGTGACTTCACTTCACTCACTTCATACTTAATAACTGGAGAAGGAAATGGCAACCCACTCCAGTATTCTTGCCTGGAGAATCCCATGAACAGAGGAGCCTGACAGACCATGGTCTGTAGGGTCAGAGAGTCGGACACGACTGAAGTGACTGGAGCTCCAGGGGCTTGCCTCATAGCTCAGTTGGTAAAGAGTCTGCCTGCAATGTAGGAGGCCCTGATTTGATTCCTGGGTCAGGAAGATCCCCTGGAGAAGGGAATGGCTACCCACTCCAGTATTCTAGCTGGAGAATTCCATGGACAGTATAGTGCATGGGGTTGCAAAGAGTTGGACATGACTGAGCGACTTTCACTTTCATGAAGCTCCAGAGACCTCCCACTCAGGGTCACATAGTGTCAAATCATGTTGCTGCTGCTGCTGCTAAGTCGCTTCAGTCGTGTCCGACTCTGTGTGACCCCGTAGGCGGCAGCCCACCAGGCTCCCCCGTCCCTGGGTTTCTCCAGGCAAGAACATGGGAGTGGGTTGCCATTTCCTTCTCCAATGGATGAAAGTGAAAAGTGAAAGTGAAGTCACTCAGTCGTGTCTGACTCTTCGCGACCCCATGGATTGCAGCCCACCAGGCTCCTCTGTCCATGGGATTCTGCAGGCAAGAGTACTGGAGTGGGGTGCCTTACCAGAGACTTATTCTTTTGTGCTTTAAAAATAGGAAGGAAAACCTTCAGAGCCTCACTACCACTGCCTCATTCACCTGCTGTGAGGTGTGTTTTCACTTTCTTCTCACTGAATCTATCTTGTCCCCAATATACACCTGAGGCAGCTACCACAATCTACTCTGTCCCATGCACACATGTGAGGCATGTACCACAATCTGCCTTGACCTGTGTACACACCTGAGGGAGGTACTGCAATTCACACCTTGTTCCCTGCACACACCTGAGGCAGGTATTGCCATACGTATTCCCCAGGCAGCATCCCTGAGGAGCCTTTTGAGAGTTCACACAGACTTCAGAGCTATAGAGTGCAGGCATCTTTCTGGATTTCCTTGAGGGAAAACGGCTCACTCCTTCAGCTCCTCCAAGGGCAGGGAGAGGGCAAAGCATTGTGAGACTCTCAGGGTTCTGGAGCTCAGAGCCCACCCCAGACTCACCTCCTTCTTGAGGCCTCCTGCCCTCCTCTGAGCCACACTGGTCTTAGGGAGCAGTTACCCCTGATCTTCTGGCACCTAGTGAGTCTCCAGGTCTATCTTTATGCCCAGATGAGTTATTAGGCAAGGGATTTAAGGAAGACTTTGAGATCAGATGGGCAAGTTTCTGGGAAAATACAAAGTGCCAAGCCTTTCCTCTGAAGAAATAGAAAACTTAAATCAAAAATGGGAATCAACATCCTTACCTTTCTCAAAAAAGAGCATTTCACCAAGACAGTTTACAGATGAGTTCTTTCAAGGGACAAATGATTCTTATATACATTTTTCTAGAAAATAATACAAGAGGTAAAGCAACCTGTTTCATTTTAAGAGACAAGTGTCAGTTCAGTGCTAGATATGGATCAGGACAACAAAAGGGAAGGAAGTAAAGGTCTTAGAATCTTTTTACACAGAGACGGGAAAATCTTGAGCAAAATATTGGCTCCCTGGATCCAACCAAGTGTTTTAAAATACACACACACCAGAGTGGCTGAATTTTGAAAGACTGAACCCCAAATGCCAATGAGACTGTAGAGTAGCTGGAACTCCTAACAGTGCTGGTGGGTGTTTTGGGGAAAGATCTGATGGTTTCTTATAAATCTAAACATATAATTACCCCATGACCCAGAAATTCCACTTCAAGATGTTTACCCAACAGAAATGAAAACATGTCCAGAAAATGACTTAACATAGGAATGCTCATAGCAATTCTAATGATAACGTCAAAAAGCCAGAAAGATTTCATGTGTCCATCAGTGGGAGGATCAAACTCTCCTTAAAACCATGAAATCAGTTGGACTGCTGATCTACCCCAAAACACAGCAAACCCAAAAACCTTCATGTCCACTAAAGAAGCCAGACACAAAAGGATACCTACCACGTAACTCAGTTTATGTGAAGTTCTGGAGCAAGAAAACTAATTAGAGTGAAAAAATCAGAGTTCTGCTTACCTCTGGGGAGGCAAGCTGGATAGGAAAGTGAGTGAGATTTTGGGGGTGACTGTTCTTCATCTCCTGTATTTGGGTCACACACAGGTGAGTGCATTTGGCAAAGTCACTTATAAATTTTACTGCAAAAGAAATAAAAAGGACCTTTCAGAAATACTGAACTCAAGTTATGGGGGGTGGTGGTTTAGTCACTAAGTCATGTCCATGACAAGTTAAGGATATACCTGCTGAAATATTTAGGGGAAAGTGAGCTGAGGATTTCAACTTACCTTGAAATGTATCAAAACATAAAATGAATTATTGGATGGATAGAGGGAAAGACAGATGAATAGCTATGTAATAAAGGACATTTAGCAAAATATCAATGCAAATGGTATACAATATTAGTACATTTTATTAGTTATATATTAATCTCAGTGGCAGGTGTATAGATGTTCAATGGAAAATTCAACTTTTTTATATATTTGAAAATAATTGTAATAAAAAATTGGGAAAGATAAATCATGATCAAATATGGTTTATCTCTTCCAGGAATGCAAAGATGGTTTAAATTCAGGAAATTGATCAATTCACATTAAGGGCTTAAGGAAAAGTTAACAGGTGCAGAAAGAGCATGTGGTGAAGCTTTAACATTTCAGGTCTTTCTAAAACTGCTCAGAGAACTAGGACTAAGAAGCTTTCTTAACTTGGTGGTCTTCAAACAACCTAGAGCAAGTTTCTCATGTCACAGACTTCAGAATCTTCTCTGCCCCTCCATGACTGTTCAAGGTCCTCACACAGCAATCATAAGCAAACAAGAAATAAGGCATCAAGAATGAAAGGAAAGAATTGACTTACTGTTATTCATAAGAATAAAATAGAATAACAACAAAAAAAGAAAAACAAGAATAATTATATAGTGGTCACTCATATTAACAATTCTAAATAACTTAAAACAAACAACGTCAACAACAACAAAACAATAAGTAAATTTGGTAAGATTCCAGATTAGAGATTAACTCAGAGCATTCCTCTACATTGACAGCAATCAATCAGAAAAAGTAATAAAAAATAAGATGCCATTCACAGCAGAAGCAAGTCCCCCCAGTACCTAGGAATTAGTCTAATAAAGAATTCACAAGACTTTTCAGGAAAATGGTTGATCACTATTAAAAAGCATGAAACGTGATGACTAAAAGTGAGATGGATGGGACAACTCAACATTGTAGGGACAGCAGTTCTTTGTTTTGTTTTTAGAGTCAATTCAATTCCAATAAAAGTCTCATCAGTGTGTTTGGAGGACCTCATTAATTTATTCCAACAGGGATGTGGCTGAACACAGCTAAGACATTTTTGAAAAGAAGAGCGAGGCTACTAAACACTGTGTGTGCTAAGTCGCTTCAGTCATGTCCAACTCTTTGCGACTCCACAGACTGTAACCCCTAAGACTTCTTTGTCCGTGGGATTCCCCAGGCAAGAATACTGGAGTGGGTGGCCATGCACTCCCCCAGGGGATCTTCCTGACCCAGAGACTGAACCCGAGTCTCTTACATCTAACCTGCTTTGGTAGGTGGGTTCTTTACCACTAGCACCACCTGGAAAGCCCACTAAACTAGACTGCTGCAAAACTACAGGAATAAACCAGTGACAGAGATCATGGTGTGAGTGTGGCATGGAGAACAGAGCTCAGAAAGAAGTGTAGGTGGCCATAGGTCTCATTTCTGGAGAAGGGACCAACAGTGCCTGGTTGCATTTGGAAAACAGACTCCCTCTGCTGGGGGTGGGGGGAGCCCGTACACGTGCTCTTTTGTTGGATCAAGGCCTGGATGTGAATGATAAATCTATATCAGTTTTATTAATGGAAGGACATGTGGGGGTGATAGCTTTGTCATCTGGGGGGCAGTAATAAATTCTTACATTAGACCTTGCAGCTGGAAATTCTTTCCTTGTAGCTGGAAATTAAGGGATCTGGCTCCATTGTAATTGGAGATTTAAACAGATATAAAATAAAAGTTTGTTGTTGTTCAGTCGCTCAGTCGTGTCTGACTTTTTGCAGCCCCATGAACTGCAGCTTGCCAAGCTTCCCTGTCCTTCACTATCTCCCAGAGTTTGCTCCAATTCTTGTCCATTGATTCGGTGATACTATCTAACCATCTCATTCTCTGTTGCCCTTTCTCCTTTTAAAGCCTTCAGTCTTTCCCAGCATCAGAGTCATTTCCAATGAGTTGGTTCTTCACATCGGTGGCCAAAGTATTGGAACTTCAGCTTCAGCATCAGTCCTTCCAAAGAATATTCAGTGTTGATTTCCTTTAGGTTGACTGGTTTGGTTTTCTTGCTCTCCAAGGAACTCTCAAGAATCTTCTCTAGCACTGCAATTCGAAAGCATTAATTCTTTGGCAAAATAGATCAAGATATCTGGTCTAGTGAAGAATATGGTGGGGAAAGTTCGTGGCATGGAGAAGCTACAACTAAAATGACTGAGTGATTAATTCAGACTGTAAAGGACAGGCTACCACTGAGAGAATCCACATGGGGGAAACTTTAGTGGCCAACACTTGCGTGGAGATTTTTCAGACTAAATAGTAACCATACAGACGTAAATTGAAAAAGGTCTTCCACCTCCCAGACAACCATTTGCAGAAATCTGAATGTGAAATAACACCCAGCAGGAGGAGAGTGTGAGGACAGGGACCCCGTCCTGTAAGTGGACATGTCCAGAGCAGAATCGGGCAGAGCTTAGTGAAACTGCTCTGTCGTCTGTCACACACTCTAGAGACCTGTTCCCAGTTCCATGCAGGGCAGTGGGGATGCCTGTCTCAGGGGGACGTGGGTACACTCTGCGGGAAGCAGGGAGGAAACCACTGAACTGCTAGAGACAGCAGTCTGGGGGTCAGTACTGCCAGGTGGATAGATCTTTAAAAATTTGCCGGTGATTGAAAAGTACATGAAGCCGTGTGAAACCAACAGGGCAGGGGTAAATTAAACACACAGCACATACACACGTGCACACACCATGTGCAGCACAAAGCCTGAAAATAGCCCCCCACCCCATTCCCCGGGGCTGGAGATGCCTCCTCTGGGCTCACAGGTTTTAGCAGTAGGTAAGGTTCCAAAGGGACCAGTCTGTTGCAGTGTGTCTCAGCAGGTGCCAACTTTCCCTTGGGCCCCGCCCCATCCACGTCCCCTGGCTTCAGCCCTGAATCCTCTGGTGGACAGAGCTCAGGGCCCTGGATCCTGACCTGTCCAGACTTTGAGCATGGGAGAAGGGGTAGGGACAGGGGGCTCGGACTATAAGACTCCCCCCACCCCCATACCCTGGTAACTGGGGCTCAAACTGGCCCTCACTGGGGCAGTTCCAACAGGTGCAGAAGGACCTGAGAACCTCAGTGTGACTGGCAGTGACATGGGCTTCTGCGCTTATCCTCACCTGCCCTCAGTCTATCTGTCTCCCACAATTTCTAGACTTTCTATGCCTTCATAGATGGGGAGGCAGAGTCACAGAGCAACCAGATGACCTGCCTGAGGTCTCAGAGCCAGGTAGCACTGGACACGAGGCTGCTGGCCGACCTCACACCTGATTCTTAGCTGCTCTCAGTCACCCGGGCAGGTAAGGAAAGTAGGGTCAATAGGGACAGAGAAGGGACCCCGGGTCTCAGGGGGCAGGGCCATGGGAGGAGACAGGAAGGCTGGAGTCACTGACTTACAGACTGAGGAGGGGCACCAAGGCTCAGATGCTGGGCAGGCTGTGCAGCGAGAAGGGGAACCAAGCGGGACTCGGGGCAGTTCCCTCTGCCTTAGGCGCTTTGCACGTGCTCTTCCCACTCCCTTCACTTGTTTCCTCCTGCTTTCGCTCTGGGCTCAGCTCTGCTGTCATTGCCTTGTGGGGCAGCCTTCGTGTGAGCTGCAAACAGAATGATGAGGGGCTGAGTGAGGGCTGGTCCCCAGAGAGGGTGTATCAGGGAGTGGAGACTGTGAGAAGCCCTGCCACACATTGGTTTGCCAGGTCTGGGGTCTGAGGGTGTCACAGAGAAATTGTGCCTGATACTAGTCAGCAGGACAAAGCTTCTGTGCCACCCCCTGCACCATGCGCAAGACTCCAGTGCAGGGCTGGCACAGCACAGCAGGGGCAGCAGGGTCTGGAGGCTATAGGCGGGTGGACGGGGCAGTGGATGGGAGCTTCCAAGGGAAGCTTGGTTAAGCATCCAGAAGGAGGGGATGCTACTAAACCTGGGTTCGGCAGGCCACGGCCAAGGCCCAGAAGAGTCCAGTCAAGGAGGGAATCCTGGGTGTGTGTGGGGGGCCTCCTTGCTCTGCCATGGGCTTGGGTTCCCATCCTGCCCATCCTCCCACCCCAGGAAGAGGTCCCTGGACATGGTCTTGCTGAGACCCAGGACTGCTGGGGGTTGTGACTTCTCCCATAGCCTCAGGCATCCCAAGAAGGGGTCAGGTTCCCCAAGAGCCTAAACATCACCTCCCTGGCCCAACCAGGCTGGTGCAGGTGCCCAACCAGGCTGCCCCAAGTCCAAGGTCTCTGTGACAGAGCATGGCAGACCCCCCACCCTATAGCCAACAGCTCCCCGACAGGCCTTCAGCAGTACCACCCCCAGGATACCAATGGGTGACTCCCATCTCTCCCCGTGTTTCCCCTCCAGGCACCTCTGAAACTCTCAAAGCACATTTTGGCCCTCAGAATATGTCTCTTCTTGGGGGACATGTCCTACTCTCGCAGCTCATCAGCAGGCAGAGAATCCCATCACCTTTCCATGACCCTCCTGTGACCCCCTCCAGACACACATCAGCTCCCCTGACCCCAGCACCCCAGGCAGGGGTCCCTCCAGAGGTGAAGACCCTCATATGGGCACCAACACTGGAAATGGACCAGGCTGCATCTGTCCCCTTGGCTTTGTCCCATGAAATAGCCTCTGTCTTCCAGCTAAAGCTTTAAGAACTGGAGGTTTCCTGACACCCAGCACAGAGAGAAGCATTTAGAATAAAAGAAGTTGTGTGATCCTTGCAGAGTGATTTTGGTCCATGTAAACCCCAGCAGAAATTCCAGAGTCATTTCAGATTCTACCTGAACATGCGCTTCCAGTGGGGAGGGGGCCGACTGGATGGGGTGAGGAGGAGAGGGCCCGTGGAACGGCAGGACACACTGGGTCCCAGAGTCATTATTACACAGAGCGGGGTGGGGGGGGGCGGTTTCTCTTCTGTCTTCATATGTGGCTTCTGGAAGGCTGATTGGAGCAGTGAGATGTCAGGTGCAGCTCAACAGCACCCTCCTGGCTGTGGTCTCTGGGAGCCCCTGCTCACCCATGCCTCAGCCCCTGGCTGATTGCCGTGAGCAAGCCTCGCATGAGAAGATGCTCTGTGGGAGGGACGTGGGGAGATAGGCTAGGACCCTCTGCTTCAGGTCCTCGGGCCAGAAGCCAAAGTAGCACCCCAGGGGGCCAGGAGCAACTTTCACCCTCAGATGCACCCCCCAACACCCATTATGAGAAGAGACCTCCTACTCCAAGCAGCTCTCCTGGAAACCAGATTCAAGCACAAAGCAGGGCCATGCTTACCATTCCTGACACGCTTCTTCCTGGCTTGGCTGCTGGGGCGGCTTTGTGAGCCATGAGTCTGAGCTCCCCACCAGAGAAGCACCCCCCCCCCGCCACATTCTGCTCCCAGCCTCTTAGTCCCACCACCCTCAAATCAGGTCTGTAGACCAAGCACCCAGGGTTCCTGGCAACCATCTCCTGCCCTGACCCAAGTCAGCACACCCCCCATGACTGCCCCTCCCAGGGCCACCAGACAAGGGGCAGAAGCTGGGTGGGAACACAAGGTTAGGTCTGCATACTAGTCCCTGCTGTTCCTCTGTGGGTATCCAGGCTAGGGGTCCTGCCACCCTGGGCTTCCCTGACCTGCTGGCCCCCCAGACCCCCACGATGTGCTCCAGTTCAGATGGGAGGGGGACCTCGTGTGTGTGCTTGGTGATGCCATGTGGTGCCCCAATGCAGGGGTGCCAACAGCTCCCACCCTGCTCTGGACTTGTCTGGGAAACCCTGCCTCTGCAGGGTGGTTCAGGCCAAGGAGTTTGTGTTTTCACTGTCAAGGCTGCAAGTCTAAGGCACTTTATTTGCACAGCAAGGGATGCCCTCTCAGGCCCTGGGTAGAACCCTGGCAAGTAGGACATGGAGCTGATTGTTGTTGTGGGGGTTCACTTTGTGTGTGTGTACCTGTGTGCATGTATCTCTCTATGTTTGCAGCTACACATGTGTGCGTGTGTGTGCACGTGTATGTATGTGCACATATGTGTATATATGGCTTGTATGCCTCACACACTTGTGCATGTGTATATCTCTCATATGTGTGCATGTGTTTAAATGTGCATTTGCATGTGTGTACCCCCCTCAGCCTACAACAATACCCATACACGTCAGGAGAACCCCTGAGATCCAGGAGGTGACAGGCGAGAGGACCAGGTCTCAGGATCAGGGGCCACTGGGTCCTCACAAATGTTGGGGCCAGAGTCACAGCCCAGGAGCTGAGTCACTGCAAATGCACCAGCCAAAGGTCACTCGGCTCATGCTCTCCAGGCCCATGGCAAGGCATGTTCGTGGGTCACTCTCAAGAACAGTGCACAATATAGTGAAAATGAGTATACTACCCAAAACAATCTANGACCCAATCAAAAAATGGGCCAAAGAACTAAATAGACATTTCTCCAAAGAAGACATACGGATGGCTAACAAACACATGAAAAGATGCTCAACATCACTCATTATCAGAGAAATACAAATCAAGACCACAGTGAGGTACCATTTCACGCCAGTCAGAATGGCTGTGATCCAAAAGTCTGCAAGCAATAAATGCTGGAGAGGGTGTGGAGAAAAGGGAACCCTCTTACACTGTTGGTGGGAATGCAAACTAGTACAGCCACTATGGAGAACAGTGTGAAGAATCCTTAAAAAACTGGAAATAGAACTGCCTTATGACCCAGCAATCCCACTGCTGGGCATACACACCGAGGAAACCAGAATTGAGAGAGACACGTGTACCCCAATGTTCATCGCAGCACTGTTTATAATAGCCAGGACATGGAAGCGACCTAGATGTCCATCAGCAGATGAATAGATAAGAAAGCAGTGGTACATATACACAATGGAGTATTACTCAGCCATTAAAAAGAATACATTTGAATCAGTTCTAATGAGGTGGATGAAACTGGAGCTGATTATACAGAGTGAAGTAAGCCAGAAAGAAAAATACCAATACAGTGTACTAAAACATATATATGGAATTTAGAAAGATGGTAATGATAACCCTGTATGCGAGACAGCAAAAGAGACACAGATGTATAGAACAGACTTTTGGACTCTGTGGGAGAGGGAGAGGGTGGGATAATTTGGGAGAATGACATTGAAACATGTATACTATCATGTAAGAAATGAATCGCCGGTCTAGGTTCGATACAGGATACAGGATGCTTGGGGTTGGTGCGCTGGGATGACCCAGAGAGACGATATGGGGAGGGAGGTGGGAGGGGGGTTCAGGATGGGGAACTCACCTACAGCCATGGGGGATTCATGTCAATGTATAGCAAAACCAATACAGTATTGTTAAGTAAAATAAAATAAAATAAAAGAACAGTGCAATGATTTCCTCCAAACCTGGGCTTGTTGTGGTTTTGTTGCAGAAATTATGTTTGTTCTAAGTTCTGAAACCTTGACACCTGCCTCTTACCCATCTGCGTTCAGAAAACCGAGTTGGTTTCCTATGTCTCGGCTGGACCACACGCTGTGAGGTTTGTGTTCCTGTTAACAGGAGCTTGGGGCGTAGAGGGCTGGGAGGTGCCTGATGGCTGAGGTCCAGTCCCTCCCTGGACTCCTCAGTGACTGGCCATCGCTTCCTGCATGTGTCACCCTCAGACACAGGCGCCTCTGGAGACTCAGGGGTCTGAGCACAACTGGGAGGAGCCTGGCCCATGGAGGCACACAGGCCACGTGTCCGCAATGCCCATGGCTAAGACGCGGCCAAAGTGCCAGATAAGCAGGTTGGCAGCAAGCGGTGAGCAGAGAGCTGACGATCAGAAGAGGGATCCCAGCTGCTAAGCACACACTCCAACCTCCAAGCCTGGGTGCAGCAGAACCTGGATGCTGGCTCTGCTCAGCTCAGGCCCAGGGCTCTCCTGGGATCATCCCTGGCATCCTTGCTGGTGGGACACACTTGTCGGTGGGGGCGTTTTGAGCAGAAAGCAAGTTGCACTAAAGTCACAAACATTTTCCATTGTAACCTATGTTAGTCAGCTCCTCCCGAGAAACAGAAACAATAGTGTGTGTGTGTGTGTGTGTGTGAGGATGTGTGTGTGTTAGGGTATGTGTGTGTGTTAGGGTGCGTGTGTGTGTTTGGGTATGTGTGTGTCGGGATGTGTGTGTCTTTGTGTGTGTTAGGATGTGTGTGTGTGTTAGGGTGTGTGTATGTTAGGGTGTGTGTGTGTTAGAGTGTGTATATGTGTGTGTTAGGGTGTCTGTTAGGGTATATGTGTATTTTAGGGTATGTGTGTCTTTGTGTGTGTTAGGGTGTATGTTAGGGTGTGTGTGTGTTAGGGTGTGTGTATGTTAGGGTGTGTATATGTTAGAGTGTGTATATGTGTGTGTTAGGGTGTCTGTTAGGGTATATGTGTATTTTAGGGTATGTGTGTCTGTGTGTGTTATGGTGTATGTTAGGGTTTGTGTTAGGGTGTGTGTCAAGAAGGAGATCAGGGACTGGGCAGCTCAAGCCCAAAGGCCATCTGCAGGCAGAACTTCCTCCTGCTGGGGGAAGTCAGCCTTGGGGCTATTCAGGCCTTCAACTGATAAGGTGAGGCCCACCACAGCCCACAGGGCAATCGGCTTTGCTCAGAGTCCACTGACTGAGATGTTGCTCTTATTACAAAACACCATCCCAGCACATCTGGACCCAAGTGGGACCTGGTGTCTGGGCACCGTGGCCTAGTCAAAGGGACACAAGTTCCTTGCTGACACATAGGAAGCAGAAAATGTGCTCTGAGCTCCACAGTCAGCACTGAGCTTCCCAAGAAAACAAAGGCAGCAGTTGATAAGCATGTTGACCAGCCTTGGAGGCCTGGCACCCTGGCCTGGGGCCCTCTGGCTGCAGGGTCAGGAAGAGCTTTCCAGACTACTCAGGAGGGTGGTCCCAGCAGGGAGAGGATGGGGGTGCTTGTCCCTCCCTGGAGAACCTGATGCCTTCTTCCCCAGCTCCCTCCCAAAACAACCTCCCTGGAATAATGAGAGGAAGGGCTCAAGCCTTGGGAAGCTTGAACCCTGGGCACTGGGCCTGGAGCCATGAGCCCAGCCCATAGGGGCAGAGATACCAGGTAAATGTATCACTGGTGTGTCTTTCTAGTAGCGGAGAGAACCTTTGGTTTCCAGTGGCTCTTACCCTACTCCCAACCCTGCAGCCTTCATGACACATACCAATGTCTGTCTGAACAGCTGGGAAGGAAAAGCAAAGAGTGACCTGGAAACCGCCCTGGGAAGATATTAATACATCTGCCTGCTCCAGGCCCCCAAGCCCCCTCCAGGAGAATTCAAAAGTGGTCCACAGAACCTGCCAGCATTGCTGTATCAACACGGATGCCCAAGCTGCTGACCAGAGTAACACGGGGAGAGTGGGCCAGGCCCTAGACCGAGAGCCTGGGGTGGCCACTCTATGATGGTGGCTGGACCCAGGGCCAGGGTTCTCTGTCAAGGGATGTGCCTGGATCCAAAGAGGACCGCCCTCCTCCCAGTCTTTCCCAGGGCTTCCCCAGGTCCTCTGTCACCTCAGCCCACCCGCCCACCACTCCCAGCCCAGGAGCCTCATCTCTGGCTGCAGGGCTGGCATGGGCACATTCCTGCTCCCTGCTCACAGCTGCTGGTCTGGGAGGGTCCTGGGTTCTGGGCGCCCCTCTTTCTGCTAAAAGAGGACAGAGGTTGCTTGGCTCCCTTGCCCCCACTCTGAGCAGGGCTGCACTTGGCTCTGAGCACGGAGGCAGAGGAGACTTTGTGGGGACATATTAGCCTTAGGCCTGCTTGGAGCTGAGATGCCAGGGCTCCCGCCAGGAGAGGGGCTCTGATGGGGAGTTGCCGCTACCCCCCAGGGCTCCCCGCTGAGCTTCGGTCATCAGGTGGGGAGTGACACGAGGCAGGAGTAACGCGGGGCAGGAGCCACATTGGCCAAAGTCTCTGCCGCCCACCAGATCCTCACAGACCCAGAGCAACTCTGGCGTAGGTCAAGGGCGTCCTGTTCCCGGCCTCCCTGGGGCCTTAGAAACAAACCTCTCAAGGACTCAGAGCTTTTTCTGGTTAAGCGCCTTACCGCCCACATGCACAGGCTGCAGCCAATATTTCCAGGTCTTTATAGAGTCTTCCTTCCACTTTCTGATTGATGTTCCTGTGGATGAGTTTTATGTGAAGCGTTCTCCAAGCCCCCATGAGATAAAAGGCCTGCCCTCTCTGGCGGGATGGAGTGTCTCCTTCCTCCCTCATCTGTCTTCATAAAGCCTCACTTCCTGGCCCAGCCAGCCTCCCATGTGGGCGGAGGGCGGGGGTTGCACTTGTGGCCGGGACCACCTTAGCCTGCTGGCAGGACTCCAGCCTGGGGTGGGGGCCAGGGGGCTGGCGGCACCCAAGGAGTCCTGTGTTCCCCCGCATTCCCCCTCTTCCTGCAGACCCTGCAGGGCAACGCCCCTCCATCCCCAGGCTTGGGCAATACCTCACCTGGTCCTGTGGCTCCTACTGCCCATCTCAGGCTTGGAAACACATTGGCCGGAAGGCGGGCGCTCCCTCTACACTAGGGGCCCAGGACAAGGGTGCTTCCTCTTGTCTGCCCCTCCTGCTTGGCCTTCCTCTCCATCCCCACTTGAGGCCTGGACCACTCCCCCCATTGTCTGGGCATTCCCCCCACTTAGTGGCCCATTAAGGGGCATCCTCCCTGCTCCAGGCCTTTACCAGTCTTCTGTCACCTCGGGGAGGGCGGGGTCCCTGTCTTCCCCGAGTCACAGGTGGCCCAGACCCTCCACTGTGGGTTTCCAGCGACAACCAGGCTGTGAACCTGGGGTCAGGGCTGCCCTGGCTCCTGTCGGAACCTCTGGGGCCCTCCTGGCCCAGCACAGAGCCACTGCTGGACAAGCAAGTGTTAAGTGAATAGACTGGGCACAAAGCGTCCCTGGGGCACAGAGAAAGGGAGGCAGAAACCTCTCTATCCGACCCTCCCAACACACATGCAGGGTTTGTGGGTGAAAAGTCCCGGTCTAGCAGGGAGAGGGGAGAAGACTCTGGAAGCCCCACCCCTATCCCCCCAGGGCGTTGGGGTGGCCCTGGGGCCAGGCTGGCCTCTACCAGACCCCACAGCACAGGCCTGTCACAGGGAGGCTGTGATCCATGTCCAGCCCCCAGCCTGCCTCCCCAGCTCCCTTTAATAGGGCCCAACAATTTCACACTCTGGAGCCCGGATGGTGCTTGTTTTGGCTGCCCGAGCGGCCCATCCTCGTCGACCCTGGGTTGCATAACTGGGAGGTATCCGCTTACTCTCACTGACGCCTGTCAGCGAGGCCCGAACGGGGCCACAGTGGGCGGACCAGCCTCCAACGCTCCCTTCGTGCCGGGCGTGGGGTGGGGTCTCCTGTGGCAGCCCCCAACCCTGTAGGCAGGCTGGAAGCGGTGGACAGAGCCCCCAGCTCCGGGGGCCAGGAACGGTCACCTCTGAGCGGAGTTGGCCGGCACGGGTGGCGGCGGGTGGCGGGGTTGCCTCCACCCTCTGACTGCATCTCTGTCCCGCGTCATCCTTGGGCCTGCCAGCACGGCGGGCCTCTGGTCAAGAGACAGCTGTGGGGAGGGAGCCAATTCTGGAAATGGTAGTCTCCAGCCAGGCCCCTCGTGAGCAGCGACCCAGCCGCAGCCCTCGTGGGATCTCAACGCGGCCCAGCTGCCTAAGTGCGAAGGCATCCCGGGGTCCTGGGCCTTCACCGCCCAGCCATCCTCTCCCCTCGGCTGCTGCGCCAAAGGTGGGGCAAGGGAAACAGGAGATTTGAATAATGGGAGAAAATTATTATGTCTTCGTGCGAGCTGGAACCCAGCCCTGTTCCCTGTGAGCATGATAACCAGGGACGTGGCGTCTAACGTTTCTGAGCTCCGAGCCAGGGCCGGCCGTGACAATAAGAGCATTGTTCCTAGTATGGGGCATTGTCACTGGGGGACGGAGCCCCAGACACGCGGACTGGCATGCACGGGAAAGCGGGATGATGAAGCTGGCTCAGGGCATCCCCAGAAAGACGAGAGCCTGGGCCTGGGCTGAGGGCTGAGGAGGGGGAGGGGAACTGGCCTGTGCTGACAGTGCTATCTCATAGCTTGGTGGGTGACAGCGCTTCTTGGGGCTGTGGGAGGGCCCTGTGGGAGGTTCCAGGGTGCCCTCAGGTGTGGGGGCACAAGGGTTTTCATTTTTAACGGAATTATGAGGCTGGAGCCAACTCTGACCCCTGGCCTGAGAGCAGGCTAATGACCCAGGAATCCAGGAGCCGCTTTTGGAGGTCACCTCTTGGGACGAGAGCTGACACCACACCAGGTCCCAGGGGACCAAACCCCACCATCTTCTACGGAGCCAGGTCCCTGCTGCAGAGTCCCTGCCCCTCTATCAGTCCCTAGGTGACCAGAACCACCCCTCCCCCAGGACCTGGCAGGGACGGGGCACCCCACCTGGGGGCCCACCAGTCAGCTCAGCACCGTTGAATTCCAACCAGCCCAACCGAGAGCTTGTCACTCCCGCTCAGACGAACATTCTAGGAGCCATGGAAAGAGCAGGACTGAGCCCCGTGCAGGCTGTCCTGGCCCTAACTCCCCATATCCTGCTTCAGGTCAGGCGGGCAGGAGATAGGGAGCAGGGGAGCCTGACTCTGTCCCTGCTGCCTCCACCCCCCAACCAAGCCCTGGGCATTGTGCCCCTCCCTCTCTTTGCAGCTTCAAACACACCTCCTCACCCAGGGACAGGCACCTTCCCTGGCCTGTGCCCTTGATGAGATGGTGGCCAGCAGCAGACACACTCCTCAGAACACAGCCTCTCTGTGCTGGTACATGGCCCTCAAGGGAGGAAATTGAGGCCAGATCCAGGCCTCAGTGAGACTGTCCAGCTCCCGGCTCCTGCCTGGACCCCGGGCTCTCCTTCCCAGGACCTCAGCACCGAGGGCATCTCCTGGAAGCACCAGACTTTGTGCAGCCCATTCAGACGCTACAGCCCCATGTCCACTCCCTTCTCGTCCCTTGCTGAACCCCTCATTGCTATCCCTGTGGGCCTGGGTACTGGGGCTGCCTGGCCCGGGCGGCCACCACCCAAGTACCACCACGTATGCCCCCAACCTGGGGCACCAGGGGAGCTGACGGCCTGAGAGTCCAGCATGTCCCTTCTGAGGGTCTAGGCCATCAGCCTCCTCTACTCCAGGGCCTGGTGTTCCCGGGGTGGCTGGGCTCCCTACAGAGAAAGGAGCCACTCCTGGGCCTCCAGAGGGGCTCAGAACAGCGTGGAGGGTGGTGTCAGGATGAGGTCACCGTGGTGGAGGGTTCTGGCTTTGTGTGTTGGACCCTGGGCTCCCTCTCAGTGGTATCATTTCCACCAGTAGCCCCCCGATTCTCTTGTCAGGTCCCTGGAGGATGAAGCTAAGCTCTAAGCACCCGTAAATCCCCCTCACATGGATGTTAGCAAGCCTTATGATATTCTAACTGTCCACAGTTGTACCTCACCTATTTACAAGTTCCCTGTGCTGGCAGAGAGCCTGGGATCTGCTGTCCTGGAGCCAGAGAAGCCTCCCCCCAGCACAGACGCTGGGAAAGAGCAGGGGTAGGGGGAGCATAGGGGTTGCAGGCTGGACACAGGGCTTGAAGGTGCCCCCGAGGCCCCCGACTCAGCTGTTGGCCGTGGGGCCTCAGGATCCAGCTCCGTGCTGGGACTCTGGGGTGGCTCAGCCTGCTCCTGTCTGCTTGCGTCCTCAAGGACTGGCACCCCTCCCAGGCAGCCCCCTCTGCTCGAAGGCCCTGGGGAGAGGATCCCATGCCGGTCTTCAGACCTCACGGCAGAGTTGAGGGGCAGGAGGGGCTCTGAGCCAGGACCTCTGACCTCAGGCGACTCTGAAGTGCTCAAGAGCTGGACGCACCTAGTCCATGCAGGGGGCGGGCGCTGCACACAGTGGACACCACTGCTCACAGCTCTGGGCCCACAGCCACAGCAGGGTGGGGGTCTGTATGCAGAGCCTGCTGGCTGCCAGATGTGCAATGCCCCTTGCCCTTCCCCGGCCCCGTCACTTGTACCCTGAGGTGTCCTTCATAGTGCACAGAAGGGTCTGGGGTGCCATCTGAATTCACACCTCTGCCCAAGGCCCCGTCTCCTCCTCAGCAGCCACGTCTACCCCTGGGGGACAAAGAAGTGTGGCCGTTTCCTGCAGGACCCCAGGCACATAGAGCCCGCCTGGAACTTGGTGGATCTGTGGGGTAAACGAGTGGCTTTGGGGACCTGCTGCTGACCAGTCCTGCCTGGGAGAAGTGCTGTCAGGGTGCAGGGCTGCACTGGGCTCCTCAAGGGTGACCCCCACCTGAGGGGTGAACCACACCTGAGCAGAGAGCCCCCACGGAGTAGGGCAGCCAGGGCAGTGCTGGGCAGTTTGGGCACGTCTGCACACCCGGTCCAGCTCCTTGGCCGGTCTGGTAGAAGTCTTGGCTGCACATGGTCCCTCTGTTGGGACTGGCTGTGAATTCGGGGTCCTGTGTTCCAGGTGGGGTGGCCCCTGGGAAGGACACAGTCACACACATCATCCTGAGTCCCTTTTGGGGGCTGATACCATCTGCTTAGTGTCTTGCCCAAGTGCATCCGCAGTCCAGCCTGCAGAGGGCATCCCTGCTCTGGCAGGACCCAGGTACCAGGGGTGTCTCGCCCTCTGGCTCACATCATGTGGAGGGACAGGCCATTGTCCTGGTGGACACACACAGTGGCCATCACTGCCTCCACACCATCCACAGTGAGGCCTTGGGTTTGGCCAAGGGGTGAAGGGTGCTAATGCACCAGGTTCCCCAAAACACCTGCTCCACAATGGCCCCATTCTCTCTGGATTCCTGATTCTTAAGCAGAGTCTGGGGTCACAGGAAGCCTGGTGACAGAGATGCCTTCAGATCTCCTCCACAAGCTCCTCTCAGGAGGTGGGAGTGCCATGGGGTGGCCACTGGGGGTTATCTGACAGGCAGCATTGCTCTTGTCTGGTTCCTGCCACAGTCTCTGGTGGGATCTTTCACGGAACCCATTCCCAAGCTCCCTGCAGAAACTGAGGCTGCTGTCCAGAGTGGGAACTGAGCTTTGGGGGTGGCAGATTGAACATCATGGTAGGGACCACTATAGAGGATGGGATGGCCCTGAGCATTGTCCATCCTCAGGACACAGAGGGGCCTGGACTTCGAAGTCATATCACTGGCCTCTGAGGCATGAGTGGTCACCTCTCACAGGGCCAGGAGAGAGGCCTTTGGCGGGATGATGGAGAAACTGACTGTATATGGTCCCCATCAGAGATACTGGTGGGTCGGCCTACTCAGAGCCAGGGTCATGTTCCAGCACAAGTGGCCCTGCTGTCTGTATCTTCTTTGCCTGCCTGCAGCATTTCATCTCATCTTGCATCTAAATGTTGCTTCACAGAAAGATCTTGCCCAGGACCAAGGGGATGAGAAACAGCCGGAAGAGGCCTCTGCAAGATGTGGGGAGTGGGAGCCCATATCTCAGAAATGGGAAACTGGCTCAGATTCATTTCTTGGCCTCCTGGTAGGCAAGGTCTAAGGAGCCCAAAGTCAGAGGGCTCCTCCTCCTCCTCCAGGACTTAGCCTAGCTCATTCCCAAACCCTGGTCTTTTGTATAGACAAAGCAGGGGCCAAGCTCTATTTCTCTTCCCTCATTAGCAGCAGCCTAGCCTACTGGACCGGGGAAGGCAATGGCACCCCACCCCAGTACTCTTGCCTGGAAAATCCAATGGACTGAGTAGCCTGATGGGCTGCAGTCCATGGGGTCGCTAACAGTCGGGCAGACTGAGCAACTTCACTTTCACTTTTCTCTTTCATGCATTGGAGAAGGAAATGGCAACCCACTCCAGTATTCTTGCCTGGAGAATCCCAGGGATGGGGGAGCCTGGTGGGCTGCCGTCTATGGGGTCACACAGAGTCAGACACGACTGAAGTGACTTAGCAGCAGCCTACTGGACACTTCCCTGGACCTCTCACTCTGCTTAAGGAAGCCAGAATTAGAAGCCAGATCAGTTTCAAAGCTTCTGATATAAACTCTGTCAGGGACTTGAGGTACTTTCCCTGTCCACATCCCAAACAGCACATCAAACTTAGTGCTGAAGATGACCTAGAGGTCAGAAACCTACAGTCATCACCATTATATCCACCATCATCACCATCGTCATCATCATCACCACCACCACCATCATCACTACCATCATCTCCATTGTTGTTGCCCAAATCATTTTGACCCCATGGACTGCAGAGCACCAGGTGCCTCTGCCCCTCCACTATCTCCCAGTTTGCTCAGACTCATGTCCACTGAGTTGGTGATGCTATCTAATCATCTCATCCTCTGTCACCCCCTTCTCCTCCTGCTCTCAATCTTTCCCAGAATCAGGGTATTTTTCAATGAGTCAGCTCTTCACATTGGGTGGCCAAAGTATTGGAGTTTCAGCTTCATCACTATCACCATCAGCAGCAGCATCACCATCATCATCATGATAATTGCCAGCATGATTTGAGCCCCAGCCTCCCCCAGCAGCAGTGAGACTGGGGGAGGTGTGTAAGCAGGGTTTTGTTAGCACTGCTTCATCACCCCACCTCCATATCTGGGGGACCATGCAGAGGTCTGACTCTCCACCCCACTCAGCGTGAACAAGATGAAAGTTGGCAGGGGTGGGCTAGTTGACACTCTGCCTCCCCCTCCACTGGCATCACTGTGGCCCTGCAGAGAGCTGAGCATTTACCCCCCTCCCACTAAGTAGCAGTGAGGAGGTGTTAGTCAGAGGCCACTTTCTCCAGGAAAGATTAGTGGGGCTGAGAGGGAAGTTGAACCTCCACCCCANGTGAGGCAGTCTGCTCCAGGGAACCTGGTGGAGCAGGACTGCTGCTGTATATGATAGTTTGCATCTGCTAATCCCAAACTCCCACACCTTCCCTGCCCTGTCCTTGGCAACCACAAGTCTGCTCTGTGTGTCTGTGAATCTGCTTCTGTTTCACAGATGTGCTCATCTGTTTTGCAGTTTAGAGTCCACACGTAAGTGATATCATGTGGCATTTGTCTTTCTCTTTCTGACTTACTTCACTTAGTTTGCTTATCTCCAGGTCCATTCATGTTGTTGCGTTCATTCTTTTTAATGGCTGAGTAATGTTTCATTGAATGAAGAAGATGTGGTATATATATATACCATATTCTTTATCCATTCATCTGTAGATGGACATTCAGGTTGTTTCCGTGTCTTGGCTATTGCAAATAGTGCTGCAGTGAACGTAGGGGTGCACGTACCTTTTTAATTATAGTTTTGTCTGGGTATATGTCCAGGAGCGGATATGCTGGATCATATGGCAACTCCATTTTTAGTTTTTAGAAACATCCAAACTGTTCTCCACAGTGGCTGTATCGATTTAGTTTCCCATGAACAGTGTATGAAGGTTCCTGTCTCCCTGAATGTTCTCCAGAGTTTATAGTTTGTGAATTGTTTGATGATAGTTGTTCTAACTGGTGGGAGGTGATATTGCAGTTTTGATTTGCATTCCTCTAGTAATTAGTGATGTTGAACATTTTTTCATGTGACTCTTGGCCATCTGCATGTTTTCTTTGGAAAAATGTCCATATAGGTCTTCTGTCCATTTTTTGGATTGGGTTGCTCGTTTTGATGATATTAAGCCACGTGATCTTTTTGTAAATTTTGGAGACTAATCTTTTGTCAGTCACATCATTTGCAAATATTTTCTCCCATTCTATGGATTGTATTTTTGTTGTGTTTATGGTTTTCTTGGCTGTGCAAAAGTTTTTGAGTTTAATTGGGTCTCACTTGTTTACCTTTGCTTGTATTTCCATTACTCTGGGAGACAGATTGAAAAAGATCCACTTTCTTTTGATCTCTATTTCCATGGAATACTTTTCCATCCCCCCACTTTCAGTCTGTATGTGTCCCTAGGTTTGAAGTGGGTCTTCTGTAGACAGTATACATACAGGTCTTGCTTTTGTATCCATTCAGATAGTCTATGTCATTTGGTTGGAGAATTTAATCCATTTACACGTAAGGTAACTATCACTATGCATGGTCCTATTGTCATTTTCTTAATTTGGGTTTATTTTATATATTTTTGATATACAAATTCTTAATTGGTTTGGATTTGTTTTGTATATTTTAACCTCTTATCAGAGATATGATTTGTAAATATTTTCTCCCACTCCATAGGTTGACTTTTCATTTTTTCAATGGTTTCCTTTGCCACGTAGCCTTTTTTTTTTTTATGTCATCTCATTTGTCTATTTTTGCTTTTGTTTCCTGTATTTTTGGTGTCGTATCCAAAAAAACATTGTCAAATCCATCCTTTTACTTTTAATCTACTGTATCTTTAAATTTAGTGAGTTTCTTATAGATAACATTTAACTGGGTCTTGTTTTTTGATCTCCTCTGACAATCTGTGACTTTTTTAAAATTTATTTTTAATTGGAGGATAATTGCTTTATAATATTGTGTTGGTTTCTGCCATGCATCAACATGAATCAGCCATAGGCATACATATATCCCTCCCTCTGGAGCCTCCCTCCCATCTCCCACACCATCCTACCCATCTAAGTAGTCACAGGGTACCTGATTTGAGCTCCCTGATTCATACAGCAAATTCCCCCTAGCTATCTATTTTACACACAGAAAGTGAAGTCACTCAGTTGTGTCCGACTCTTTGCGGCCCGTGGACTGTAGCCTACCAAGCTCCTCCATCCATGGGATTCTCCAGGCAAGAATACTGGAGTGGGTTGCCATTTCCTTCTCCAGGGGATCTGTATACACACGGAAATGTATACCAAAAGCAGATATAGATGCCACAAAGAAAGAAAATTACAGGCCAATATCATGAACAAACATAGATGCAAATATCCTCAATCTGTGACTTTTAATTTTTGTTTTTAGACCACTGAGAGTGCTTAATGATATAATTGGATTNTCCATGGGATTCTCCAGGCAAGAATACTGGAGTGGGTTGCCATTTCCTTCTCCAGGGGATCTGTATACACACGGAAATGTATACCAAAAGCAGATATAGATGCCACAAAGAAAGAAAATTACAGGCCAATATCATGAACAAACATAGATGCAAATATCCTCAATCTGTGACTTTTAATTTTTGTTTTTAGACCACTGAGAGTGCTTAATGATATAATTGGATTAATATCCACCATATCTGTTACTGTTTATTGCCTTACTTATTGTTAGTAACAAAAACTTGTATTCCCCTAATTTTGTCTTCCACACCATTTCTGCCTTTTTAACTAAGCATTTTATATGAGTCTATTTTCCCTCCATGACAGTTAATTTTATGTATCAACTTTACTGGGCTAAAGGGGATGCCCACATAGCTCATAAAACATTATTTCTAGGTGTGTCTCTAAGGGTGTTTCTGGAAGAGATTGCATTTGAATGAGTAGACTGGGTAAGGATCACTCTCTCCAATATGGGTAGGCATCATCCAATCCACTGAAGGCCTAAACAGAACAAAAAAGTAGAGGAAGGGTGAATTTGCTCTTTGCTTGAGCTGAGACATCCATCTTCTCCTATTCTCAGATATCAGTGCTCTTGGGCATTTGGACTTGGATGAGGACTTACACCATCTGCTCCTCTGGTTTTCAGGCCTCTGGCGAAGACTGAATTAGACCACTGGCTTTCATGGTTCTCCAGTTTGCAACTGGCAGATCACGGGAATTCTTGGTTTCCATTTGCATGAGCCAATTCTCATAATAAATTTCCTGTTACACACACACACATCTCATTGGCTCTGTTTCTCTGGAGAACTGCCTAATGTTCTCTCCTTTATTAGCATATCAATTATATGACTTAAAAAAACTTTTTAAAGTCGTTGCCTTAGAATTTGCAATACACATTTATAATCAATTCAAGTCTACTTTCAAATAACACTGTACTGTAGGGCAAACACCTTATAACTACAAAATATTCCTACTTTGCTTTAACATGATTATAGATTCACAGGAAGTTGAAAAAAATGAAAGAGAGAAGTTCTGTATATAACCCTTCATCAACCTGTTTTTCCCTACTGGTAACATTTTACGTAATTTCAGAACAATAACTGAGCCAGCAAACTGATATTTGTACAATGCAGGGACCTTATTCAGATTTCACCAGCTTAACACGTATGCATGTATGTGTGTTCAGGCATGCATACGTAGTTTTATACAATTTTACCACATGCGTATATTTGAATAACCAGCACCACTGACTAAATCATTTACTGAGATATGTAAAAAGAAGTTTGAAATGAGAGAGAGTGAAAGAGAAAGAAAAATAGAGAGAGGGAACCAACCATATGGTGAACTTTTCATGTTTCAGAGACTCAAGATAATGTTGAAATCAGCTAACCTAAAGAAACAGTTAGTGCACTGATATACAGAACAACATGCGGTCAGCAATGCAGTGAGAAGTTCCTATTGAGGAATCCCTTGAGATTATTAACGAGAAGGAGGCAACTTATATAAGAGATGCAAGACTCTTCAGGTAAGATGTTGTCTGCCTGTGGAATATAAGGATCCTCAACAGTACCCAATGCTTGTACATGCAATCTTTAATCCAATTTTCTGTTGATTGCTGGGGCTGTTTTCCCTCCCTGTTATTTGACCTGAGGCCAAACTATGGTGGATATAATGAAGATAATGGCAACTTCCTTCAAACGGTCCCATGCACACACTGCTGCACTCAGTGCCCCCAACCCTGCAGCAGGCCACCACCAACCCACGCCTCCACGAGACTCCTGGACACTCACAGGGAAGTCTGGGTCAGTCTCTTGTGGGGTCACTGCTCCTTTCTCTTGGGTCCTGGTGTGAACAAGGTTTTGTTTGTGCCCTCCAAGAGTCTGTTTCCCCAGTCTTGTGTAAGTTCTGGCAGCTCTACTGTGGGGTTAATGGCAACCTCCTCCAAAATGGCTTATTCCATATCCAGGTCTACTGCACCCAGAGCCCCTGCCCCTGCAGCAGTCCACTGCTGACCCGCACCTCCACAGGAGACACCAAACATAATTCTAAGTCTCTGTGGGGTCTCTGGGTCCTGGTATGCACAGGTTTGTTTGAGCCCTTTGAGTGTCTCTGGCAGGTATGGGGTTTGAAATCTAAAAGCAATTTTGCCCTTCCTACCATCTTTCAGGGCTTCTTTTTTGCCCTTGGACATGGGGTATCTTCAAGAAAATTAGAGAAACCAGAGGAACATTTCATGCAAAGATGGGCACAATAAAGGACAGAAACGGTATGGACCTAACAGAAGCAGAAGACATTAAGAAGAGGTGGTAAAAATACACAGAAGAACTGTACAAAAAAGATCTTCAAGACCAGGATAATCACGATGGTGTGATCACTCACCTAGAGCCAGACATCCTGGAATGCGAGGTCAAGTGGGCCTTAGGAAGCATCACTATGAACAAAGCTAGTGGAGGTGATGGAATTCCAGTTGAGCTATTTCAAATCCTAAAAGATGATGCTGTGAAAGTGCTGCCCTCAATATGCCAGCAAATTTGGAAAAATCAACAGCAGCCACAGGACTGGAAAAGGTCAGTTTTTATTTCAATCCCAAAGAAAGGCAATGCCAAAGAATGCTCAAACTACTACACAATTGCACTCATCTCACATGCTAGCAAAGTAATGCTCAAAATTATCTAAGCCAGGCTTCAACAGAACATGAACCATGAACTTCTAGATGCTCAAGCTGGATTTAGAAAAGGCAGAGGAACCAGAGATCAAATTGCCAACATCCGCTGGATCATGGAAAAAGCAAGAGAGTTCCATAAAAACATCTACTTCTGCTTTATTGACTACACTGAAGATTTTGACTGTGTGGATCACAATAAACTGTGAGAAATTCTGAAAGAGATGGGAATACCTGACCACCGAAGCTGCCTCTTGAGAAATCTGTATGCAGGTCAAGAAGCAACAGTTAGAACTGGACATGGAACAACAGACTGGTTCCAAATTGGGAAAGGAGTACGTCAAGGCTGTATATTGATACCCTGCTTGNGGGACAGTGCAGGTGACCCCGTCCCCACTGTCCACCACCAGGCCTGTGACGCAGGCCGAGGCGTAAAGGGCCAGCACGGCCTCTGTCTCTTATACACATCTAGATGTGTATAAGAGACAGCTTTACCTCCACAGGAGTGATTGCATGCTACAAAAAGATTAAATATGATCCAGAGGCTCATTAAAATGTTCAGGGTAAAACAGAAAATCACTTATCATACTAAGAACCAGGAAAATCATAACGTGAATGAGAAAAGACAATCAGCAGATGTGATTGTTGGAGCAGATGGAGATGGAGCAGATGTTGGAGTTATCTGGGTAAAGGTTTTAAAGCCTCCATCATAAAAACATTTCAGCAGGCAATGACGAATTCCCTTGAGACAAATACAAAACTGGAAACTCTCAGTAAAGAATTAGAAGTTATAAGATGAGAGCCAAGTGGAAATTATCAAACTGTAAAACACAACTCAAATTAAAAATGAGTTGGAAAGGCTCAAAAATAGTGTGATAGCAGAGGATAGAATCAGAAACTATCAGGATAGGTGAAGAGAATTTATTCAGTCTGAAAACACAGAATGTAAAGTTGAAAATGATGAAGGGGCCTATGGACAGAAAAGAAAAAAATTGAGACCCAGAAGGAGAGAAAATAGATTGGACTACAAAATTATTAGAAGAAATAATAGCACAAACTTTCCCAGTTCAGTTCAGTTCAGTTCAGTCGCTCAGTCGTGTCCGACTCTTTGCGACCCCATGAATCGCAGCACGCCAGGCCTCCCTGTCCATCACCATCTCCCGGAGTTCACTCAGACTCACGTCCATCGAGTCCATGATGCCATCCAGCCATCTCATCCTCAGTCGTCCCCTTCTCCTCCTGCCCCCAATCCCTCCCAGCATCAGAGTCTTTTCCAATGAGTCAACTCTTCGCATGAGGTGGCCAAAGTACTGGAGTTTCAGCTTTAGCATCATTCCTTCCAAAGAAATCCCAGGGTTGATCTCCTTCAGAATGGACTGGTTGGATCTCCTTGCAGTCCAAGGGACTCTCAAGAGTCTTCTCCAACACCATAGTTCAAAAGCATCGATTCTTCGGCGCTCAGCTTTCTTCACAGTCCAACTTTCACATCCATACATGACCACAGGAAAAACCATAGCCTTGACTAGGCAGACCTTAGTCGGCAAAGTAATGTCTCTGCTTTTGCTTTCCCAAGTTTGACAAAAGACATGGCTGCAGGTTCAAGAAGCTGGATAAATCCCCAAAATGATAAATCCATAAAGAAGGCTGAGCACTGAAGAATCAATGCTTTCGAACTGTCATGCTGGAGAAGACCCTTGAGAGTCCCTTGACCAGCAAGGAGATCAAGTCAGTCAATCCTAAAGGAAATCAACCCTGAATATTTATTAGAAGGACTGATGCTGAAGTTCCAATACTTTGGCCACCTGATTCAAACAGCTGGCTTATTGGAAAAAACCCTGATGCTGAGAAAGATTAAGGGCAGGAGGAGAAGGGGGTGACAGAGGATGAGATAATTAGATAGCATCACCAACTCAATGGACATGAGTCTGAGCAAACTTCAGGAGATAGTGAAGGACAGGGAAGACTGGCATGCTGTAGTCCATGGGCTCACAAAGAGTCGGACAGGACTTAATGACAGAACAACAACAACAGGATAAATCCAAAGAAATCCACACCAAAACACACCGCAGCTAAACTCCTGAAAACTAAAGATAATGAAAACACTCTTGAAAGCAGCCAGAGAAAAATGATGCATTACCTGAAGGGAAACACCAATCAAATAATATTTCTGATCTCAAACCCACAGAGGTAATGGAGAATGAACCAGCACCATATTTTTCAAGTGCTGAAAGAAAATGGCTAACTGGGAATTCTATATCCAGCAAAAATATCCTCTAGGGGTAATGGGGAAGTAAAGACACTCTCAAATGTTGGCAAACTAAGAGAATTTGTTGCTAGCAAACCTACCCTAAAAGAACTGCTGCAGGAAGTTCCTACGAAGAATGGCTTGGAACTCCAGAAAGGGCAAAAGAACATGGGATTGGGTAAAAATAGCAGTAATCATATTAGACTATTCTCTTGAATTTCTGAAATCATTTGATGGTTGAAGAAAAAACAATTCTATTTAAAAGTTGGGTGGGTAAGGAGACCTAAATACACTTTACTCCAAGAGGAGTAAAATGTAATACCAAGAGGGAGGTGGTGTTTACTCAGAGCAACCACTAAAAAATCAATACAAAGCCATAAATAAATATGGAATAAATCAAGATGGAATCCCCCAAAAACGTTCGAGTAACTTGCAAGAAGGGGTTACTGAAGCAGGATCATCTGCCCAATTCACAGCAAGTCAAATGCAGAGATGCTGAAGTTTGCAACCAAGAAAGGGTTTATTCACAAGGCAGCCAAGTGAGGAGATGGGAGAACCAGTCTCAGATTCCTGCCCCGCCTTCCCTGACAAAGGCCAGGGGCTTGAGCTATTTGTGGGATAAAGAAGTGGGGTGGTCTTCAGTGTGCGGAAAGGTGCCTGGAAAAGTTGTAACCAGAGCTCTGTGCAGGTGTATCTGAGTTACCTGCTTCCTCATGGGATGCATATTCAAAAATATCAGTGTTTAGCAGGATATGAGGGGGAGGTATTGGCCCTCTGATGTCAAAAAGTTCTTTGTAGGACACCTACTCAAGCCTAGTTTTAGGGTCAGTGGTCCCAACAAGTCTTAGCTGGCTCAACCTTGAATTAGATACAGCTGACTCAAAGCTCCTGGCAAACAACTAAGGCAAATATCTTACAGTTTGGGCTACCTGAAGCTTGGAGGGCAGCAATTTGCAATATAATAATTAAGTGAAGGCAGGCTGCAAGCAGAGGGGTTTTTAACAAGCTCTAAGACAAGCTCGAGAATTTCTGCCAGTCATGTTTCTTTTAACCCTATGGGACATGGTTTCAAAGGTAAGAAAAAAATAAAGAGGAAACAAAATGATGAAACAGCAGACTTAAGATGGACTTTAAATGTAAACCATCTACATGTAACATCTACATATACCAATTATTATTTTTTTTTAAAAAACAGATATTGATGGATTTTTAAAAGTGGGATTCCCTGGTGACTCAGACGATAAAGAATCTGCCTTCAGTGCGGGAGATCTGGGTTCTATCCCTGGGTCGGGAAGATCCCCTGAAGAAGGGAATGGCTACCCACTCCAGTATTCTTGCCTGGAGAATTCCATNTTTTAAAAAAACAGATATTGATGGATTTTTAAAAGTGGGATTCCCTGGTGACTCAGACGATAAAGAATCTGCCTTCAGTGCGGGAGATCTGGGTTCTATCCCTGGGTCGGGAAGATCCCCTGAAGAAGGGAATGGCTACCCACTCCAGTATTCTTGCCTGGAGAATTCCATGGACAGAGGAACCTGGTGGGCTAAAGTCTATGGGGTCACAAAGAGTCAGACACAATCCAACTATGTGCTATCTTCCGATACATTGTATGCACATTCCAAATATGACCTAGGTAATTTGAAGGTAAACGGATGGGAAAAGATATCCCAGGCAAACATTAAATACACAAACACACACGATTTAGATAAATGGGTTTATTTCATTCAAGCAGAATTTCTTTAGTAAAATTTCCTAAAAGAAAGATTTCCTCTCCCCCCTACTCCCTCTCATTTCTTCCTTCCCCACCAACACATGGTGTCTGCCCTTCATTTTTTCCCCATGTGCTTATAACCCCAGAAAACACATATTTACTTATGCCTGTACATGCTAACCTGCTCAGGGATACATGCTAAAGTGTTATGGCTTTCTTTATCAAAAAAGGGGGAATTCGCTTTATAAAGATACCTCTATTATTTTCTACTTCTCTCCCAATAACATTTTGAGAGGGTTCCACACCATCAATGTGGAAAAAATTCCTTCTATGCATAATTTATTCAAATGAGATTTTATTGATGACCATTAACTCTGTCTCTAGTATTTACCCCCAAACAATGCTATAAACATCTTTGAAAGTAAAAACAAACAGAAACACCACAATAATCAACCAGTGATTCTTAAACTGCCACTAGGAGGAGGACCATCACAGAGCTGTAAACCGATGACAATTTCTGCTCCTTCCTGAATCCTTCCACCCAGGCAAGGGTTTCCACCTCACTCAGCTGCCTGTCCTGGGTTTAGGCAGAGTGTAAATCCTGTGGTGCTATCTCAGAGGAGGATTTCATGACCTCAGAACAGCACAGCATTCCTGCTTGTTTCCCCTCTCAGCCCCGACAGACATAAGACACATGTTTAAAATGCAGGTTCTGGGTTCTGGGCAGGAGCCCTGGGTCCTTGCTTTGGGCACAAACTCTACGTAAGGACACTCAACTCATAACCCAGGGCTTTCTCAGGAGAAAGGAGGCCAGGGGATGGAACTACTGAAAAGCGATTTCCCACCAGGGTCAGAAATTTTTCTGGTGCCCCGAGAATGAACCAAGCCTGACACGGCCAAACACTGCGCCCTCTTGTCTTTTATTGAACATCCTGAGGATGCCACACAGTGAACTCACGTCCCACCTGTAGTGCTGCCCTGGACTCAGGGCCCCTCAGAAGCATCTTCTCTGAACCACGGATGTCCCAAACTCCTTGAAGTCCGCAGAGGTGACCCACATCTGCTTGAAGCTGCTCAGGGAAGTGACAATGGAGGCGCCAATCCACGTGGAGAACCAGCGGTCGGGTGGTGCCGTGATCTTGATGGGGGTCCCCTTGGTGGCCAGCTGCTCCATCTCCCTCAGAAGCCGGTTGTCCAGCCCCTGGAAGAGCGTGGTGCCACCGGACAGCACAATCTCCCCATAGAGGGTCTTCTGGATGTCAGCATCACATTTGGTGATGCTGCAGGAGACCATCTTGGACAGGCCCGGGTTCTGGATGCCCAGCTGCTCAGGCGAGAACAGGGCCTCGGGCGCCTGGTACAGCTGGTCCCCGATGGGAACGATGTTGCCGTCAGGCAACTTGTACTCGCGGAGGACCTCCTCCGGCCTCCGGCACAGCTCTTTCTCTGGCTCCAGGGCCACATAACACAGCTTCTCCTTGATGTCGTCCACCAGGGCTTTGTCCAGCACACACAGGAAGGTCCTCCCGCTGGCCAGCAGCAGCCGGGTGAGGTGCTCTGTGATGTCCCTCCCCGCCACATAGAGCTTGGTGACAGCATGGGGCAGGGAGTAGCCCTCGAAGATGGGGACAGTGCAGGTGACCCCGTCCCCACTGTCCACCACCAGGCCTGTGACGCAGGCCGAGGCGTAAAGGGCCAGCACGGCCTGGTCCGACAAGTAGAAGGCAGGCACTTCGAAGCTCTCGAACATCACCTCGGCCATCTTCTCCCGGGTCTCCCTGGGGTTCAGCGAGGGCTCTGTCATGAGCACAGGCTGGTCATT
This sequence comes from Oreotragus oreotragus, assembly GCA_006410675.1. NCBI lineage: Eukaryota > Metazoa > Chordata > Mammalia > Artiodactyla > Bovidae > Oreotragus > Oreotragus oreotragus. The sequence continues at coordinate 514,511 of SJYX01021845.1, forward strand.
GGCCTTGACTCCCAGCTCCCACTCGAACAGGTGCTTCCAGAGCTTCTCCATGTCTTCCCAGCCTGTGATCAGGCCACGGTCGATGGGGTAGTGCAGGTGAAGGACCTCATGCCTGTGCAGAGCCTCTTCCCCCACAAAGTACTTCTTCTGGTTGGCCCCCGTCAAAGACGTCTTGAACTTGGGGTGTCCCACAATGGAGCTGACAACGTGGCGGGGGCCAATCTCTCCAGACAATCCTGCCTTGCAAAGCCCAGATCCATTGTCGAAAATCACCGCTGGGCAGTCTAATACGTGCGGGTCAAACATGCCTGCAGCATGCTCGTCTGCACTCCCCCCAAATAAGCTGGAAGCCCCTCAGGCCACTTTGTGACATACGAGGCTCCTCTGGAAGTTTTGAGGTGCAGGATTCCACAGTCTTGGGGTGTCTCCCAGGCAGGGCTAGCAGACGGCCGGTCCCCAAGAACTCTCCATCCCCACCTCACAGAGCTACTCTCCTCTCAGGAAGCCTGGCTGCTGAGGCCTTTTCAGGGATGACAGCCCACATGTAACAATCCAGCCAAGGTAACGATTGTCCTCGGCCAACATCAGAGGGCCTTTGGGGGTGGGGGCCCAGAGTCTCTGCACACACCTCCCCTGCCCCAACTGGTGAGACTCCAGACAGGAAGGCTAGTCATTCCTGCAGGTCTGTGACCCGCTGGCCTTAGAGCCAGTGGAGCAGCCCAGCCAGGGCCAGCCCATAAAACTGGTGTCTCTGGCCCTCTGTTTGGAGGGAGCTGCCGTCTGGAGGGTGACAGACACACTTCTCTTTGCTAAAGGGGATGACCAAGCACGTGGCACAGGTCCAGGTGGGAGGGGCAATGCCCAAGACTCCAATACCGCAGGCACTCAGAACGTACTTTTGGAATTCAGACTCTTCCAGGAAGCTCTTGGAGATTTCTCTTTTCTTTGCCCCATGAGCCCTGACCCTGTCTCATAGGGTAGCTGCTAAGCAGAGGCCTCTGGGCCTAATAGCTCTCTCTCCAGGCACATGGTCCCTGCTCTAGTTTGATGTCAGGGCCCCTCCTTGCCCTCTGCAGCCCCAGAAGCACTGTCACAAACAATATCCAGTGGTCGAGATGTTGGGAACCCAATGAGCTGTGAAGACAGATGTCTGAGGTTTCATGGCCGGGCAGCCCCAATCAAAGTCTGGGACATCTCTGTTACCAGTCTGTGACACAGTTGGCCAAGCCCACTGAAGCATGGTCAGAAGCAGGTCATCGAGGCTGGCAAGGCTGCAGGTTTAGCCAAGCCCATGAGGGGCTGGATGGGGGCCACCTGCTCCCACAGTCCCACGCTCACACCCTGGGCTGGTTCCAGCTGGGAGAACAATCTGGAAGGGAGCACAGACCTGGAACCCAGGGTTGACTTTTTCTTGACTAGGGTGGAGCCAGTCTTGGCGAACAGGATGCTGACTTGACATTCTGTCACTTCCACAATCACCGTGCCTCTCCCCTCCACAAGCTCCTTCCCTTCCAGAATGCTCTCCCAGGGGACCACCGCCCTTCCAGACCCCCACCTCCATGGGTGGCCCTCTCTACATGTCTCGCTGACCCTTCTAAGTGAAGCAAAAGTGAAAGTCGCTCAGTCATATCCGACTCTTTGCGACCCCATGGACTATACAGTCCATGGAATTCTCCAGGCCAGAATACAGGAGTGGGTANCCATGGGTGGCCCTCTCTACATGTCTCGCTGACCCTTCTAAGTGAAGCAAAAGTGAAAGTCGCTCAGTCATATCCGACTCTTTGCGACCCCATGGACTATACAGTCCATGGAATTCTCCAGGCCAGAATACAGGAGTGGGTAGCCTTTCCCTTCTCCAGGGGATATTCCTAACCCAGGGATCGAACCCAGGTCCCCCACATTGCAGGTGGATTCTTTACCAGCTGAGCCATAAGGGAAGCACCCCTCCCGCCACCGCCACCAGCAAAAAGGGAATAGGTGCTCGTCATGTGGTGTTGATGCACAGTGTGGGTGTGTGCTGTAGACGTATCATGTAGACCAGCTTTGTGGGCGCCCCAGTGCTGAGCCTGGGAGGGATCAATAGAGATGTAGTGTCACTGAGATTCTCCCCTGAGGACCGAACCACATACACGCGGGGTTGATGGTGGGTGATGCCCCGCCCCCAGCCACACAGCCCAGAACTGTGGGGACCTCAAAGATGCAGGCTCTGATGTTGAGTGAGCCTGTGTGCGTGGAGGCTGCTGGGCTGGGGATGGTCAGAGAATGCAGTGTCTTGGGGATTCCAGCCTGCTTGAGTCACAAAGTCTTGTGCACTCGGGTTCTCAGGCTTTGCTAGAACTTTCCCATTGTTGCCAAACACTCCATGCTAAATCAGGAGTGTGACCTCAAGATTTCTAGATTTTGGCCCTAAAAGTGGCTCACATGGGTGGTGATATAAGCATGATGTGTACAGAGGTCAAATGCCAAGACTGAGCTGTGTCCTGGGGGCCCAGGGCTGGCTGGGGTGTGGGCATTTGTGGGGGAACAGAGCCGGGGAGGACAAATGCTCATGAGAGCTTGGACTGACTAGCTGGGTGGTGGTGTTCTGAGGTCGCATGACACAGCATGATGCATAGCTATGCCCAGGCCAGCGCCCTGTCCTGGTTCAGATTCACAGACACACACCTTACTGCCCTCACCATCTCCAAAGGTCCAGTGTGCACGATGGCCTGCCTGGCAGGTCCAGGCCCTCCCACCAGTGCCAGGCAGGTGGCACTGGTGCCAGACCTGTAGTGGGCAGTGCTCCATCCCTCCATCACCCCTGCCCATCCCAGACAAACTCAGACCCTCAAGGAGAGAGCTGTGAAAGCTGGGTTGGCCATTGAAGCCGTGTTTCCAAGCGAAGCTGTCTAAGGAGATCCAGGACCTCGCTTCCTAAAAGTTTTCACTCCCTGCCCCCACCCCCACCCCGGCTGAGCCTGAGAGTCAAACAGCCCTCCGCCCTGGATCTGAGACTCTCTCACTCCTGACCACCCACGATGGTCATGACAGTTGGGGGCCACATGCCTTGCAGAGTGGACCCCTGCTGTACTCGCCTCTGTGCGTGTGACTGAAAGGACCACAGCAAGAACTCAGCTCCCCCGTCGCACTCCTGGGTGTGCCGTTTCAGCGGTCCTAGGCTCTGGAAGGGCTTCTGTCTCCACCGTTGAAAGTGTCTGACCTGCTGACAGATTGTCCATCACCTGGAGAGAGGCAGAAAGACCCCATTGCCATGAAGCAGGCTATTCTCGGCGGGGGACACCATGTGGTCACTGGGAAAAGTGGTGGGTTTATGAGCTACGTGATGCTCTGCTGGTTTCAAGCTCCCCTCCGGATAGAAATTCCAACTCATGCTGCTCAGGTGCCCAGAAGCCTCCATCAAGCCCTCCTTCCTCCTCTCTGTCTACCGCCCATCCCTCCAGCCACCTGGTCTGGACGTCGGGGAGGGGCCATGGGTATCTTGGTGCACGTGTCCTCATGGATGGCCACAGCTATCTCAGCCCCTTCAGTGGCTGCAATGCTCTGAGCAGTCACTGTGGGGTTGGGTCTGATATTAATCCCAAATGGTGCCCCTCTTCCAGCTCCAGTCAGAAGCCTCTGTCCAGGGCCGCCCCGTCCCCAACCCGTGCCAGCCATGCCTCATAAATCACTTGACTGAGTTTACGGGAGAACCAGCCATGACTCCCTCTCCCTCCGCAAGGCAAGACTCACACCATGGTTCCTCTGTAGGGCACACTTCCATCCTGTGAAGAGAAGCTTGCTCTGGTTTCTGCCCCCAGTGGTCACACCCAGCAGCAGCCCCCCCAGCCCCAACATGGCCCATGCCCTCAGTGGGAGTTGGACGGCAACTGGGCAGCCTTGGGCAGTTGCCAGGCATTAAACCTTGGGAATGGCTAACCCTGGATCTGCTGGGCACCCTGCTGCTCACTGCCCTGGCTACTGAGCCTAGGCCAGCTGAGCCCTGGGCCGGGGCCCCTGTCTGTCCTGTCATCCCTCATTCCTTATGTCACCAGTGCCCAGAGCCTCAGCCAATTAGTGACCAGCAGACTGAGCTCATTAGAGCTGGCTGACATCTGGTGGCCAGACCCTGCTTGCTCAAGGTCTGGACCAGGGTCAACTGCCAGCCTGAAGGAACAGGAGGACCCTGTAGATGGCAAGACAGTCCTTGCTTATGCGAGAAAGAGAATGGTGGATGTGTTGGATGTGCCCAAGGATGACTTCTCTTCCACCGCTCTGTTCCAGGCATTCCCAGAAGAGCCCAGAGACCCAGGCACTCTTCCTGGGAGACTAGTCCCTTTGAATCTCTTAGATGGAAATTGTATCACCTATCCACCCATCCGTTTTTACAACCACCATCCATTCATCCATCTATCCACCTACCCACCCATCCATCCATTCACCCACTCACCTACCCATTCATCCATTTATCCACCCATCTACCCACTCACCCACCCATCCATCCAATTCACCATCCACTCTTCCATCCATCTATCCATTCATCTACCCCATCCACCATCCATCTACCCACCAACCCTTTCACCCATCTACCCACTCATTCACCAATTCCATCCATTCATCCACCCAGTCTCCTGCGTAATTATCTTCCCTCCTCCTCTCCCTCCTGCCCTTCCACCCACCTTCCCTTTCTTAGTAGTTGAGCTGTGCATCCAGTCTTGCTGTCCACCTCCTTCCCTGGTGACCTTTGAGCTTCAGCATGGCACTCAGGAGTCCTGTCTGCTCTGTGGTTCTCTTCAAGCCAGCTGGGAAAGGAGCAACACCCTAGATCACTCCTCTCTCAGACTCCCATGAGGCTGGCTCACTAACCTGGACTGGACGTCAGTCACATGACACTAAAGAAAGCCAGTATTGGTGGAGCAGTAAGAAGGAACTGGCACCGAGCTGATATGCTCTGAGGACCTTAGTAAAGCAGCCCTTGGTGGGGCTGTCCACGGTTCAGCATGGCTTAGTGGAGACCCCACTAAGTGGTCAAGTGAGACAGATCTGTTTAGGGGAGAGGAAGTCTGAGGCCAGACCACCAATTACCCCCACCAGTGCTTTTTGTCCCTGGGTCAGGAAGATCCCTTGGAGAGGCAAATGGCAACCCACTCTCTCCAGTGTTCTTGCCTGGGAAAGCCCGTGGACGGAGAAGCCTGGTTGCAAAGAGTCAGACACGACTGAGTGACTAACTCTTTCTGCTTTTTGCCCTTCACTTTTATGGAACCCTGGTCCTGAGCACATTTTTTAAAAAAACTTGAAATGGGATGGATGGTTAGGTAGATGATGGATAGGTGGGTGGGTGGATGGATGGATGGATGGACAGAAAATTGGGGAAACACAGAAAAGCATTGCAAAGCAGATATTAAGTACAAGTGACCCCACTTTGCTCATATCTTGGAATGCTTCTTGGGACTTTTTGATTTCAAAATCCAAGGAGGATGAGCTATATCTATGTCTGACAGCCCTTTCTCACACGATGCCTTGTCGGACTGTCCTGTGTGGTCCGTATCCCCCACATCCTGCTGGTGTGCTGGAGTTCTCGCAGAGCTCTTTCTGTGGGGTCTGTGCTTCCCCGCTGGGACCTGTAGGCTTCCGTCCCTCTCACCCTGCCTACCTCACTTTCCCTGGCCACAACTGCTCAGGCCAACCCAGCAGCTTTCATCCGAGCCCTGGGGAGGGGCCAAGCAGAACCCCCATATCCGGAGCCCATGAAGGGCTCTTGGGTGGTGGGGTTTCTCTTGCATTTCAGGGGTTCTTGGTCATGCGTTGAACTGGGTGCTGTTGGCTCAGGGGCCAAGTGCCCCAGGGCTATGGGAGAATATCTGAGATTGGTCACTCATCACCAGTCATAGTAGGACCCTGTGGGTGTGTCCACAGCTCCAACGGCAAGGGCTTTCCTCGTTCATCACTCATCCAGGTGGAGGTGGGCAGTGATGATGGGAGAATGTGGAGGGACCTCAGACTTCACCTGGGGCAGCTTCCCTCCCCTTCTAGGTGGGGTCTCCAGAGCACCCCCACCCACCCAGGGCAGAGCCAGCAGCAGGCTCCTTGAGGATCAGAACCGGCCTCCAGACTCTTTAGCGGAGGTCAGCCTGGTCAGATCCCCCGCAGAGGCACCCTATGTGACCAGTCTCCTGCTGATGTGCCTAGTCCAGCACCACCAGCATTTCTCCAGGGGCTCCAAGGGGCCAGGGAGTCTGGGATCCCCACCTGGAAGACAGGCAAGAGCCTGGAGCTTAAGCCACCTCTAGTTGCAGGTGCAGGAGGTGGCAGGGGAGAACTGCTCTGGCTGCTGGCCTCCTGCACCCTAGTCCTCTGCCCCTGCACTCCAGCCCTGGCCCCCAATGTCTGCACTTCTCCCACTCCCCTTTCTAATCTTCTCCCTACTCAACCCTATTGTTACCTCCTGTTTGCTGCTGTGACAGGTCCCTGATCATGTCCTTCCAAAGTAACAAGTGGCCTCTTCATGTAGGTGGGAGTGTTGGGTGGTGAGTTTACCATCTGGCTGCATTATCTCCACATTTACTCCTGAGCCTGGTGGAGACCTGTGGCTGGCGGGCAGTGAACCTGGGGTCACACTGAGACTAGCTGGCCCATCGAGCCTTGTAAGTGTCTAGACTGCTGATGCCCTGAAACCAATTGCAGCCTCAGAGGACATGTACCTCTGTGGCCAGCAGGAGGGGACCAGTCCCCACCCGGCAGGAGACACAGAGAGGTGGACCCTCACCTGGGACAGGTGTGGCTGGAACTCCAAAACTGAGGTTTTGGGGACCCACGTTCTGGACCCAGCAGGACAGCCCCCACCCACCCCCTGCCACAGATCCAGGGCTCTTCAAGGAGCCCACAGATCTCAGCAGATCTGGAAGGCAACCTTTCCTGATAGGGGTGTCAGTTGTGTGTTGGCCATCCGAAACGCTGAGTGGCCCAAGCCCACATCTCAGGAGTGTGGACACAGGTTTGCTGGCCTTCCTGGCGTAGACCAGGGTGGTCCAGAGACCCAGCACTGCCACGTGGGCAGGGTGGGGGGTGGTGGCTGCCCTCACAGCTCGGCAGCCATGGCTGAATACCCCAGGCTGGACAGCTCCCACAGCAGACACCTACTCTTCACATCCTGGAGGTTGGACGTCCAAGATCCAGTCGGGTCCAGCTTCCCGGGCTCCTCGTTTGTCTCCATTGGGCTGAGAAGGCTGACTCTGGGGTCTCTTCCTGTTCTTCTATGGGCGTTAATCCACCCTGCTCCCCACCCTCTTGACCTTACCTCACCCTAATTGCCTCCCAAAGGCTCCGCCTCAAAATACCATTGTACCAGGAATCAGAGCTTCCACATAGGAACTGGGGGGACACATTCAGCCAATAGCAGGGGCCGTCCTACCCATCCCGCCACAGAAGGGAGCAGGAGCGCTGCTCTGCGGGCAGGGTCCCCGGGGCCTAGGCCATCAGCGACTCAGCCCTCACAGCCTTCTGGCAGGTTCATCTCACTACAGGGCAGGTGGGAGTTGCCTCCATCCTGAACAGAAGAGGGTAAGAGAGGGGCCTGAATGTGCTGAGACGCAGGAGTCTCTGCTCAGGAGCCCAGAGGGGAGAGGGGACGGGGAGGAGGAGGCAGCCAGAGGGGAGGACAGCAATGGAGGGGGCTGGGGCAGCCAGGAGCCTCACCCACCTCCAGAGGAACCACAGACAGGCTTTTGGGCAGAGCTGTCCCTTCTCCTCCTGGACTTGGAAACCTCAGGGCCCCAACGTGTCCCCTTCCGGATGATGCATATTCTTGGAGGGGGCCATGGCCCTGCAACCATTAGAAGCAGCAGAGGTGGGCAGACCAGAGACAGCCCTGGAACCAGCCTCTGGTCACGGCTTGGCAAGCCCAAGAAGCTCCTTTGGCTGGGGTAGGAGAGTGATGGCCTCGTTGTGTGCTCTGTTCCTTTCGCTTTTATTCTTTTGGCTTTGCTCCAAAGGCAACAGGCCACTCCTGGAAGCACTGAGGCGACAGACATTGTAAAGAGACAGAGGAAGACACCTCCTCACATCCCCCCAACGATGTGAAGTGGCGACGTGTGTGCTCAGTCATAGCCGAATCTTTGCAACCCCAGGGACTGTAACCTGCCAGGCTCTTCTGTCCATGGAATTTCTTGGAGTGGAAATATACTGGGGTGGGTTGCCAATTCCTTCCCCATCCAGGGATCGAACCCGCGTCTCCTGCATCTCCTGAACTGGCAGGCTGATTCTTTATTGCTGAGCCCCCTGGGAAGGATACACCCCCACTAATCCAGGTGCTTCTCCAAATGTGGCTACAGTCACTGCTGGGTCCAAATCTTCCAGATGTTTTCCAGGCACAAGTGCATCTGGAAACACCCAGAAATAGGCTTTTTCTGCAAAACAGATGCAGCCACACACACCATTCTGCCCTCCCCTGGGGAGTGTTGTGCCCTTGTCCCTAAGCCCGAGGAGCATGGCCTTGACCTTCTTAGCGCTGCTTAGTGACCTGTCATCTGACTGACCGAATTCCTCCAAACGATCTCTAACGAGGCTTTCCCATTTAAGAATTTTTCAGTTATTGACGTTTTTCAGATTTTTAAAAAACTGTCACAAATGAAGTCTCAATCATTCCCCACACACCCCTCTCCATCCCCGTGGTGTGGCCGAGGATTGGACGCTAACTTGGAACCACACAGAGACAACTGCACATGTTTACAATGTTGGGGGGAAGCTGCCATGGTCAGAAGCCCCATTTTTTAGATTTAATTTTTATTTTATATAGGAATAGAGTTGATTTACCATGTTCTGTTAGCTTCAGGTGTACAGCAAAGTGATTCGGTTACCCATATACATACATTCTTTTCCATTATAGGTTATTACAGAATATTGAATAGGGTTCTCTGTGCTCTAAAACAGGTCCTTGTTGATTATCTATTTTATATATAGTAGTGTGTCTATGCTAATCCCAAACACCTGTTTATCCCCCCACCTATCCCAAATGGGCTTCCCTGGTGGCTCAGAGGTTAAAGCGTCTGCCTCCAGTGTGGGAGATCTGCGTTCGATCCCTGGGTCGGGAAGATCCCCTGGAGAAGGAAATGGCAACCCACTCCAGTATTCTTGCCTGGAGAATCCCATGGGTGGAGGAGCCTGGTGGGCTGCAGCCCACGGGGTTGTAAAGAGTCGGACACGACTGAGCGACTTCACTTTCACTTTATCCCAGATGGTAACCATAAGCTCATTTGCTGTGTCTGTGAGTCTGTTTCTGTTTTGTAAATAAGTCCCTTCATATCATATTTTTAGTCCACATATGAGGGAGGTCACATGGTGCTTGTCTTTCTCTGGCCGATTGACCACTTCATGTGACAATGTCTCGGCCCTTCCCTGCTGCTGCAGATCACATTATTCCATTCCTTTCAATGGCTGAGTAATAGTCCACTGTGTACATACCACATCTTTTTTAAGCAGTCATTCAGCTCTTGGTGGGCATTTACGAAAAGACTCACACCAATAAAATTAGAAATGAAAAAAAAGTTACAGCTGACACCACAGAAATACAAAGGATCGAAAGAAACTATTACTACTAGCAACTCTATGTCAGTGAAGTGAACAACCTAGAAGAAAAGGACAAGTTCTGAGGCACTGTTTTTGAAGGACGATGGAGCGAGTCCTAAAGGGTCGTTCTGCCCAGGTGCTGTAAAGCTGCCATGTGGAAAATCAGAGGCAGGGGCATGGTTAGATCGGCAGCTCCTGCCATGCAGTCTCCTGGAGCTACAGGGACAAAGGGCCACACCCGAAGGCCTTTCACAACACACACGTTTTGCCTCGCAGCTCCAGGGGCTGGAATCTGGGCGTGGCTCACCCGGAGCCACGCTTGGGCCCTCATCACATGGCCATTCAGCTGCCGGCCAGGCTGTAGTCACATCTGAAGGGTGGATGGGGAGGTGAGAAGGGCTCCATGTAGTCGTCAGCGGGCCTCAGACTATCACCTGGAACCCCTTCCAAGAAGCCTCATGACACAGCAGCTGGCTTCTCTTAGTGAAGCAGTTGAGGGTGGGCACCCAGGACGGAATCATCCTCTTTAAGCTGATCTCGGGGTGATGTCTCATCACGACCCCTGCTGTTCCTGTCGGTCAGAGTGAGTCAGCCCAGGGCAGAGCAAGGAGGGGTGCCTGGAGAAGGGGTCCCTGAGGGCCATCTTGGAGGCTGCTCTCCTGGGCACCGACCGGAGCACCAGGACTGGAGGGAAGGTCACTGGCTGGCAGTGCAGACCCACTCAGCTCAGCAGAGATGCTGCCTTCTGCTGGCCACTCAGGGCACTAATGGAGTTTAGTGGAAAGCAGTGAGTGGCTGTTTTGGGAGAGCGGGGGGCACAGTCAACCAGCAGGAGCACCCTGGCTGGGCACAGCCTCTTCTGGACCCCTCCCTGGCAGCGTAACTTATGTAAAACACTAACACGGCCGCTTCTTATTTCTTCAGAATGCTCCTTCCTGATCTAGGATATCCCGGGGGACCTAGGGTGACATCTTTCCCTCCACACCCCACCCCACCCCCGGCTTCCTGACCCTGGAGTCTCTGAGCTGCCTGGCACCCCCTCACCCACGTGGCCCTCAGACAAGGGGTCTCTCGCCCCCTGCCGGTGCCCTGCTGGAACCGCCAATAGAGAGATCTGGGGCGGTGGGGGGTGGCGGGGGCGGGGCCCGGGCGCGGGAACAAAGGAGGCTTGTCAGCTTCATGCAGGCAGGACACCAGGGGGGAGGGAAAAAAAAATCAATGTTTGCTAAATAGGGGGAAAAAAATCACCCTGACTCAGTGGGGACAAGGTTTATTTTCAAGTGTATTAAAGTGATTACCCAGAGGAAAAGCGGAGCAAATGAACAAGTGTGCAGAGTGGTGAGTCGCTCGTTTTCCCAAAGAGCTCGGAAGAGCAGGCTCTGTGCGAGCCCCCCACCCTAGCCGGACACGGCCAAGCTTTCGGTTTTAAATAGTTTATAACATTTCAGAGGCAGCGTCTAAGTGGGGGCCGTCCCTGGAGAGGCCCGGCAGACCTCTGCATTTAGCCAGTGATAAATAACCCGGAGCGCACAGGGCCCGGAAGGATCCCAGATTTAATTCAAATAATTTAAAATCTAATGTTGAAAGAGCTCTTTGCATTCATGGGCCGTGCGCATTTCCAGCTGGAGAAAGAAAAGGCTTTGTGTTCCGGGTGGGGGCAGGGTGACAGGCTGGAGCCCGAAGTTTGGGACTAACCTTTTTACCATGTGCTGCTTCCAGCCTGCTCACCAGCATTTTTCATACTATAAGTGGCATCGGTGCTGAAGCCAGACAAGGGGGGAACACGATTTATCCTCTCCTGGAGTTTTGACTCCAGGTGAAAGGATTTTTGTCCACGGCGAGGTTGCTTCCTCACAAGCCCCTTCTCTGATGATGCTCGTCCCTCCCCACAGCTCAGATTTCTAGATGGAAGCATCTTGATGCAGATGCAGTCCCCCACGCCACCCCTGCGAATCTTCTGGGGCCTCATGGCGTGGTCCCTGTTACGGTAGGAGGCTGAGGCCCATCTGAGGAGGGAGCCCCCACTCCGCATCACCCCCATCCAGCCTCATCCACACATCAGGAAGACAGCCAGGGCCACCAGGAGATGATCCCAAGAGACTGGATAGGTGGCTGAGACTGGCCAGAGAATCCAGGCTCAGTTCTGAAGGATGTGCCAACAGTGTGTTGTGTCAGTGTTGGCCCAAGATTCAAGGCCACCCAGAACCTCAGAATATGACTGTTTGGAAATAGGCTCTCTGCAGATGCAATCAGATCATCTTGGGTTAGAATGGACCCGAATTCCAATGACTGATGTCCTAGGGGGAAGGAAAACCAGAGACACACAGGGAGAGACGCATGATGACCGAAGCAGGGGTGACGTGTCTACAAGCTGAGGACTGTGGCCCCACCAGATGCTAGGAAAGGCCCGAGGCAGGCAGTCCCTCAGAGCCCCCAGAAGTACCCAGGCCTGACCACAGCTGGATTCAGAATTCCAGCCTCCAGACTGTGAGAGAGCAGATTTCTATTGTTTTAAGCCCCTGCCCCCATATTTTGGTGTTTTGTTACAACGTCAGGGGAAGATTTACAGGATGACGTCAGAGGTCTGAGTTGTGTAGCAACTGTGTAGTTGTGTAGTTACAACACGCTTCCATCTGTTGGCATTACATAAACACAGGTGCCAATGCAGGAGACACAAGAGATGCAGGTTCGATCCCTGGGTCGGGAAGATCCCCTGGAGGAGGAAATGGCAACCCACTCCAGGATTCTTGCCTGGGAAATCCTGTGGACAGAGGAACCTGGAGGGCTACAGTCCAAGGGGTCGCACGGAATCGAACATGACTGAGCACACACACACACAGGTGTCATGACTGGTGACAAAAAGCACCCCCTATGTGAGCTGCAGTCTTTCCAAGAGCTGTTTGGAAGTGGCTGCAGGCGCCCGGAGCCAGTGAACACACTTCTCAGCAGCTTTCCCGCAGTCTCAGAATATCATGGGGACGAAACACTCACCAGCTTGACTTTCTAAAATGACCCATTTCCCCAGTCTTGACTTACCTTTCTTTTTCTTTTTAAGAGAATCTATGGGACCTTCTCTTAAAAGGCAAAAGGCATCCTCTCCTGTCAGAATTCATCTCTGGCTTGGGTGGCAGAGGCCCTGGAGCATCTTGGAGGCACTCCCAGGAGAAGGAGGTAGTCCCCCCAACCCGTCTCAGTCCCACGTCACATCTCACTGTCTCCCAGCAGTGTCAGACTCTAGGCAACCAGCCACACAGATCTAGGCTGCCAGGGACTCAGACAAGATTTCTGTAGAAATAAACATTATGGGCCCTTCAAGAGGGAGACCCTGGCTGTTTCCTGTGCTCTAGCTCTCACTGTGACAGCGCCCATGGCAGCCCTGGCAGAAGCAGGAGCGATGCGTGACCGATATAGCTCGCCAGGTGAGTGAAGGTTGCCGAATGGTCCCCTGGCTAGACATGTGGGGTTTGACAGCTTGCCCGACCAGCTGGTGAATAAGTCAGTCAGCCAGGGCTTCTGCTTCAACATCCTGTGCGTGGGAGAGACAGGTTTGGGCAAGTCCACCCTCACGGATACCCTGTTCAACACCAAGGTCAAGGGGGAGCCAGCCACCCACACACGGCCGGGTGTCCAGCTCCGGTCCTATACCTGTGACCTTCAAGAGAGCAACGTGGGGCTAAAGCTGCCAATTGTTAACATGGTGGGCTTCAGAGACCAGATCAACCAGGAGGACAGCTACGAGCCCATCATGGAACTTATCAATGCCCAGTTTGAGGCCTACCTGTAGGAGGAGCTGAAGATCTGCAGGGTACTGAACACCTACCATGACTCTCGCATCTGTGCCTGCTTTTACTTCATCGCCCCCATGGGTCATTCCTTGAAGTCTCTGGACCTAGTGACTATGAAGAAGCTGGACAGTAAGGGGAGCATCATCCCCATCATCATCAAATCAGATGCCATTTCTAAGAGTGAGCTAACCAAGTTCAAAATCAAAATCACCAGCAAGCTTGTCAGCAACGGAGTCGAGATCTACCACTTCCCTACAGATGACAAGTCAGCAGCAGAGATCAACAGAACCATGAACGCCCACCTGCCATTTGCTGTCATGGGCAGCACAAAAGAACTGAAGATAGGAAAGAAGATGACGGAAGTGTGGCGATATCCCTGGGGCCCGGTGCAAGTTGAAAATGAAGCCCACTGTGACTTTGAGAAGCTGCAGGATATGCTGATCTGAGTCAACATGGAGAATCTCCAGGAGCAGACACCCGGCCTGCACTGTGAGCTGTACTGCCGCTGTAAGCTGGAGTAGGTGGGCTTCAGGGACACCGACCCTGGCAGTAAGCCGTCCAGTTTATAGGAGACATGTGAGGCCAAAAGGAATAAGTTGCTAGAGGAGCTCCAAAAAAAAGAAGAGGAAATGAGACAGATTTTCATCCAAAGTCAAAGAGAAAGAAGCTGAACTTAAAGAGGCAGAGACAGAGCTGCATTAGAAGCTTGACCGTCTGAAGAAACTACACCAGGATGAGAAGAAGCTGGAGGATAAGAAGAAATCCCTGGATGACAAAGTGGACGCTTCAAACAGAGAAAGACGGCAGCTGAGCTGCTCCAGTTCCAGGACTCCCAGGTTGGAGGCTCCCAGACTCTGAAAAGAGACAAAGAGAAGAAAAACTTTTAATAATCCTGTCTTCAGCAGCTGCACTATGTCTAAAGGAGAAGACTACCATTATAGAAGAGTTAGGGTTCCATATTGTCTCAAACCAGAAACCAACCAATACCTTCTCCCTCCAAATTGTGTGCGCATGCACGTGTGCATGCACACACACACACGCACGCACACACTCGTAACAAGTGTTCATGTGTCCAGGCAAGAAGCTCTCTTCCAACTTACATGGAATTTTAAATGGAAGTGTCTTGTCCTAATCTAACAAGGCAGGGAAAAGATCCATCCGAGCTGGAGAATGGACCCAATGTAATCTGAGAGAGACAACTGCAGGATGACTCACCCAAGCGTAAGTGACTGAGGCAGGAGAGCTCAGCTGTGGGTGTGAAAGTATTGCTTGCAAGTTTTTCATTTGAGTTTCCTGTTTTTCCTTTCAGACGCCAATTCTCCAGTTCAATGGGTTGATTGTCTACAACCACTATTAAACACTTCTAAATATGGATGAGAAAGTCAAGCAACATTCATATCTTCTTCAGCATTCACAGACTTTCTGCAGACCCCCTCAGCAAGCAGGATGAGTGGATCTACTAACATTCAGGTGGAGAAAGGAAAGAAGAGATGAGGAAAGGAGAGATGGGGAGTTTAAGCTTAGTGAGAGCAGAATTACTCCATTCAGCCTTCCAAGGCCAGTTGGGGTTTTGAGAGATTTCTGCTCAATGTGGGACCTGGAGGGAGAGCTTTGATGTTGATAAATCTGCCCTGAATTCGTTGGTTTAACTTGCATTGAAATACCATTTGAGTGTGCCCATCCCCATATAGCTCTACAACCATTGCCATTCTACTGTCCCATGTCTCCTGAGAGAGGCTCTTTGCATGTTTTCCAGAATCTGTGTTCATTCTTCCTTTCTTCTCCTTTGTTCTTTTTGCTCAGAAATGTGACCAGTTATTGCTCCTCTGGGGCTTTTTTCGCCAGGAGAAACAACCCAAACCCAGCACTGTTTAGCTTGATATCTTTCTAATGTCCATATCAATTTTCAATAAAATTCAAAGAAATGCTTTAAAAAAAAAAAAAAAAAAAGGCAGGGGTGGCGGGCGTAGACCCTCCAGGGTGCTCAGGAGCGGCCTCTCTGGGCAGAGCCAGGGTTGCGGGTCTGAGGTCTTGGTGGTGAGTAGGTGGGGTTGGGCTCAAACTACCTGGGGTTTCCTAACCCAACACAGACAAAACTGCAGGCCCAAGACCCCTTCTCTGGTGCTTTGTCTGCCCACCTCCCTCAGGGCTGATAACCCCTTACTGCTCAGGAAACAGCTGGGCTGGTGGACACAGCGAGCACCTGGCCAGACCCACTGCCAGAGATGGGGAGGGATCAGCTGGTGTCGTCCCCGCTTCTGTCCTTCAGTCTGAATAAATCCCTGCCCAGACTGTGTCCAGACCGTGTCCAGAGACAGCAGACCCTGCCTTCCCTCCCCCACCTCTCCCTTGGCTCACCCTGCTCCCCACGCTTGCCTTCCTTGGGCTCCTCATGGTTGGGGTGCTTCATCTTCCCAGTTTGGAGAGAATTTCCTCCGAACTCCCAGAGACTCAAAGGGGCCTCCTGGTTTCCCCCTCCACCACACTGTCCAGCAGGGGGGCCACAGCCTCCTGTGACCATGTCCGCCCACACTCTCAGGGCCCCAGGCCACTGAGCAGTAGCCATGTGCAGCTGGTGGCTGCCAGGCTGGCCCATGAGGGCATGGAGGTCTGTGGACAGTGCTGTCTGGGGCCCCACCTGCCAGGACCACTCCTGAGCAGCCCTCCCGGCACTGCCCAACATGGCTGGTGAATTGGGGGTGCGTCCATGTGTGGGTTTTCTGACCATAGCCTATTGTCAGAGATGGGTTGCTGCATGTGTAGGACCTGCCAGCACAAGACATTTTCTCTGGTTTATCTGAAGTTCAAATTTAACTGGGCATGAATTTGTTTCTGCAAACCTGGCTGCCCCACCTGCCTGCACCCAGCTCACAGGCATCGGTTCAGAGTCCTAAGCTCCCTGGGGTGGGCATGTTCATGGCTGGTCTGGCTGGTGTTTTCCTCAAAGGAGCCCCAAACGTGGAGCAGCTCTGGGTGCAAGCGCCCTCCCCATCCCGGCCTAAGGAGGCAGGCAAAGGGGGAATGTGAGCCTCGGCGAGGCCAGCTGGGCATCCGTGCCAAAGACATGCCTGCAGCTTTCCAGAAGGGAATTCATCCTAAAAATGGAAACCACCCATCCCCCACACTCCGCCTGTCTGCCCAGACTCCCGGGAGAGGGACCCCTGGAAACCCCGCAGCAGACACTTGACAGTCCCAGTGTACCCGCGGTTCTCACAAGAGCTGGGCGGTAAGCGTTACCCACGCTCGGCCCTTATCACCACTTTCCCAAGTTATCAGCAGCAGCTCCCTTAGCCTGAAACAGCCAGACAGAGAGCCATGGGAGCCAGGCGGGTGCCAGGAACCTGGGACAGAGTCTGCCATGCTGGGGGGAGAGCGATGGTTTGCGCTGCTCTTTCCTGTGTCCTTCAGGGGCCAAATCTTTGAGGATGCTGTTTCAAAGGTTTAGTGTGGATGAGTCCGGGGTCCCCACCTTGGCCTCACACTCCACCAGGGCATGTATCAAGTGCCTGGCTGAGTTTGCTGGGGACACTCAGTGGGTGGTGGAGTGGGTAGGGGCGAGGTAACACATACTTGTCTGGATGGTGTCTGAGCCGGGTACGTGCCATAAAGAATAGGAAACAGTTGGACACGGACTGGGCAGAGGGACAGGTGGTCAGGATGTCCCCATTGAGCTGAGACCCCAGAAGCTAGGCAGAGGGTGCCATCGGGGCCTGGCTGCAGAACTTTCCAACATGGCAAGGGAGCAGCACGAGGGGCAGGGTAGGCTGAGGCCTGGGGCAGGAGGGATTTGGCCCTCCCAGTTCTCTGCTCACCATAGACACTGGCTCTCGAATTCAGGGTGTTTCCCCATCAGCCCTGATCTGGTGGATTTAAGTCAGAAGAAGGACCACATCTAATGCTAGTGAACGAGGGGCGGGGATGGGCAGTCAGGCCTTCGGGTCAAGGCTGGACTGGGCTGGAGCAGCCAGAAGCCCCAGGGCTCAGGTCCCCTAGCCTTCAGCCCCTTCTCTGTGCACCCACAGTCAAGAAGGGTCCTCTCTGCAAAACGTGGCCAGGTGGCCTGCGCTTCTGAAGGAGGAGGCTCCAAGGAAAGCCATAACCCCCACAGAGAGGCCCGGAGGCCCCATCTGTAACAGCCACTGGCCTGCAGCTTTGTCAAGTGGCCCCGGCACCCTGGCTTGTACCCCACACTGTAGACAGGGGGCAGGGTTTGTGTGCTTGCCGGGTTCTTAAAAAAAAAAAAAAAAAAGGCGGGGGTGGCGGGCGTAGACCCTCCAGGGTGCTCAGGAGCGGCCTCTCTGGGCAGAGCCAGGGTTGCGGGTCTGAGGTCTTGGTGGTGAGTAGGTGGGGTTGGGCTCGAACTACCTGGGGTTTCCTAACCCAACACAGACAAAACTGCAGGCCCAAGACCCCTTCTCTGGTGCTTTGTCTGCCCACCTCCCTCAGGGCTGATAACCCCTTACTGCTCAGGAAACAGCTGGGCTGGTGGACACAGCGAGCACCTGGCCAGACCCACTGCCAGAGATGGGGAGGGATCAGCTGGTGTCGTCCCCGCTTCTGTCCTTCAGTCTGAATAAATCCCTGCCCAGACTGTGTCCAGACCGTGTCCAGAGACAGCAGACCCTGCCTTCCCTCCCCCACCTCTCCCTTGGCTCACCCTGCTCCCCACGCTTGCCTTCCTTGGGCTCCTCATGGTTGGGGTGCTTCATCTTCCCAGTTTGGAGAGAATTTCCTCCGAACTCCCAGAGACTCAAAGGGGCCTCCTGGTTTCCCCCTCCACCACACTGTCCAGCAGGGGGGCCACAGCCTCCTGTGACCATGTCCGCCCACACTCTCAGGGCCCCAGGCCACTGAGCAGTAGCCATGTGCAGCTGGTGGCTGCCAGGCTGGCCCATGAGGGCATGGAGGTCTGTGGACAGTGCTGTCTGGGGCCCCACCTGCCAGGACCACTCCTGAGCAGCCCTCCCGGCACTGCCCAACATGGCTGGTGAATTGGGGGTGCGTCCATGTGTGGGTTTTCTGACCATAGCCTATTGTCAGAGATGGGTTGCTGCATGTGTAGGACCTGCCAGCACAAGACATTTTCTCTGGTTTATCTGAAGTTCAAATTTAACTGGGCATGAATTTGTTTCTGCAAACCTGGCTGCCCCACCTGCCTGCACCCAGCTCACAGGCATCGGTTCAGAGTCCTAAGCTCCCTGGGGTGGGCATGTTCATGGCTGGTCTGGCTGGTGTTTTCCTCAAAGGAGCCCCAAACGTGGAGCAGCTCTGGGTGCAAGCGCCCTCCCCATCCCGGCCTAAGGAGGCAGGCAAAGGGGGAATGTGAGCCTCGGCGAGGCCAGCTGGGCATCTGTGCCAAAGACATGCCTGCAGCTTTCCAGAAGGGAATTCATCCTAAAAATGGAAACCACCCATCCCCCACACTCCGCCTGTCTGCCCAGACTCCCGGGAGAGGGACCCCTGGAAACCCCGCAGCAGACACTTGACAGTCCCAGTGTACCCGCGGTTCTCACAAGAGCTGGGCGGTAAGCGTTACCCACGCTTGGCCCTTATCACCACTTTCCCAAGTTATCAGCAGCAGCTCCCTTAGCCTGAAACAGCCAGACAGAGAGCCATGGGAGCCAGGCGGGTGCCAGGAACCTGGGACAGAGTCTGCCATGCTGGGGGGAGAGCGATGGTTTGCGCTGCTCTTTCCTGTGTCCTTCAGGGGCCAAATCTTTGAGGATGCTGTTTCAAAGGTTTAGTGTGGATGAGTCCGGGGTCCCCACCTTGGCCTCACACTCCACCAGGGCATGTATCAAGTGCCTGGCTGAGTTTGCTGGGGACACTCAGTGGGTGGTGGAGTGGGTAGGGGCGAGGTAACACATACTTGTCTGGATGGTGTCTGAGCCGGGTACGTGCCATAAAGAATAGGAAACAGTTGGACATGGACTGGGCAGAGGGACAGGTGGTCAGGATGTCCCCATTGAGCTGAGACCCCAGAAGCTAGGCAGAGGGTGCCATCGGGGCCTGGCTGCAGAACTTTCCAACATGGCAAGGGAGCAGCACGAGGGGCAGGGTAGGCTGAGGCCTGGGGCAGGAGGGATTTGGCCCTCCCAGTTCTCTGCTCACCATAGACACTGGCTCTCGAATTCAGGGTGTTTCCCCATCAGCCCTGATCTGGTGGATTTAAGTCAGAAGAAGGACCACATCTAATGCTAGTGAACGAGGGGCGGGGATGGGCAGCCAGGCCTTCGGGTCAAGGCTGGACTGGGCTGGAGCAGCCAGAAGCCCCAGGGCTCAGGTCCCCTAGCCTTCAGCCCCTTCTCTGTGCACCCACAGTCAAGAAGGGTCCTCTCTGCAAAACGTGGCCAGGTGGCCTGCGCTTCTGAAGGAGGAGGCTCCAAGGAAAGCCATAACCCCCACAGAGAGGCCCGGAGGCCCCATCTGTAACAGCCACTGGCCTGCAGCTTTGTCAAGTGGCCCCGGCACCCTGGCTTGTACCCCACACTGTAGACAGGGGGCAGGGTTTGTGTGCTTGCCGGGTTCTCTCCCCACTGGAGAGTCAGTTACAAGGGAGCCAAGCAGCAGGACCCCACATGATCACTAGCCTGATTCACTCTTGCCTCCCAGGAGCCCAGTAGAGGCAAGGTTTTTTGAATTAATTTTGGTTATTAGCTTGGGCTCCTAGGAGCAGATAACTTCCCATGGAGGTGGTGCTGCAGTGGACGTTCTTGCACACATATCTTTGCACAGGGGTGTCATCTGCTCCTTACAATCAAATCCTTGATGCAGTGGGACTTCTTGGTGGTCCAGTGGTTAAGACTTTGCCTTTCAACTCAGGGGGTTCAAGTTCAATCCCCGGTTGGGGAGCTAAGATCCCACATGCCCCCAGGCTGAAAAACCAAAGCACCAAACAGAAGCAATGTGCTAACAGATTGAATAAAGACTTTAAAAATTGTCCACATCAAAACATCTTTAAAGAAGTCCTTGAGGTGGGATTTCTGAGTCAGACGCCCCCTTAACCACTTGTCTGAGTCGGTCTAGGCTGCCTCCTTGCTGTATGTCCTCATACAGCAGATGCAGGTTGGAGGGAGGGCAGAAAGGAGAGAAAGAAAGAGAGAGGGGGTGAGTGCCCTGGTCTCCTCTTCTTTTTGCTGCTGCTGCTGCTGCTAAGTCGCTTCAGTCGTGTCCGACTCTGTGTGACCCCATAGACGGCAGCCCGCCAGGCTCCCCCGTCCCTGGGATTCTCCAGGCAAGAACACTGGAGTGGGCTGCCATTCCCTTCTCCACCTCTTCCTCTTATCAGGGCACTAATCCCTTCCCAAGGCTCCACCCTCACGACCTCTTCTAAACCTAGTCACCTCGCTGAGGCTCCGCCTCCTAATGCCGTAATGTTGGAAGTCCACACTTGAATTTGGGGACACAGCACATCTCACAGCACAGCACCAGCTGCAGAGGGACCCCAGCTGTGGCACCCTCCATGTGGAGGTGGCCCTTGAGGACATGGTGAGGGGAACTTCCTACCAGGTGGAGCTTTGGGTGGAGAGAGACATGGCCCAGGTGAGGATCCAAACATACTTGTGGGTCATGGTGACCAGCTTCTCAAGTCTCTTGGAAGACTAGGAGGAAACAAGCAAGAAGATGAGGGATGAGTAATCCTGGGGAAGAGGCACACGGACGGACTGCTGAGGACAGCACAGTCAGATGGCAATGTCCACCAGGGCCCCTAGCAACCCTGTGGGCAGGGCAGCTTGGCCAGTCCTCAGGCAGCCTCTGGCCTCAGCCATCTCTGTGAAGGGCACTGGACTCTGGATGAGGCAGTCATGACCATAGATTTTGTTGAATCGACCGTCTGGACTTCTTCTCACTAAGGCTGGTGTGATTCTATTAATACTATTACTGTGTGTCTAGCTCTCAGTATTAGGAACTTACCATAAGTTTCTGTCATGACGTCACAATATCCCCCAAAGGTGCCAAGCAGCTGCTCGGTGGCCAGTTGGTTCCATGGAACCACTGCCCTGCTGGAGAGGCCGGGGACTCATCCTGATGGACTGTCGTGTGCTCTAGGTGTGGTTGACTCTCCCTGCATGCAGGACCTCCTGGGCACCTCAGCTCCCCTGCCCTTCACTGTCTCTCAGAGTTTGCTCAGTTTTATGTCCATTGAGTCAGCGACGCTATCTAACCATCTCATCCTCTGCCATTGCCTTCTCCTTTTGCCTTCAATCCTTCCCCGCATCAGGGTCTTTTCCAGTGAGTTGGCTCTTCACATCAGGTGGCCAAAGTATTGACAGCTTCAGCATCAGTCTTTCCAATGAATATTCACAGTTGATTTCTATTAGGATTGACCAGCTTGATCTCCTTGCAGTCCAAGGGACTCTCAAGAGTCACCCCAGTTCGAAAACACTAATGTTTTAGCACTCAGCCTTCTTCTTTATGGTCCAACTCTCACATCTGTACATGACTTCTGGAAAAAAACCACAGCTTTAACTATATGGACCTTTGTCTGCAAAGTGATGTTTCTGCTTTTTAATATGCTGTTAACTGTAAATGGACAAGTACACTAATTATGGTCATAAAAGAAAAAGCAACCATGACATCTAGTGGATCCCTTCACTAGTCAAGTCAGCTAGATCAGAAGGAGCACGGGTTCATGGGGAGGACATCCAGAATAAGGAAATGATGAGTCAGTTGCATCGCGAGTTTCACTGTAGCTGTGGGACTGCCGTTCATCACACTAACCCTCTTCTTATAAATTTTCCCAGGAATGAAGAGCAGGCTCATGGAGAACCTATGGATGGATGGCTGGGTTTGAACTGAGAAACAGGTGACTCTGAGCCGGCGAGGGTGGAACGTAGTAGATGCTACTGGGGCTCCACTCAGATCCTGGAATGATGGCGCGATCTCCTTGCTACCCGAGTGGTGGGTGCTGATGGTTTGTATCACCTCCTTCTCCAGAGAACTGCTTTCAGGTCCTGGAAGGCATGTAGCCCCCAGGGCAGGCTCCTGACCAGTGAATGTAGAGGTATAAAAGGACAGACCATGGCCTCTACGGCACACTTTATGTATAAGCTAGAGCCCATCCCCTTATATTCCAGAGACTCTGCTGGGACCACAAGGGACCATTTCCCACCCTTCTCTGCTACTACTTCTCCCTTGCAGGATTTTTCTGGTGAGAATATCCCTGACACGTGCAGCCACACCCCGCATCTGGGGAAGCAGACTCAAGGAAGACGTGTGAGCAGACCCTTGCTGCTGGCTGGGCAACTAGAACTTCAGGAAATGGCCAGGAAAAACTATGCTATTATCACTATGGTGATATTATCACATGGTATTACCACTATGCTCTCCAGAGTGAGTAAACCCTGGGTTCACATCCCAGGTCTGCAACTTGCCCCACCCCTCCTTAACTGTCACTCTTTGCAAAGTGTGGAGGATAATGGAAACCCCAGGTGGCCAGCACGGTGCCCATAAAGCACTTGGTAAAGCACCTGCTCTTGATTAGTGCTCTGGGCACAGTGGTCACTGATAACACAGCAATAAGGAGGAAATCTGGCTCTACCTCCCAGTGAGATGTTTGGATGGCACCATCAGCTCAATAGGCATGAGTCTGAGAAAACTCCAGGAGACAGTGAAGGACAGGGAAGCCTGGCATGCTGCAGTCCGTGGGGTTACAAAGAGTTGGACTTGACTTAGCTACTGAACAAAAGCAAGAGCAACCTCAGACTCCACCCACTCACAAGTTTCTCTAAAAACAGGACCCCAGTTACCTTGATGCCTGGAGCCTGATCCCGACCCTCTGTGGATTTCTAAATTGAGAGCTTACAACAATAGTAAATGATTAGAAAGCAGGGGGAAAAGAGAAAACTGGAGTTGTGTGGGGCTGAGAGAAATGCAATACTTATGTCCTGATGAGTGGGATAGCTCCAAACATTTTTCCTAGGAAGACATACACCCACGGAACAATTCTGCCACCTGCTCTGGCCTTGGTCTACACATGTCTCCCTGCTGGATTTTGAAACCTGTAAGATAGATGCATTCTTTCCACCAAAGGAGAATCCTTGGTAATCCAGCAATTACCCTCATTCCCAGTTTATACAGTTCCCTTATACAAATAGATCATCTTCCGGGGTACCAACTTTATCCTGGCCTCTCCTGGGGAAATTCCCTGTGCCTTGGTCATAAGTGACCAGTTGGCAGAACATCACAGGCTGGGGGGCTTATAAAGAGTAGAGATTTATTTCTCAAAGTCTGGAGGCTGGAAGTCCAAGATCAAAGTGCCAGAATATTCGATGTCTGGTAGAGGCTCAATTCTGGGTTCAAGGATGCCATCTTCTCCTGTGTCCTCATGTGGTGGAAGGGTGAGGGAGCTCCTTGGGGATCCCTTTTATACGGGCACTGATTCCACCCATGAGGGCTCCACCTTCATGCACTAATCAACTCCCAAAGACCTCACATCCTAATGCCATCACATTAGGATTCGGGATACCAACATATGGATTTTGGGGAGGACATGAACAATCAGTCGATTACAGTCTCTTCTAATATCTCCTGGCACCTGCTGTAGTCTCCTACTGAACACTGGTCTGTGAATCTCCCACTATTTCCAAATGCCAATGAGGATGGTGGGCCTCCTGAGGTCCTGACAACATTCCCTGAAGCTCCAGACTGCTGCTTCAGGAAAATTATGTCCCTTTATGGATGGGCAGAGGCTCAGGGCTGATGCAGCTCCCTTAGTCCTGGCTGTCAGCAGCAGCCTAACTAAACCCTTCCCTCCCATCACATCAAATACCTCCAGTGAGGACCACAGGTGGACTGGATGGTAGTGAAGACCCCTGGACTCAGGTCAGACTCTCATCTGCCTCCAAGACATTCACATTGTCTTTGTCATGGTTTAATGTTTCCTCTCTGTACCTGTTGCATTTTGGTGGTTATATGTGTGTGTTTATGTGAGTTTTGAAATAGCTTGCTCCTTTTTTCCAGGAATATGCCAATCAAGATAACCTGAGAACATTCCTATTAAAAAAAAAAAATAGCTTAGAAATGCCAGGCAAATATGATACACATCTTTCAAAAGGAGAGCTGAGGTTGCAGAAGAGTAATGGAAATTTTCAGGGGCACAAAAATGAATAACATGACCCAAAATAGTAGGTGAGGTGAGCTAACACTGTGGCTGCCTGGGGGCTGGTCCCCAGATGCTGGTTGTGATATAAGGGGCTTGAAATGGGCTGCCAGGACAGGGGATGAAACCCATAGGCACCAAAGGGCAACTGCTTGGAATGAGACTTCTACATGAGGCAATGGTCCCCGAAAACTCAATAAAAGGAACAGATATTAACAAAATCTACTTGGCAACACACAAATATTACAAAGGAGCTTATCAGTCTTTACCTTGACTGAGGTGGAAAATTTTAAACTCTGAAGAGAGGCATTTCCAGAATAGTGGAGTAGGGATCTCCAAAACTCTGCTCCTCCCTAAAAGCAAGGATACACTTTTTAAAATTGTCAAAATAAACTTTTTTAGACTCTAGAAATTCGTCTTAGGCCTCCAACAATTTGAAGAGAATTAAAATAAAATACTTGAATAAATACTTCAATAAAATACTTGAATGTCAAGAACAGAAAGCTTTGTGGTATGTTAACTTGCCCTACCCTATTCCCCACTGCTAACAGTGTGGTGGTCTGAAAAGCAACAGCATATCCATCACAATGGCTATAAAAACAGCAACCCAGTGGGCAGTAGAGGAGGGCTTCCAACACATTCCTGCCAATCTAGAAAACCACGAGCATATGTAGGGGCATGCACATGCCCAGGAAAAATCTGAGAAGGCCCTAACCTCTCACCTCCAGCTGACCTTGAAATTCTGTACATGCAGGAATTGAAGACTAAGGCAGAGTTGTTACCTGTCTGATAGAGCACTGAAGTTCCCTCAGCAAAGTCTCAAGGATTTATTGATTAAAGATAATGAAGGAAATCTCTGTCCAAATATTAAATGACCACTAAGAAACCTATTTCTTTTCCGTGGATGAGATGGCTGGGTGGCATCATGGACTCGATGGACGTGAGTCTGAGTGAACTCCAAGAGATGGTGATGAACAGGGAGGCCTGGCGTGCTGCGATTCATGGGGTCACAAAGAGTTGGACACGACTGAGCGACTGAACTTGAACTTGAAGAAACCTATATGCAGGTCAGGAAGCAACAGCTAGAACTGGACATAGAACAACAGACTGGTTCCAAATAGGAAAAGGCGTACATCAAGGCTGTATATTGTCATCCTGCTTATTTAACTTCTATGCAGAGTACATCATGAGAAACTCTGGGCTGGAAGAAGCACAAGCTGGAATCAAGATTGCCAGGAGAATTATCAATAACCTCAGATATGCAGATGACACCACCCTTATGGCAGAAAGTGAAGCGGAACTAAAAAGCCTCCTGATGAAAGTGGAAGAGGAGAGTGAAAAAGCTGGCTTAAAGCTCAACATTCAGAAAACTAACATCATGGGATCTGGTCATCACTTCATGGGAAATAGATGGGGAAACAGTGGAAACAGTGTCAGACTTTATTTTTGGAGGCTCCAAAATCACTGCAGATGGTGACTGCAGCCCTGAAATTAAAAGATGCTTACTCCTTGGAAGGAAAGTTATGTCTAACCTAGATAGCATATTCAAAACCAGAGATATTACTTTGCCAACAAAGGTCCGTCTAGTCAAGGCTATGGTTTTTCCAGTGGTCATGTATGGATGTGAGGGTTGGACTGTGAAGAAGACTGAACGCCGAAGAATTGATGCTTTTGAATTGTGGTGTTGGAGAAGACTCTTGAGAGTCCCTTGGACTGCAAGGAGATCCAACCAGTCTATCCTAAAGGAGATCAGTCCTGGGTGTTCATTGGAAGGACTGATGCTGAAGCTGAAACTCCAATACTTTGGCCACCTCACACAAAGAGTTGACTCATTGGAAAATACCCTGATGCTTGGAGGGATTGGGGGCAGGAGGAGAAGGAGACAACAGAGGATGAGATGGCTGGATGGCATCACCAACTCGATGGACATGAGTTTGAGTGAACTCTGGGAGTTGGTGATGGACAGGGAAGCCTGGCATGCTATGATTTATGGGGTCGCAGAGTTGGACACGACTGAGCAACTGAACTGATTGAACTGAACTGAAGCAAACCGAGTGGAGGCTTCAGTAACCACATATGACAAAGGGCA
This sequence comes from Oreotragus oreotragus, assembly GCA_006410675.1. NCBI lineage: Eukaryota > Metazoa > Chordata > Mammalia > Artiodactyla > Bovidae > Oreotragus > Oreotragus oreotragus. The sequence goes on from SJYX01021845.1 coordinate 541,026, forward strand.
CAGACTTTATAGAATTTGTTCAGGAAAGTCACTAAGTAAACAAACAATAGTGACAGCAAAAACATGAAGGCAATGGGAATCTGACTTCCAGAGCTGTTATATTATGTAAAATGCTCAGTTTTCAACAAAAAATTATGGGACATGTACAGAAACAGCAGTGTGGCCCATAATAGAAAAAGAAAAAATAGTCAGTAGAAACTTCCCCTGACAAAGCCCAGGCATTGGACTGACTAGACAAAGATTTAAATCAGCTACTCTAAATATGTTCAAAGAACTAAAGGGAATCATGTCTAGAGAAATAAAAGGAAGCATGAGAATGACATCTCACCATGTAAAGAATACCAATAGACAGACAAAAACTATAAAAAAAAAATCAAATAGAAATTCTGGGATTGAAATTGTAATGACTGAAATGAAAACAATCACCAGACGTGCTCAAGAGCAGAGGTAAGCTGGCAGAAGAAAGAATCAGTGAACTTCAAGTTAGGTATACTGAGATAATCCATTCTGAAGAACAGAAAGGAAAATGAATGGAAAAGAATGAACAGAGAGAGACTTCCTTGGTGATCCAGTAGCTAAGACTCCGAGCTGCCATGCAGGGGCCCAGGCTTAATCCCTAGTCAGGAAACTAGATCCCATATGTCAGAACTAAGAGTTCACAGCCACAGCTAAAGACCCCAAGTAAGGGATCTTTACCAACTGCCAAGTAAGATACAAAAAAGCAAAATACGTAAATAATAAATTACTTAAAAAAAGAAAAAAGAATGAATGGAGTCTCAGAGAACTGTGAAATACCATGAAACACAGCAGCATACATACAATGGAAGACCCAGAATTAAAAGGAGAAAAAGGAAGACATTTGAAGACATAATGGCCAAAATTTCCCAAATGGAATAAAAAACGTTAATCTATAATTAACATCAAAGTGGTCCAATGAATTCCAAGTACAATAAACCCCAAGAGTTCTCCCCCAGGACACATCACAGTCAAACTGCCAAAAGACAGAGAGAGAAGCAGCAAAGAAAAGCTAACAATCTATGAGAAACTTTTACGTCAGAACTCAGTGGGATCACATATTCAAAACTCTGAAAGAAACATGCTATCATCCTCGAATCTATATGCAGAAAAGATATCCTTCAAAAATGAATAAGATAAACAGAGTAAAGCAATTTATCACTAGCAGATCTGCCCTACAAGAAACACCGAAGGAAATGCTTCGAGTTGAAATGAAAGGACACTAGACAGTAAGCTGAATCAGCTGATTCCACACAAAGAAATATAAAGTGAAGTCACTCAGTCATGTCCAACTCCTTGCAACCCCATGGACTGTAGCCTACCAGGCTTTTCAGTCCATGAGATTTTCCAGGCAAGAGTACTGGAGTGGGTTGCCATTGCCTTCTCCAGGGGATCTTCCCGACCCAGGGATCGAACCCAAGTCTCCCACATTGTAGGCAGATGCTTTACCCTCTGAGCACTATAAAGAGAACTACAAAGGTAAATATAAAAGATGGTATATGTGTATTTTTGTTTGTAACTATTTTCTTATTCTATTTGATTTGGGGGACAACTGTATCCAACAATACTTATAAAACTGGGCTGATGGGCTTAAAATTTATAAAGATGTAAATTTAACAATAATATGGCACCAAATGGGGGAGTGAATAGAGAGAACCATATAGAAAAGCAGAATTTGTGCATACTACAGAAATTCGGTTGATAGCAATTCTAACAGGCTTGTAATCATTTAAGATGTTAACTGTAATCCTCAAAGAAAATGCTAAGAAAATACAGCAAAGGAAGCAACAATAGAATTAAATAGACAAGCCAGAAAATATCTATTTTACACAGAAAAGAGTGGTGATGGAGGGACACAGGAACAAAAATGACATGAAGTGTTAGTCACTCAGTCGTGCCTGACTCTGCAACCTCATGGACTGTACCCCACCAGGTTCCTCTGTCCATGGAATTCTCTAGGCAAGAACACTGGAGTGGGGCCCACTCCTTTCTCCAGGGGATCTTCCCCACCTAGGGACTGAACCCAGGTCTCTTGTATTGCAGGAGGATTCTTTACTGTTTGAGCCACCAGAGAAACCCACAAAAATGACATAAGACATATAGAAAACAAGCAGTAAAATCACAGTGAACTGTATATTATTCGAACTATACTTAATATAAATGGAATAACTCCTCCTATCAAAAGGCAGAGATTGGCAGAATAGATTTCCAATAATCATAATCTTGAGACTGCAAGGAGATCCAACCAGTCCATTCTAAAGGAGACCAGCCTTGGGTGTTCTTTGGAAGGAATGATGCTAAAGCTGAAACTCCAGTACTTTGGCCACCTCATGCAAAGAGTTGACTCATTGGAAAAAACTCTGGTGCTGGGAGGGATTGGGGGCAGGAGGAGAAGGGGACGACCGAGGATGAGATGGCTGGATGGCATCACCGACTCAATGGACATGAGTTTGAGTGAACTCTGGGAGAAGGTGATGGACAGGGAGGCCTGGCATGCTGCGATTCATGAGGTCGCAAAGGGTTGGACACGACTGAGTGACTGAACTGAACTGAACTATACACTGTACAAAAGACACACTTTAGATTCAAAGAAGTGGACAGCTTGAAAGTAAAGAAATGGGGGAAATACAGCATGCAAACAGAAATCGAGACAAGATGGAGTGGCTGTATTCATATCAGATGAGACAATGTAAGACAAACATGGTATGATAAACAAAGAAGGACATTTTCTTAATGATAAAAAGAATCCATCAGGAAGATAGTAATTATAACATATATGTATCTAAAACCAGAGCCCTGAAATACATGAAGCAAAAAATGATAGGATTGAAGAAAGAAGTGGACAATCAATAACAGTTGGAGATTTCAATACTGCAGTTTTTGATAATGAATAGACTTGATAAAGAGATCGCTAAGGAAGACTTCAAAAGCATGCTAAGACAACTGCACCTAACAGCCATCTGCAGAACACTCCACCCAGCAACAGAGAATACACTTTCTGCTAGGTACACATAAAACATTCTCCAGGAGAGAACATTTGTTGTTGTTCAGTTGCTAAGTCATGTCTGACTCTTTATGAACTCATGGATTTCAGCACACCAGGCTTCCCTGTCCTTCACTGTCTCCTGGGGTTTGCTCAAACTCAAGGCAACTGATTCGGTGAAGCCATTCAATCATCTCATCCTCTGTCACCCGCTTCTCCATCTGCCCTCAATCTTTCCTAGAATCAGAGTCTTTTCCAGTGAGTCAGCTCTTTGCATCAGGTGGCCAAAGTATTGGAGCTTCAGCTACAGCATTAGTCCTTCTATGAATATTCAGTGTGTCAATTTCCTTTAGGGTTGACCGGTTGACTCTCCTTGTGGTCCAAGGGACTCTCAAGAGTCTTCTCCAACACCACAACATATGTTGAGAGAACATATATTAGGTTATAAGTCTCAATAATTTAAAGAGGACTGAAATCATACAAATTATGCTCTCAGATCACACTGGAATGATAGTACAAATCAATAAAAGAAGAAAAATTGGGAAACTCACAAATACATGGAAATAAATTTTAAAAAAACATTTGCAAATAACGGATGGATAAATGAAGAAGTCAGAAAGCAAATTAGGAATTACTCTGAGAAGAGTAAAAATGAAAACAACATACCAAAATCTTATAGGATTCATCCAAAACAGCAAATAGAGTTAGGTCTAAAACACCAATATTGAAAAAGAAGAAAGTTCTCAAGTCACTAAGCTAAACTTCCAACTTAATATGTTAGATAAAGAGGTGCAAACCAAACTTAATGCAGAGAGGAGGAAGGTGTGATGATTAATTCCGCATGTCAACTTGATGGGCCATAGGAGGGCCCGAGATTTGGTGAAATATGATTCTGAGTGTGTCTGTGAGGATGTTTCTAGAGAGTTTCACGTCTGAATCAGTGAACTCAGTGAAGCAGGCTGCCCTCCCTAAAGTAGGTGGGTCTCATCTAATCAGCTGAAGGCCTGAATTAGAACAAAAAGTCTGACCCACCTATGAGTAAGAGGGAACACCTTTAACCTGACCGCCTTCAGGAAGGGATATCAGTCTTTTCCTGTAGGTCTTCCTGGGTCTTGAGCCTGTCAGTCCATGGAGCTACACCCATGAGCTCTCCTGGCTCTTTAGTTTCTTCAAATATTTAAGATAAATCTATACAAACTCTTACAAAAGTAAGAGGGAATATTTTCTTTCTCTGAAGAAAATAATGTCCTGATATTAAAGCCAGACAAAGACATTCTAAGAAAAGAAAACTATACTAGAACCTAGGAAAAGAGACTAGAATTCTTTATGAATAGTAATACTAAAACCATACAAAACATACAAGCAATTTGAATCCAATGGCATGTAAAAAACTTACTATGACAAATAAGAATCTATGCCAAGAAAAGAAGGTCAGTCTGACCCATGAAAATCAACCTAATACATCAAATTAATAGAATAAAGGACAAAAAACATGGTTATCTTAATAAATACAGAAAAATCATTTGACAGTATTTAATACCATTTCAAGGTAAAAACACTCAACAAACTAGGGATATAAGGAGACTTCCTCAATCTGATAAAGGACATCTATGAGAAGTCAACAGCCAATATCATACTTAATGCTAAAACACCGACAATCTTTCCTTAACGTCAGAAATAAACAAGGATGGCAGCTCTCATCACTTCTATTCAACACTGTACTAGGGATAATTGCCAGGGTAATTAGGCAAGAAAAAAGAAATAAGAGGCATTCACTTTGGAGAGGAAGCAAAACTATATTTACTCACAGATGACATAGTCCTGTATATAGAAAACCCTAAGGAGTAAGCAATCTATTAGAACTAATAAACAAGTTCAGCTGGTTGCAGGACACAAGATCAATATACAAAAAGCAATTATATTTCTATACACTAGCAGTGAACTCTCTGAAAATGAAATTAAGGAAACTTTCAGTTATAATAGCTTCAAAAAGAATGAAATCCTTAGGAACAAATTTTAACAAAAGATATTCGTGACTTGTACACTGAAAATTCTAAAACACTGCTGAAGGAAATTAAAGAACTAAATAATGGTAAGGCATTCATGTTCAGGGATCAGAAGACTTAATATTGTGAAATTGACAATATTCCCCTAATTGGTCCAGAGAGTCAATGAAATCTCTATCAAGTTCCCAGTTGGCTTTTTTTTGAAACAGTAATTGACAATCTTATCCTAAAATTCATATGCAAATGCAAAGGAACCAGAATAATCAAAAGTCTTAAAGAAAAAAAGCAAAAATGAGGAGGAGGTGCATGTCTAAAGGACATGGGAACCTATCAAAAGAGCTTTCAGTGGCCAAAACTGAAACAATTCAAGTAATATAATAAATGCATGCATAGTCTCTCAACCACATCTGACTCTTTGTGACCCCGTGGACTGGAGCCTACCAGGCTTCTCTGTCCATGAGGTTTCCCAGGCAAGAACACTGAAATGGGTTGCCATTTTCTTCTCCAAGGGATCTTCCTGACCCAGAGATTGAACCTGTGTCTCTTGTATCTCCTGCATTGACAGGCAGATTCTTTACCACTAGGAATCTCTAATAAATAATCATAGTATTATATTAAAACTCAGAGGGGAATATATCCATGAGTTCATAAACATAAGATTAAATAGATAAATGAAAGTAGAAGCATAGCAACTTTTACTTATAGAAACATTGCAATTAATAAGGTTAAAATGAACTGATGGAAATTTAGAAATCACTATTAGGAAACAACAGTAATAATTGCTGTAAGCAGGATCCACCAATAAAAGCTAATATTAGAATGTAAAAGTTTAAGGACAAACAGGATATTTGTATAGCCTCAAAGTATTTCCCCTCAAATATTTACTAATTCAGTTCAGTTCAGTCGCTCAGTCGTGTCCAACTCTTTGCGACCCCATGAATTGCAGCACGCCAGGCCTCCCTGTCCATCACCATCTCCCGGAGTTCACTCAGACTCACATCCATCGAGTCCGTGATGCCATCCAGCCATCTCATCCTCGGTCGTCCCCTTCTCCTCCTGCCCCCAATCCCTCCCAACAAATGAAAAATCATGAGAAAATAAAACAAACCCAAGTTTGTAGATATTCTTCAAAATACCTAACTGATACTCTTCAAAAGTGTTGCAGTCCATGAATGACAAGGAAAGACAAAGGTGTCATAAATTGGAGGAGACCAAGAAGACATGCCAACCAAACACAGTGGATTGGATCCTGGAACAGAAAAATCACCTCACTGGGAATGCGGGTGAAACCCTAAAGAGGCCTAGGATTTAGGTTTGTTTTTTGGTGCGTGTGTGTGTGTGTGTTTTATTTTGGCCACACCAAAAAAAAAAAAAAAAAAAAGCAGCATGCAGGATCCTAGTTCCCAGGCCAAGGATCGAACTCATGCCCTCTGCAGAGGAAGCATGGAGTCCTAATGACCGGTTCAGTTCAGTTCAGTTCAGTCGCTCAGTCCACTGGACTGCCAAAGAATTCCCTAGAATTTAGTTTTCCTTTTTTAAACTTACTAAAAAAGAAATACAAACATCAGCAAAAATCCTTTACCATTAAAGATTATACCAAATATACCCATGCAACACACCATTAGAATCACAGCACTACTAGAGGATAGTCTCCAAGATACTCAGTAATTATAAAGTTCAAATTCTAAACCATTTCAAAAATTAACAAAGAAATGACCCTCCCAAGTCAGTAATGAAGCTAAAATCACTTTGATAATAAAAAATCAAAAAAGAGCAATACAGGGAATTCTCTGATAATCCTGTGGTTAAGACTTCATCTACCAATGCAGGGGCTGTGGGTTCAATCCCTGGTTAGGAAACCAAGATCCTGCATGTCTTGTGGCCAAAACACCCCCAAAACATAAAACAGAAGCAATATTGTAACAAATTCAAAAAAGACTGTAAAAAATGGTCCATATCTAAAAACAATCTTTTTAAAAAGGCAATGCAAGAAAAGTACAGGCTAAATTCACTTATGAACAGAGATTTTTCAAAAAATTCATAAATAATATAGCCAAAAATTAAATCCAATAATGTGAAACACGCAAACAAATGGGAAAAAAAAAAAGTCATCACCTAACTGGATTTATCAGAGTAATGCAAATGGTTTAAAATTACTGTGTGCCATGCTTATTTGCTCAGTTGTGTCCGACTCTAGGCAACCCCATAACTGTATCCTGCCAGGCTCCTCTGTCCATGGGATTCTCCAGGCAAGAATACTGGAGTGGGTTGCCATGCCNAATTACTGTGTGCCATGCTTATTTGCTCAGTTGTGTCCGACTCTAGGCAACCCCATAACTGTATCCTGCCAGGCTCCTCTGTCCATGGGATTCTCCAGGCAAGAATACTGGAGTGGGTTGCCATGCCCTCCTTGGTCTAACATTAGAAAGTTTAATTCACATCAGTCACTATGAGTATGAATTAGGTTTAGTAAACTATTTGACAAAAAAGTCAAATACTCAGTAGTTTAAATACATAAGGTTTAATTCTCCCAGGGGTGGAGAGAGGCCATCCATGACTGGCAGGGCAGTTTCCTTTAGGAAGTTGTCTGAGAACCGGGGCTCCTTCTATTTTGCCCTCCCCACCTCTAAGGTGTGACCCATAGCTTTCTGATCCAGGAAGATTCAAGACTGCACCCCCATGTCTGTGTAAGACAGAGGGCACAAGAAAGATCAGGACATCCTGAAGTACACAATTCTGAAGTCATCTATTCACTTCCGCTCCAATGAGTCAAGTTGTCATGGCTACAACTAGCTGCAAGGGAGGCTGGACAGTCATTGGCTTAGCTCACAATCACCAATTCTATTGCTGCAAGAGCAAATGAATTTCCATCTACTCTTTATACCATCTTAGAGCCTAAGCTGTGCCAGTGATGTGTGTTCCTCTACCCAGATCTGGGTAGAACAGTGGGGAACATGTCACCAACCCCAACACACACAACCCACATGGGAAGAATAGGAACTTAATTGCTGGTGTGATTAAGGTGCTAAATCAGTAGAGGGGGAATTTCCTCCATGGGCCTCACCTACTCACATGAGTCCTTCAAGGGAGCAGGGCTGTTCAGGGGGAAGAGATTTGGAACATGGGAGCAGTCAGATGTGAGGGATGGTCTTCATTGCCGGTTTTGAGGATGAGGAGGCCACCTAGAGAGAACTGGGAGCTGAGACCAGACCCTATCAGATAGCCAGAGAGAAGACAAAGATCTCAGTTCTGTGACCACAGGGAACTGACTTCTGCCAATAGCCTGGAACTCCAAAGAGGATCCAGAACTTCAGAAAGGAACCCAATCTAGCTGACACCTGTACCACAGCCTTGTGCAACCTTGAGCAGAGAACAGCTGGCTGTACCCGGATTCCTGACCCACAGGAGCTCTGAGATGATGGGTGATGTTCTCAGCCACTAAGGGTGTGGTATTTGTTATATAGTATAGGAGACTGATACACTGCCCGTCTCTCTTTACAAGTGACCAACTCCATGCTGGTTTCATCCTCATTCTCACAGACTCATGGAGCAGAACAGAGTTCAGGAACAGGTGCATGCTTATACAGACACTTGCCTCTGACAAAGAGGGTGGAGTAGAAGGGGAGGGAGAGAATGGTATTTTTAATCATTGTGCTGGATCAGCTGGATAGGCATACAGCAAAAACATGAAACTTGGCCCTTACCTCGTACAATACAAAAATATATATATTCTAGGTGGAGGGCAGCTCTAACTGGAAAGGGGGAAACAATAAAGATTCTAGTGTTCTCATGGACTATGTCCATGACCTCCTCAGGCCAAGATGTTGAACAGGGCACCCAGAGTACTAACCAGAAGGAGAAGAGGAATAAGCTGAACTATATGTTGTGAAGGGAGATTCCATCCATTATAGAAGATGATTACGAGTGAGAGAAATGAGAGCATGGACCAGGACCTTTGCATCAGCGTCACTGACCAAAGGATGGCTTCTGGAGTCACAGGGAACATGCACAAGGCAGGAGGGATCAGCGGAAAACTACGGAAACCTGGCCACATGTGAGCGAAGCTCCTGTGAAGGTGAAGCAGCAAATGCCTGAGAAGCATGAAACAGTCCTAGCTGTCTCAGCCTTCAGGAAAACGCAAATTTAGACCACCATGAGCTATTCTGGCTTGGCTCACTTGGAAAGACTGACAAGGCAAGTGTTGGCAAGAAGAGGGAGCAACCCTCCCACACTGCCAGAAGGGCCCACGTCAGGTCAAAGCCTTGGAGAGACAGCTGAAAAGAACCTACAGAACCAGGACACACGTGGCCCAGGGCGCCTGCCCCACGTTCGTGCCTGACGGGAGTATCACAGTTGATCACAGGTTTGTGGATAAGACCCTTCATCAAAATACCACAAGACTGGAGACAACTCAGTATTAGAATGGATGGATAAACCTTTCATTTAAATGAGAGGACGCTTCAGGGGGACAAGAATCCACCAGCAATTACTCCCTACAGGAAACCAGAGCCTCACCCACGTTATTATGCCACATAATTCCTCCTTCCTGAAGTTCAGAAATGCAGAGCAAATCCATGGTGTCACATTTGGATAGTAACCACCTTTGGCACCAAAGGCAGGATCATGATGAGACTGACCCAAGGTGGCAGACCAGAATATTCTGTTTCCCGATCTGGGCTTTGAATACATGGTTGGGCCCATTTTGTGAAAATTCACTCAGTTGCACACTTACAACTTCTGCATTTTTCTGCATGTATGTCGTCTTTTAATAAAATTTTCATTTAAAAAAACACAAGAGAAAGCAAAAAGACCAAGCATTCCAATAGAAAATTGGGTAAAGGCCACCAGGGGCTTTTACAGAGGCAGTAACATGAGTGCCTGAACTCCAGACAGAAACCCTCAACATCATAAGCCCTGAGGGAGATGCTCGTCAAAATAGGAGTGACAGGCCCCCCCAAACCCCAGCCACTGACACCAGTGCTGGGGACCTCAGGTACACCACCCACAGCTGGAGTCACCCATCTTGGCATAATACCTCCAAGTGACTTGGCAAGTTTTGTTGGTGAAGATACACACCTGTTCAGTAACCTCACTCTTAAAAAGCTCACGTGAATGTGTAAAGGAATCTTTGCAAGAAAATCCATCTTAGCATCATTCACAACAGCAGAACCTGGGAAGGACCCCGGATGCCATTCCCAGGAGATAGGGTGAGAACAGGGGTTGGGGCATTCACCCCCACTGACCTGTAACGTCACACAGCAGCACAGCTGGGGAAGCCAACACCAGCACATGCTTTTCAAGCAACACATGAAGCAGAACTGAGCATGTGACCCCGACAGGAGGAGGCAAACCAGACCTGGGGAAGGTCAAAGTCACACTGAGAGATCCTGGTGGACTCAGAACGGGATTGAGGGCTGTCCTTGTGACCAGTGTGACAAAGGCGGTGACAGTGTGCGTGTGGGTGGGTCTGGCATGCTGGCCTCCATGCTTTTTTCTGGAAAGATTCCATGCTTCTGAAAAGTCCTTGAAGAAGCCTTGAGAGCGGGCCCCATGGTCTGTCATCCCTCTAATGGGAACAGACATGGAAATGATGGTGGCCTCAGAGAGCATCTCCACGCCCCTCTCCGGGGGAGCCCTCCTTGCCTGTCATCCACCCTTGGAGGTGCACCTCTCCGTAGCAGGCTGGTCCTCCGGTCCCCTTAACGCTTCTCACCTGGGACTGCAGCCCCAGCTGGTGTCTTGGACATGGTTTGCTCATCTCCCCCAGGGGATGTGTGTTGTGGGGTAGCTTCCTAAAGGGGCATCTCTGGTCCCCAGGAGAACAGGCCTGAGTTCTGACCCCAGCTCCCCAGGTCGCCAGCTCCCTGCCCGCAGTGACTTCCCTGGCTCCCCTCACTGTGCCCACCCAGAGGACACCTGCAGCAAGGCAGGCAGGGTACCTGCTGCCCAGAAAGGCTCTGCAACCATTAGAGGTATGACGGACCATGGGGCCAGCTCTCAGCCAGTTCAAGGGTAGGGCCACCTGGGCCTTGGTTGTGGTGACACTGACCATCCCCGTTGTGAGTCTGGGCACGTCCTCTGCTACCTGAATGCAAGAGGGTCTGGCAGCAGGACCCTGCTGCTCTTGGAACGCTGAGTCCTGGTTCCCACGGCAGGGACCTTGGGCCAGAGTCACAGGAGGGCCCTCACCCTGCTTGACCTGCATTTCCCTGGCCTGGGGCCCTCGGAGGGCAGGATAGGAAGGCTGGCCCACCCCTGGTTAATGGCCCCTGACTCTCACTTCCCCAGGTGTTAAGCCCCCTCCCCTCTGCCCACTAATTATCTGGAGGTTTTCCAGAGCCCTGAGCCTGAGAAGGGATTTCTTGGGGGATTTGGTTTGGACATGGAGACCCTTTCCTGCAGGATAGGCCTCCAGGTGCTGGCCCCCAGGCCCAGACAGAGGACCCCTTCATCTCACCCCTGTGCCCCTGCAAAGTGGATGAACTGACTTTCTGGTCCTTCTGGCATCCTCTGGGCCACCAGCCATGGGCACAGGCCACCCAGCCACTCCATGTGCACCAATCGAAGAGGGAGGGAGACCATACACCGGTTGAATGCTTAGTGAGAGCTGAGTAAGTATTAACTGAATGGATAGATATGTGGATGGATTCATGGATGGTGGATGGAAGGATGGGTAGATGGATGACCATGGTGGTGGATGGACAGATGAGTGGGTAGATGGATGGATAATGGATGAGTGGATGGGTGGGTGGATGGATGGGTGGATGGGTGGGTGGATAGGATGAATGGAAGGGTTGGGTTCTACCTGAAGCCAAGTTTCCCTCCTGAGACATTTGTTCAAATAAATCCTACCCACCATTCCCCCAGGCTCTTAGGAGTGCTAGCAAATGGAAGTCCTTGCCAGCCAGAAAGCCTGCTTGTTTCAGCTTTTGTGATGGAAACAGCGCTGTAAGGACCCTGAGGCAGTTTCCAGACCTGGACCGCCAGACCAGGAGTGCTTTCAAGGCACACCCTTTGGGTGGCTTCTGGGTCCCTATCTGAGGCTCCCTCTTAGCAGTCTTCTGATATGCATCCTGGCAGGATGGCGCAGGCAGGCAGGGGCCTTAGGACAACCAGGAGACAGGCTCTTTCTGGGTCCCAAGAGAACCTGGGAGCCACGGGCCTGGCACGTTTCTCTGAAAAAGCAGAAGGCATGACAAATGAAGCCAGTTCATCTCAGCAGAGGACTGCAAGCTGTGTGTGAGCACCGTCAGTGCTGGTTTAGGAGCTTTCTTCTGGACTGGAAGACTCACTTTAAGATATGAAAAGCGGAGGCACTCTCAGAAGAGGAAAGGCAGGAGCAGCAGTGCATCGGCGGGAACACAACGGGTGTCTGGATGAGGAGGCAGCCTGACCAATGGGAGGCCACATCTGCGGGACCTGCAGCCTCAAAGCAGGGCTGGGCAGGTGCCCTGGGAGGCCTGAAGCTTCAGTCCAGGGGAGAGGCGAGAGCGGCGTTCACCGGAACACAGTGGCCGGGTGGTTGGCGTCTCACCGAGATTTGCCGAGAGGTCATTGCCGTCTCTGTGCAGGGTATTAGTGAGTTTTGTATATGCCAATAAAAAAAATAAAAGCCACTATTAAAATGAACCCCTGGCACATACCTGGTTTCGATCACAGAGGAGCTGGCCTTTTGCACTGGAATTTGCAGCATCTGTTCCAATTAAGCCTCGCTTCTCAGCTTAAAGATATTAGCCCGATCTCTCGTGTTCTGTTTGGACATGAATAGCGCATTGTCTGCCCCAGCAGCCCTGCAGCCGCGCAGACACCATTAAACAGCTTTGTGGCCCAATTAGAAGTGGTGGTGGGCTGGCGGGGGAGGGGCGGGACTGACCACCGGGACCAGGTGCTTCGTGGACACAAGGGGGTCAGCTAACATGGACCATGTGTGGCAGAGTGGGCTCTGTGACAAGCGTAGCCTTGTCATCCATCTTGATGCTGATGCGCCCACTGGAGTAGTAGGCAGGCAGCTTTCAGGGGACCGGGCATATGGACATCTGGGCAGATGGTGGGACCCAGAGTTCTCATGGAAGGCCTGGGCAGAGTTCACGCCCGTGTCTACCAGCCTGGCACAACATACCCCTCTCTCTCCTGGAGTGTGAGCATACTTGCACACATTCACACACACTCACTCCAATATTCTCACTCACACACTTTAACACACACCCACCCACACACACACACATACTTAAGCATACAAAACTGCAGATGTCACAGCATCCCCACTCCCATCTCACAGTAACCAGCACATTATACTTATGATACACTTTTTTCCTGGTTAAATACCAAATCTAGGAAACACATCTGGGGAAACTGAGGTGTTCAGTCAAAAAGGAAAGGTGTTTGAAAAGATAGATGGATAGATCGATGGACAAGTGGAAGAAAGGATGTATGAACAGATGGCTAGATGGACGAAGCAGCATATATGTGTATGGATAGTGAATGGATGGATGGGAGAAAGGATTATGCAGATATGGATGATGGGTGTAATGAATTTATGTGTGTATATATGTGCCGTGGTTGGATGGATGTGTGGATGGATGGACAGGTGGATGGATGGATCAATGATGGATGGGTGGATGGGTTGATGGATGGATTGATGGATGGATCAATGATGGATGGATGGATGGATGAGTTGATGGATGGATTGATGAATGGATCAATGATGGATGGGTGGATGGATGGGTGGGTGGATGAATGGTTGGGTGCATGGGTGGATATATGGATGGATGGATGGATTGAAGGATGGATGGATGATGGATGGATGGGTCCATGGGTGGATGAGGAGTAGTTAGGTAAGCAGAGCTATGTGATGGAAGATACTAGGAGTCAGTATAATGGAGTGGAATTCTTATTATTTTCTATATCTTCTTGCTTTTCTAGACTTCCCACATCCTCTACAGCAAGCACACGTCACTTCCATGATCTGACACAGACAATGATTTCAGCACGAGCCCTCTCATTCCCAAGGGTGAGGGGGAGGAATTCTGAGACATCAAGAAGCTGGCCTGTCCTTGTGCTTGGGTTTGGAACAGAGGGGCCTCTTTCTCCGCTGCCTCGGCTGGCGGCTGCTATGACATCACCCATGTGGTGTGTAACTCGAGAAGCGTGTCAGGGATCTTTGGGACTGATTGATCACGTGTGCTGGGGTCCTCTCCCAGCAGCCTTGAGCAGGCCCGGTGGGCAGCTGGCTATGTCTCTCAGCAGCGCCTCATCCGGGAGTTGCATCTTCACCCTATGGGGCAGAGCTCTGCAGATGGGCATGGAGGGCTCATGTTTCTGATCAGCACAACAGGCTTGGCACCTGGGCACATCCCTGCCAGGGCTGGCCCTGCCTCCCAGCCTGGCTCGCGGGTGGGCTGCAGTTGCTGCTTCTTCTCCACACAGGACAGCGGGGTGGCCGAGGAAGGCCGATGGGGAATCAGGGCGGCCGTGGCTGGGACAGTGGGGTCTGGAGGAGTCCAGGCCGCCTCACCCACACACTGGAAAGGGAGACAGATGTCCTGTCTACTTTCTGTCTGAGGCCGCATAATGAGCAGGTGCATTTGTGAGGCTGGGTGGGGGGTGGGTCTGGTGGGTTCCTGAAGCTGTAAAATGGAGCTACTGCCTGCCTCAAAGGGTGGAGTGGGAGCAGCAGGAGAGCTCAGCTCAGCTCCAAGACTCAGGAAGGGACTGGCCAGAGGTCCTGCCCCCACCTCCCGGGACAGAACATGGAGCCCCGACCCTGCTGGGTTTCTGGGATCATGGGGAGATCCCACCTTGGCTGCAGACCCCCAGTAGGAGGGGTCTGCACCCTCCCCTCCCCCACTTCCAGCATCATCCCCGCCTCTCAGAGCGCGAGGCTTGTGCCCAGGGAAGGAGCACCTGGTGACATGGGAGGGGTCACCTGGGAGGTCCTCTGCGACTTTCTATCAGTCAAGGGCTCAGGACATGGGTCTCCCAGCAGGGATGCCCCACAGTCTCTCATGCCAGAGACCCCCCACATGTCTGGAGCTCACAAATGGCACCTGGCAAGCATGTAGTCTGTAATCTCCAAAGTTCTGGGGCCAGGCCCTGGGAGTCGAAACCTGTGCCTGATGAGGGTCTCTCTCTGCCCAGGCTCCCCCTCCATCCACCTCAGGAGCTCCAGGGCAGCTAGCTGGCAGAGTCCAGCAGTCAGCCTCTGCTTCGATGCATCTTCTGAGCTCCCTGCAGGGGTTAGAGGGCCCATCACGGCCCCTGGGAGCGCGTTTTGAGGTTTTTTGTTGAGCAACACCACAGGACACTGTGGGCCCCAGTCACCACACCAGCTCAGAAGTGGGTCTACCCACCTGGTAGAAGGGCTGAGCCCAGACCAGGTGCTGTTTCAAACCCTCAGGACAACTCCTGAGGCCAGAAATCGTTCTTGTTCTCACTTGTGCCAGGGGGACCTGGGGCTCAGAAACGTGAAGCAACCTGTTCAAAGTCACACAGCTTCCAGCAGCAGAGCTGGGACTCCAGATGAGCAGGTTTCCCACAGACACACCCTCCCTGATTTCAGGTCTAAAGGCCTAGGCCGGGCACATGGTCCCTGCCACTCCTAGGGGCTGGCCTGCAGCACCGTATTAGCTAATACAATGCACAGAGGATGTTAAAGAAAAAAATCAATTTAAGATAAAACTGGCATCTACTTCAGAGCAAAGACAATTACCTTTATGTTCAAGAGAAACGGTGTGGAAGTACTTATTTAAATTGCTGTCTTATAACTAACCAAGGAGCTATTTTCAGACCCTGTTCAATGTTTTTCCTTCTTTTCCTGGAGAAGTCCACCTTCTCTGCCGCGTGTGTGTCAGGCTCGGGCTGGGAGGGCGCACGTCTGGGGAGCCCACCGGATCCCCACCTGGCGCCGGCCATCCCAGCAGGGCCCCCTCCTGAGGGCCAGGGAAGTGGGGTCCCCAGGATGCCTTTCCAAAGCTGCTGAAAGGTGAACTTCGGAGGCTGTGGAGTCCCATCGCCTTCCCTCCGCGGTGGGGGGAGACGGGTCAGGCCGCCCTTACCAAGGCAGTTAAAAAGTCAACATAGCCCCCAAATCGCGTTAAATATGTTAAGCAAACACACGGCAGGCAGTGTGGATATTAGGTCATTTCTCATAAATATTAATACCGGAGTTTTCCAACGGGCAAAATTAACGAAACAAAGATGCCTCTTCTCTTGCAGCCTCATATACTCGCCATCCCTGGAACAGGCCCAGCTGGGAGGGGAAAACCGAGTCGATCCAGCCCAAAAAGAGGCTCTCAGCGCTCGGCTCACACGGAGGCTGCCACTGGAAGCTGGAGGGGGCGGGCTCTCCAGGCCCTCAAGCTGGCTGGCCGAGGTGGGCGATGCTTCAGCGATAAGACGGCAGGACGGGCCTGGGGGCTGCCCATTGTGCGTGCATGCTCAGTTGCTTCAGTCATGTCCAACTCTTTTGACACTATGGACAGTAGCCTGGCAGACTACTCTGTCCATGGGATTCTCCAGGCAAGAATACTGGAGTGGGTTGCCATGCCCTCCTCCAAGGGGTCTTTCCCACCCAGGGATCAAACCCACCTCNTGTGCGTGCATGCTCAGTTGCTTCAGTCATGTCCAACTCTTTTGACACTATGGACAGTAGCCTGGCAGACTACTCTGTCCATGGGATTCTCCAGGCAAGAATACTGGAGTGGGTTGCCATGCCCTCCTCCAAGGGGTCTTTCCCACCCAGGGATCAAACCCACCTCCTGCATGGCAGGCATGTTCTTTACCACTAGTGTCATCTGCGGAGCCCCTCTGTGGGGCTTAGAACATCTCACCCTGGGCCCCCACGTGCTTGCTCCCACCCCATCAGACAGTGTGTGGAGAAACTGTATTGTGAGCCTGCCTGGCCTCACTGCCCCTTTCTGCAGGGAATCTTCTCCTGGCTTCTCCTGACCACCCCTCAGGGCCAGCACTCCGTGTGTTCCCCAGAAAGAGCTGACCTTCCACAGCCCCTGGTGAGGGAATTGGTGACTTCACCTGCATCCTGTCAGCATCCAGACTCAGCCTCTCTCTCTGGTCTGCCCGCTGCCGTCCACCTGCGTGAGCCCTATGGTGTCTTACCGGGACAGGACCTAGATACTCTGCCTTCGTCTCTCCAGTCCGTCGGCCCAAAGGAGACAAGGAAGGAACAGAGGAAGGGGGTCTTCAGTGGCCACGTGGGCTGGTGCTAGACACCAGGCTCACTCTGATTTTCCAAATGGAGCCTTCACAGTGGCTCCTGCCCAGCTCAGCCTGAGCAGACAGCAGAGAAAAAAGGGCTCTAGTGTGAAGAAAACTTCATCCTAAAAATTAAAAAGTGTCTGCCTGGAATTTGCCACACAGATGGCAGAGGACCCCAGCAGGCCTCCTCGACTGCAGCCCCAGGAGCCCTAGTCCAGGGGCCTTGCTGCCCCAGAGTGGGGTGACTCCGCTGGATCCAAACATGCTGGCCAGGCCTGGCTCCAGCAAGAGTTATGGTGCTGGAAACAGGTGGACATGGCCCAGGCTGTGTCTGTTTCACCTGCCCACCTGGAACAGGTACCCATCACCTCTGATTATCTACTTACTTTTCATTCGCAAGGGTGGTGGTAAAATTCAACCGTTTAACACATAGAGAATCTGTTCATAATCAAGTGGCTCAAACCAGGGACGTGGGAACATTTGAGAAGCAGCAAAGAGACATTTGGAAAAGACACTTAAACAATCCTAAAGTAAATCAACCCTGAATATTCATTGGAAGGACTGATGCTGGTGCTGAAGCTCCAATACTTTGGCCACCTGATGCGAAGAACTGACTCACTGGAAAAGACCCTGATGCTGGGAAAGATAGAAGGCAGGAGGAGAAGGGGACAACAGAGGATGAGATGGTTGGATGGCATCACTGACTCAATGGACATGCATTTGAGCAAACTCCAGGAGATAGTGGAGGAGAGAAGAGCCTGGTGTGCTGCAGCCCGTGGGGTCACAAAGAGTCGGACATGACTTAGCTACTCGACAACAGCAACCACAAACGCAGACACAGGAAAATAAGGAGGATGGCAGAGTACCTGTCGGAAACAGTGCTAGTGAGAAGACAGTGGAGAGAGTCCTAGAAGGAAAAAACCTCCCGAGCTCAGAATTCTACACCTGGTGAAAATAGCTTTTCAATGCAGAAGTGAAATAAAGACTTTTTCAGGCAAACAAAAGCTGAACAAATATATTACTGGCCAACTCAAGCCACCAGAAACATTTAAGGGAAGGAACTGTTGACAAGAAAAGATATAAAGAAGAGGTGGACGTGACAACAGGGTGAATCTCAAAGGAATTCCTGTGAGTCAAGCAAGGAGAAGTCCATCCTGAGCGATTACATTTGGACAGAACTCTAGGAGACATGAGCTAAGCTGCAGAAAGGACACAGGTCAGTGCTTTCCCAGACTGGGGGCTGGTGAGGAGGGCAGGTGACAGTGGGGCCCGGGAGACTGTGGGCTGATGTGGACATTCAGTCTTTATTAGGATGATGGCTTCTCAGGCATACACCTATGTCAGAAGCTGCAGTCGCCCGCCTTAAACAGGGCAGCTTCCTGCACGTCAGCTATACTCCAGTAAAGACCCCCCCTCCCAGAGCTGCTATGAAAAGATACAGGACAGTGCCTGACATGGGACAGTACACAGCCCTACATGCTGGCATTGCCCCAAGTTCTTTAAATTGGGGTGAATGAGTGAATGAATGAGCTCACCCTCCACCAGCTCTCATATGGGCCCATTTCACAGATGGCACCTAGGCCTGCTGAGGGAGACTCTTGGGGGCCTGGGCGGCCCCCAAGGCCAGTTCTGGGCCCTGCCCACTGCACTTCAGAACAGGTGCCCCCCCTTATCCAAGCTCTGCTGCTTGGAGGAGCCCTCATGGACCTCGCTCTTGCTGGGTTATTTTTGGAGCTGTTAATGACTCTGTTTGCCTTTCCAATGACCTCAAATGTTCCACTGCCCCGGACCCCACCCCCATGCCGTGTGCCCAGCAGCCCCTCCCTGGCTCTCCCCCACAGGCGAGGAGGCCCCCTGGCACGTCAGTCTCCCTGCCTTGGTTCACTCTCCTGTGTGCCCATGGCCGTGGCCGCTGGTCTTGCATGGGATGGTCAGGTGGAACGTGGCGCCTGCAGGTGTCGTGGGGGTTGGGGGTTGGAGAGGGGAAGCCATCCCGTCCCCCAGCCCCAGAGTCAGCGCTGCCTCCCTCCCAGGCCAGGGAGTGGGCTTAGGGCTCTCCTTGAGAGACTCTGGACCTGGGGGGCTGGACTCTGAGGGCTTGTCAGCGTGTTCCCCTAACACTTGTGGGGAAAACACACGCGGCATTTTATTAGCCCAAAGCCGCTTTTCCCCTTGATTTCCAGACCCAAGTGTATTTATAAAGGAAATTTAATCGGGTTGTTTTTAATTCTCTCACACTTAACTCATCAAAATGCTATTTGGTAAGAGCGAGACCAGACCAAGGGTGCCTCTGGAGTCGATGTTCGAGGGCCGCACAGGGCTGGCCAAACAGCCAGGTCCACCCTGGAAGGACTCACAGGGCTGAGACGGAGTTTCACCCTGCGGAGCTGCCTCCTGCCAGTGGGGCCCAGAGAAAGTTCCCAATGGGGCATAGGGAGTGCCCCCTCCAGCCCCCACATGCCCCCCTTCCATCGAGTGTTGGGGATCTTAGAACTTGGATCCTGCAGCCCAGGTTCAGCACAAGTTCAGCCCAGCCCCCGGCTCTGAGGCCAGGTGGTCCAAGGACACAGAGGGTGGCCATGGAGACGGTGCGGCTTGCCTGCCCAGCAGCCCCCCGAGGCACCTCCCTGAGACAGAGGACATCCCCAGGAAGGAGGGGAGAGGCGTCCACTATGGCCCAGTGTGAGCCTGGCCTCAAAGTCAAGTGGGGTGAGCCCAGGGGACGGAGGTCTCTGCTGTCTGCTGATGGCCAGCCCTACTGTGCAGCCAGTTTTCATAGCCATGTGTCCAGAGCATAGCGTCCACCCATGGAATAGGCTGCCGCACTGACCAGCCCTCTGTTGAGAGAGGTCTAGTTGGTCATGCCAGGATGGGGAGGGATCACAGAAGTATCCTCCAAGCCAAAGGGCAGTGGACATGTGTGAGTGTCCGAGAGAGGGCCCCACACAGCCGGGCACTGACACACCCCTGCCCGAGAGCAGCTGCAAATCTGGTGGAAATGGAGTGTGAAGCATTAGCAAGCCAGGCACAGGGCAGCCCTGGGCAGGGCAGTGCAGGGCAGGGCAGCCAAGGAGCCAAGGCATCTGGGAAGCCAGGCTTCCAGGCACAATGTGCGGTATCGGGAGTGAGAAGGGCCAGACAGCCAGACCCTGGGCCCCCAGAGAACTGGGGAGCAGTGGGAGTGGGCAGAGCTACCCCTCATCTTCTGGGCATGGCCCCATCTCTAATTCCCTCAGCCCCCCAGGTGGGGCCAGGCACAGGCAACAGCAGGCACGTGAGCTCCACACATGTGCACACACACACACACTCAGACGCTTCGCACTCATGATGTACACACCCTGAGGCCCCGTGACCCTGCCCCCAGCTCCTAGCTGTCCTCCCCGCAGTCAGCTCGGCCAGGTGTGCAATGGGTGGGGTGGGGGCCTCCAGTTCCATAAGCGCCCCACCCCCTCCCTTCTCAGAGGCTGTTACTCACTCGGCATCTAGTCCTGGGCTTTCCTGCCTTCTCTTCCTTGTCCTCTTTGATACTGGAGAGCAAAAGGGGGCAGGTAAGGTGAGAGGTGAGGTGGAAAACTTCCCCCTCACCCATGAGGATGTGGGCAGGGGCATCTCAAGGTGGGTTCCAACCTTCCTCTGCTCTTCCCCAGGCAGGAAGTTCAGCAGGGATCTGTAGTGCAGGGTCCAGGGAGCCGGGAAGACCCTGACCAGCCCCCTGTCCAGGAGCCCAGCGTAGCTGCCCTGGACCCCACCCTCCCCATTGCTGCCCAGTGACTCCAAGGAGGAAGGTGGGGATGTCTGGACCCCACCTGAGGGGCTCTGTTGAGGGAGACACAGGGTTCTGACAGACAGCTGCAGACACCCCTGGGGTGAGTGTGGACCTGCCAGCCCAGCATAGGCAGACATGAGTGCGTGTAGAGGAGACTTGTCCTCACCCCTCAGCCAATGGTTCTCTCCACCTCCTGGATGGGCTCCTGGCCCAGCTCAGGGTCTGGGGACCCAAGGGCAACCCGGCTCTGCCCTGCCTGCAGGTGCGGCCTCAGTTCAATGAGAAGGTGACCAGGGGCCTGGCAGTAACAGTCTAGTATGGCCAGTGCTGGGACAGGGACAGATACGGCTGGGGAGAAGAGGAAGAAGCCCCAGATCCAGGTGGTTTGAGGAGGGGAGGGTGGCGTAGAGGGAATGATGGTGGGAACGGTTAGTGGCTTAGGCCAGGCAGTGAGCCACCAGTTGGCCGTTCAGCATGCTCCTGGTTGGTAGGCAGCATGGTTTCCCTGGTGGCTCAGAGGTTAAAGCGACTGCCTCTAATACAGGAGACCTAGGTTCGATCCCTGGGTTGGGAAGATCCCCTGGAGAAGGAAATGGTAACCCACTCCAGGATTCTTGCCTGGAGAATCCCATGGACGGAGGAGCCTGGTGGGCTACAGTCCATGGGGTCGCAAAGAGTCAGACACGACTGAGCGACTTAACTTACTTACTTTTATGGTGCGAGGGGCAATCCCCAAGCAGGACATGGGCTCTAGCTTAGGAGGACAAAGTGGCAGGGAGAGCCCAGGGTCCCTGAAAGCCTCAGAAATCCAGAGGCTGCCAGAGAGAAGCTAGCCTGTCACGCTGTCCCCGGCAGGCTGACTGGTGGGTTTTTTGTTGTCTAAGAAAAGCAGGCTCTTCAGGAGAATCAGCCCCTAGGGATATCCAAACTGCCCCCCTTGGCCCCAGGGTTTCCTCTAGCCAGAGGGCGTCGGTGAGTGAGAACAGGGAACCAGAGCAGACTCCCCAGTCAGCCCACCCCTGGCGTCTGCCCCCGCACAGACCCTGGGAGCCCTCCAGCCCAGGGACCCAGAGACTCTTCTCCACCCAGGCAAGCACCCTGGTCACCCCAAAAGTGGCCCTGCCTCAGCCATCAGGAAGCTGACCTTGGCCCAGCCCAAGGGCCCACGTCCACCCTCTGAGAAGCCGGGTGGGCAGCGCTGGCCAGGGCACTGGGCAGCCGAGACCTGGGGGCTGAGGGCAGAGGTGCCCGTGGCTCCCACAGTCAATGGCCTTTCTATTCCATTTACTTTCACCTCCTCCGAGCGTCCGTCCCCTCTCTCCCTAATAGAATTACTCTTATCTGCAAGTGATTTAAACTCTAAGGTTTACTGAAGATTTAAAGAGTGTGAACACAGTTGGAATGTTTTAAACTAACAGTACAAGTTGCATTTTAAGAAAATAATTAACTCCCAGGGGAGGTGTGGGTTTTGGAGCAATGACAGACTTTCAAGGCTGCCTTCCCTATATGGAGTTTCCAAATAATAAAATATCTTTGATTCCCTGCTGATGTCAGACGAGAACCTGTTAGTGTGCAAGCAAACTGTCATTTTTTTTTTAAAGGGCCCATTAGCGTCTTAAAGACACAGCGAGCCCTTCGCAGAGGGCGCAGGGTCTGGGGAAAGCCTGTGTGGAGCAGCCTCGGGCTCTCAGGGGTCCACGTGTCCTGCACCTTCTCCCTCAGGGTCCCAGGCCTCTCCTGGGCACACAAAGGACTGTGTCCCCAACCATGGGGGCCAGGCATTATCCAGTGAGCCCCAGGTGCCCCACAGGCCACAGCACCGCCTCCCTGAAGTGTGGTGGCAATGACTCTGGTCCAGGCTCCGGGGGGGACATGAGTCTCCCCAGGAGGGCCCTAGCCCCCCAAGGGGGGCTCCAAGACCTGGCCTTTGGGGACAGCCCCTCGGGGATCCACCCTGGGGCTCTGGTCACACTTGACCTTGTATAACACCTGGTGAGGTGCACTCATCAGATTCATCTACTGTTCACAAAGCCCAGAGAGAGCTCCCATTTCACAGACAGGGACAACACGGCGCAGGGAGGCTCAGAGCTGCTGAGAGCCCAAGGGTCCCAGGCCCTGGGAAGCGAAGTCCACAGAGCCTAGACAGTGCTCTCTCTGTGCCCCCGCATCCCACCCTCCCCAGTCCGGCCTTGTCACCAGGTCTCCAGCTCCCAGGAGCAGAAAGCATGCTGTGGAGTCAGTGGTCACTGCTGAGCTGGGGCAGGGAATTCAATCACTGGTGACTTCACTGTCCCAGCAGCGGGACCTGGAGTGAAGGGAGCAGGTGGACCACCAGGAGGGGCTTCCCTGCCACAGCCACAGCCCGACCCAGGGCTGGTTCCCATCCTTTGGATGGTACTGGGGGGCGGCTCGTGTGACCAAGACACCAGCCAACCCCAGGGTCAGAGTGCCCAGAATTCATTCATCACATGCTTTTTGTGCGGAGTCTGCATCAGGCCCTGTGCCAGCCAGGAGCCTCTGCGTGGGGCACCCAGCCGGGTGGGCACTGAGGCCACCACTGCTGAAAGCCCAGGGCCACACAACCTCTGCTTTGGCGAGGGACAAAGTTTGCAGACCACTTCCAGGACAGGGCAGCTGTGGGTCCTGGGAGAGCTAGCCCCTCCAGACAGTGTCCACAGGCTTTCCGGAGGCTCTCGGGCCATGTGTGGACTGCAGGCAGCCCCTGCGCCTCAGGGGAGTGGGCACAGACACGCTCCTTCATGCAAGCCCTGAGATGCAGTCAGAGTGCAGGCAGGGGCAAGACGGGCAGTCCAGAGCCCCACCCGCTGGCTGCGCCCAGACCACCTTGCAGGAAGCAGGGTTGGAGGGTGTGTAGGGGGCGGGAAGGATGTCTGTTCTGCCCAGCACCCTCTAGGGAGGACTTGGGAGAACTTTGGGCCACGCTGCCCTCATTCCAGTCTCTCTTCAGAGGGAGCAGCTCCTGGGGGTGGGGTCCATCAGGGGGAAGCAGGCCTGCCTGGGCTCTCAGGCCATCTGCCGAGAGGGACGGTGGGTGGGGACAGACACCAGCAATTTGTCCGGTTCTCTCACAACCCGCCCCCTTCACACAGACCTCTGCCTCTCAGGAATAATTCTTTCTGGTAATTTACTTGCAAAACATTTGGCCATTAACACCCAGCCAAGAGTGGACGGCGGGTCACAGGCTGTTAAAGTCTCCACACCTGCGTCCTGCCGGCCTGTGTTGTGCTGCCTGGGCGGGGAAGCCGGTCAGCTGAGCCCCAGGGGCTGCCCCTACTCCCTCTTCCGCCAACTCACCCTCAGCCTCTGGTGGGGTAGGGGTCCTCATCCTTGGGGGTCCCTGAGCCCGTGGGAGACCCTGCCCTGGTTCTTTGGCACAGGGCCTTCTGGCTGCCCAGGAGGAACAGTCCATATTCCTGGTCATCTGTAGGGCACATGCAACAGAGTGTCTGCTGTACCCAGTGGGGGTGGGAGCCCCAGGAGCCAGGGACTCCAGCCCCACCCAGCCTGGCAGCACAGCCAGTGGTCCCAGCCCCAGGAGAGACTTTCCACCTGTTGGGTCACACCTGAGCACTGCACTGAGTCTTTGGGGGCCCCGTGGGAACAAGGCATCTGAGGACTGAGAAGATACACACTCCCAGGACCTGGGGAGCATATGCTTCCTGGCTGGCCCCCCCAGGCCTCAGCACTGGGTGGCTCAGGGAACCAGGCACCCCAACACACATCCCAGTGAAGAAGATGCGGGCACCCAGAGGCAGCACATCCCCAGACTCACTGCAGGGGGCCACTGTCCTCCAAGGTCAGGTCCAATCACTTCTGTGTGATGGGAGCGACAGACGCTCATGGTCCAGGCTGTCCTGGGACCCTCGCACCTTCCAGCCCTCAGCCCCCTCCTCCAAAACCCCAGAGCCACTGGAGACCAGGGCACTGGGTAGCAGAGGGCACGGTTTCAGGGGCAGGTGGAGTGGGGAGGGGCATGGCCTCAGATAGGACATGTGCCCATGTGCCTGCCTGTCCACATGTCTGTGTGTGCATCCCTGTGTGCGTGCACATGGGGCACGGCCTCACATAAGCACACACATGTTTTGGTGAGAAATTGGGTCAGCACTGTTGCAGGGGGAGGAGAAGGATGGGAGGCCCAGGAGCCCTTGAGATCGGGGTGTGGTCTGGTGGGCTCAGGGGTGAGGCTTGCCCTGTGTCACCACCGTACCATGGCCTGGTCCCGGACCCCAAGGGGACACTGGACATCAAGCACCATCTGGGAACCTTCATAGTCAGGCAGGCCCTGGAGATAGAACACAGAGCCCGCAGGGAGGCAGGGGGCACCAGGGTCCCACAGCCCGGGTGGGGGTGTGACCAGGATTCAGCCCTAAGCTAGGGGCCAGGCTAGCTTCCAAGGAGGCCAGGGACTACCCTCCTGACAGTCACTCAAAACCTTGACCCACCAGGCCTTGGGAACATCCCAGGGACGCAGAGACTGTGGGGGCTGCTTTTGTGGGGGAGCCTGTGGGACTCCTGGCCTTAGAGAGGTCAAGGCCAACAGGATACAGGTGTCACCCCCAGGAAGTCTTGGGGCCCAGCTGGACTGCCCACTGCTGCCATCTCTGCCCGGGAAGGCCAGAGGAAAGTGTCTTTCCCTGAGCGGCTGAGACTCGAGAGCGGCGGTTAGAACTCTCTATGGCAAGTGACGAAAACTAGCCCCAAGCAGCCGCAGGCAGACGGCGGCATCGCGGCTGCATCTCTGGTTCTCAGGGTTCCTGTTTCAGACGAAGCCATAAGCTCGAGGGTCTCAGCCTCTGAGAAAGGCCCTCTGCAGACCCCCTGCCTGCTACACCTCTGCCCCTCCCACCACGCCAAAGGAGTTTATAAAGACCGCGCGGCACACCAGAGAAAAGACTGCTATCATTAAGGGAGTTAACGACAGCTTTGCCCAATACTGGGGATTTGTTATGTCTCTCATTACACATTTTAACAAGCACATTTCTCCGCGACGCGCCCGCGTGAGGACTGGCCCTCCCTCCACTGTGTGTTACTTTCATTAGAAGGCGTTTTATGAAGCCACCGATCACAGATGCTCCGCCAACCCACAGCCAGGCTTGCGGGCCTGCTGCTGTGTGCTGGGTGGCCGGCTATGCGCCCTCAGGTCTGTCTGCCCACCCTGTGTGCCAGGAGAGGGTCCTTGTGCCTGGACCCCACCCTCCCTGAGCCCCCGATGTGTGAGGGGGGTGAGACTCAGGGCAGACCTCAGATGGAAGTCAAGATCTGTCCCCTTAACCACATGACCCCAAATGAGCCCAGGCCTGGCTCTGGCCTCAGTTCCCCCAGGAGCAAGGATAAGCCATCTATGTGGACAACTGACTTTCAACTTATTTCAGCAGCAGGATTCTGTCTCCCCACAAACCACCAAGTCATGTAAAAACAAAATTAGGGCAGAAATGAAGCTGACTCCATAGTAGCAGCTTGTCCACTCTGTATTCCACCCCAGGAGGTCAGTCTTAGAGCCTCACAAATCCCAGGGCGGACCTTAAGACACAGCTGAAGTCATTGAATGGCCGAGGCCTGTGGGTGCCTCCAGCTCCGTGACTCCAGCAAGGGGATGGCAGCCAGACCCTGACAGCCAGCCTTGGGCACTGGGACACTGCCACCCGGCGGGACTCCCAGCTCAGCCCTCCGGAGGCCAGGACAGGTGACAGCACAGTGGCAGCTACAGGAGGTGTTCGTTCCAGAGGCCAAGCTCCAACTTCTGATACACATGCCCCCCTTCAGCAAGTCTCCTGAGCCCTCTGCTCTGAGCTTGGCCTCTGTGGACACCAACCAGGTTAAGCCGCTGTGTACAAGTGGGGACAGTCACTTCTCTGGGGGGCAGCTGGAGGCAAGACCACTTGTAGCTAAGGCTAATTCCTGACAAGTTTCCAGACAAGCTGGATGGCTGCTGGGAGGAGCTGGGTGAATGGGGCACGGGTGGACAGGGCTTCCTGGTTCCTCCGGTTCCAGGGCCAGAACCCCCTCAGGAAGTGACAGCAGTCAGATCGACCACCCACACCCAGACGGCGTGACCTCCAGGTGCCCAGAGACCTCTCCACGTGGCCAGAGGTCCTGCACAGCCACCAAATGTGGGGCCTGTTCTCTGGATTCCGTGAGCCTCACCCACCTCCAGAGGCCAGAGGCTGGAGCAGCGTTTGTTGGCTCTAACTCCCCTGCACCTAGTACTATGCTGGTTCTAAAGATGTTGGTGGATGGGTGGCTCTAAAGAACTCAGTGGTGGGGCCGGGGGGAGGGCCAAAGCAGCTGTGTACACAGGCAGGTGAGCAGAGAGGAGGGCAGGGGACCATCTCCAGGGTCCCGAGGCCTCTGGGTCTCCAGAGTATGGGGACATGCCAGATGGAGACAGTAACCATTTGGCCCCTTATTTTGAAAGGATTCCTACAGACAGACACCCTCCCTGAGGTCACCTGGTCCTCCCTGCCTGCCCCAGAGTAAAGGCCCTAGGACAGAAATCTTTAGCAGCCAGAGAGAGCAGGGACCCTGCCCAGCTGTGACCAGTGCCCCCTGCCCCCCAGCAAGGAACGGAGGGATAAATAAATAATAAACCCCGTTGCTTCTGCACCTCCTCCCAGTCGGGCTGGGCATGGCCGGCAATGGCGTCACAATACCTCGCATTCATTACGCTCCTTAAAAACGGTGTGCTGTGTCTGGAAAACAGGAAGTGGCCTTCAGTCTCCCGTGTAAAAGCCATCTGAGGCCCGTGGACCAGGCATGTTCTCAATCAGGAAGCAGGCAGTAAATAAACATTTACGTCCCGCGGCCGCGCGCACCCGCCTGCCCCCGGGCTGCAAGGGGGCACGGGGAGCGGAAATTTGTTTAGTCCTATAAAAGCACAGGCCGTATATCAATAGATGATTAAAAATGGAAACGTGGCCGGCTAATGGACGGTATTGATTTTAATAAGCGTTAAGTACATGGAGTTCAAAGATAAGGTCTGGCGGGCCATCTCTCCACGCTCTGAGAAACTGACTCATGCAAAGAAAAAAAAAATCCTCTTTTCCAAATTGAAACTTTCGCCTGGCATACAAGGATCTGGGGAAGTGGTTCCCAAATCAGCGTCCACTGCGGAATATTGAGTGTGACGTGGACGATGTATTAAATTATTTCTGCCCTGAGGTCGAGCACACCACCCTCCAAACAGTAGCAGGGCAAACTCGCGGGCGGCTAGGCGCCACGGGATCCGGCCAGACACCTTCAGGGTATCCGAGCCTGGGCGATGCCCACCTCAGGCTGCATGGATGCTTGCATCCACCCGGATCACTCCCTGTTGTTAGAGAATCTCCCGGGTTCTAGGGGTGCAGCCCCATTGGGGCAGCCTGGGTTGAACACCCACACACTTACATGAACTTTATTCCTAAATCTGAAAGTATCCTGTCCCCTCCAGAGGCTTCAAGCTACACTAACTTTTACTGAAGGCAGATGTGGCCTGAGCTCAGTCCATGAAGGGACTAGCAAGAGGAGGAACCCCCCTACAACCTGGCACTGCCTCCTGAACCCCAAGACAGTCACTTCATGAAGCGGGACCCCAAGGCCCTGTGCTCTTTGGCCTGGGTCAGCTCACGGTTGGTCACTCAGCAAGTGGCCATGTGTCTGGAGGGAGGGGTTGGCTCCACCTGGGCATTCACTGTCCAAGGACCTGGCCAAGGACAGCCTAGCAGTGACCCACAGAGATGGCAGCCACGACTCTCCTGAACTCCAGGCTTCCCTTCCCACCCACGACCAGGGGACCTACTCCATCCGTAATTCTGTTTCTTCCCCCTCTGTTGCCGTGAGGAGCCCACAGTGAGCTGGGCCCTAAAAGATGGGACCACGAGCCAGACACCAGCCCAGTCTGCTTGGGGTCCCCTTCTCAGAGGCAGAGGAACAAACAGCTCTGTGACGATGACCAGACTGCTGACTGCCCTTGGCCAAACTGGGACCAGTTAGCAGTAGGGTGGGGTCAGGCCAGGAAGTTCCCAGGCCAGAAAAGACCATGGGCATCCTAACCATTACGGGCAGCCACTTAAAATTTTCTGATAAATTACTTGATCTCACACCTGCTTTCCAGGTGGCCTCTTTGGCCTCCAAATGTCTTATAAATCATTTCTCCTTGAGTGGGAACTGGATTCTACCCAAGTCTCAGCTCCCATGTGGGTGAGGGTCTCTGTCCAGGGGAGACTCCTTGCCCAACCGCACCAGCCAGTGAGGTCCAGGCTGGGCCGTGAGGTGAAGGGCAGGTTCAAAGTGAGGGACAAGGTTGGGGAGGGGGGTTCCCTGGCCACAACGGGCAGATTTTCCTAGAAAATTGGAAGGTAAGCCTGTAAATAGGTTGGTCTTGGAGGGGGGAAGGGAGTGCATTCATGTCTTAGGGCTGCCATGACAAATTCCTACAAACTAAACATTTATTCTGTCACAGTTCTGGGGCCAGAAGTCTGGAGTTGAGGCATCAGTAGGGCTGTGCTCCTTCTAAAGCCTCTGGGGAAGACCCCTCCAAAGCCTCCGGGGAAGACCCTTCCATCCCCATGCAGAATCCACCGAGTGTGTCTCCTTTGTGGGTCCAGATGTCCCTCTCCTTATAAATGACAGAGCCTCTGGCTCAGGGCCACCCTAACGCCCTCCTCTGAACTTGGTCATGCCTGCAAAGACCTGACTTTCAAATAAGGCCCTTCAAAGATGCTCACGCTCGGGCTCAGTCGTGTCTAGCTCCGTGCAACCCCGCGGACTGTGGCCCACTAGGCTATTCTGTCCATGGGATTCTCCAGGCTAGAATATGAGAGTGGGTTGCCATTTCCTCCTCCTGGGGATCTTCCTAACCCAGGGCTCGAACCTGCTTCTCCTGCATTGGCAGGGGGATTCTTTACCACCGTGCCACTGGGGAAGTCCTCACAGGTGCTGGTGGACAAGAATTTGGGGGACACTGTTCAATCCGTTATGGTATGCAATCAAGTTTCCCTGGAGACTAACCATCTGCAGCCTCCACTTCCCAGAAGCACTGGTTCTATCCCACAGTGGGGGCTCTGAGCACAGGCACTGGGTGACTTTTCTGTGCTGCGAGTCCCTGCCAAAGCCCCTCACTTGTTTTGACCCTCCCCAAACCCCCAGGGGCAGCTTAGTCCAACCTCAGACCTCTCATCCTTCAAGTGTCCTTGTGCTCCTCAACTACATGTCTGGACAAAATGCCCCCTCCTCAGAAAGTCCTCCTCCCACTGCATTCCCCAGAAACACATGCTCTACTTCTCACATCATAATTGGTAACGATAGATTAGGTTACTTCTATTCCTTTAAGTCTTGAACTCCACGAAGGCAGACTACTTGCTTATTTGCTTCAGTCAGTCAGTTCAATTGCTCAGTCACATCCAACACTTTGTGACCCCATGGACTGCAGCATACCAGGCTTCCCTGTCCATCACCAATTCCCAGAGCTTGCTCAAACTCACGTCCATCAAGGCAGTGATGCCATCCAGCATCTCATCCTCTGTCATCCCCTTCTCCTGCCTTCAATCTTCCCAGAGTCTTTTCTAATGAAAAGACTCCTTGCATCAGGTGGCCAGAGTATTAGAGCTTCAGCTTCAGCATCAGTCCTTCCAGTGAATATTCAGGACTGAGTTCCTTTAGGATTGACTGGTTAGATCTCCTTGCAGTCCAAGGGACTCTCAAGAGTCTTCTCCAACACCACAGCTCAAAAGCATCAATTCTTTGGTGCTCAACTTTCTTTATGGTCCAACTTTCACATCGATACATGACTACTGGAAAAGCCATAGCTTTGACTAGATGGACCTTTGTCAGCCAAGTAATGTCTCTGCTTTCTAAAATGCTGTCTAGGTTGGTCAAAGCTTTTCTTCCAAGGAGCAAGAGTCTTTAATTTCATGGCTGCAGTCATCATCTGCAGTGATTTTCCAGCCCAAGAAAATAAAGTCTGTCACTGTTTCCATTGTTTCCCCATCTATTTGCCATGAAGCGATGGGGTTGGATGTCATGATCTTTGTTTTTTGAATGTTGAATTTTAAGCCAGCTTTTTCACTCTCCTCTTTCACTTTCATCAAGAGGCTCTTCAGTACCTCTTGGCTTTCTGCCATAAGGGTGGTATCATCAGCATATCTGAGGTTATTGATATTTCTCCCAGCAATCTTGATTCCAGCCTGTGCTTCATCCAGCCCAGCAATTTGCATGATACAGGATGACAATATACAGCCTTGATGTACTGCTTTTCCAATTTGGAACAAGTCTGTTGTTCCATGTCCAGTTCTAACTGTTGATTCTTGACCTGCATACAGATTTCTCAGGAGGCGGGTCAGGTGGTCTGGTATTCCCATCTCACTGAGAATTTTCCACAGTTTGTTGTGATCCACACAGCCAAAGGCTTTGGCATAGTCAATAAAGCAGAAGTAGATGTTTTTCTGGAACTCTCTTGCTTTTTCAATGATCCAACAGACGTTGGCAATTTGATCTCTGATTCCTCTGCCTTTTTAAAATCCATCTTGAACATCTGGATGTTCTTGGTTCATGTACTGTTGAAGCCTCACTTGGAGAATTTTTAGGATTACTTTGCTAGCATGTGAGATGAGTGCCATTGTGCAGTAGTTTGAACATTCTTTGGCATTGCCTTTCTTTGGGGTTGGAATGAAAATTGAACTTTTCCAGTCCTGTGGCCACTGCTGAGTTGTCCAAATTTACTGGCATATTGAGTGAAGCATTTTAACATCATCATCTTTAAGAATTTGAAATAGCTTAACTGGAATTCCATCACGTCCACTAGCTTTGTTCGTAGCGATACTTCCTAAGGCCCACTTGAGTTTGCATTCCAGGATGTTTGGCTCTAGGTGAGTGATCATACCATTGTGGTTATCTTGGTCATGAAGATTGTTTTTTTATAGTTCTTCTGGATATTCTTTTCTCCTCTTCTTAATATTGTCTGCTTCTGTTAGTTCCATCCTGTTTCTGTCCTTTATTGTACCCATCTTTGCTTATTTGTTTGTTCATCATCAAATCCCTGAGCCAACATGGTACTTCATAAATGGCCACTTGAGAAACAGTCATTGAAGGAAGGTGTGGAAGAATGATGGATGGATGGGTGGGTAGATGAATGAACAAATGGATGGATGAGTAAATAGGTGAATGGATGCTTAGTGGCTGGATGAGTAGATGGATGATGGGTGGGTGAGTAGGTGGATGGTTGGTTGGATGGATGGATGAGTAAATGGTCAGGTTTGGCATAGACCATTGCACATGGAAGGTGTTCAGGGAGAGTGGATGATGGAGAACGTGGAAAGCAGGGAGGAACACAGCAGGTAAGCAAGAAGGTTTGAACCCTCATGTCAAGGCAAAAGAAACAAGCATGAGGCATCAAGCTTCCACTCCACCTCCTGGGGCTGGAGCAGGCAAACTGTCACAGGGTGTGGATCATAGCAAGCTTGGGCACTGGCTGCCTGAGCACGTTTGTGAAAGCCCCAAAGCCTGTTTCCACTTTGCTCTGGGGTCACAGTGCAGCTGTGCTCCCTACTAGGTAAGGCGACACTTTCTGGTCTTTGCCCTAAGAGTTCCTCTCAAACAGGGTCAGACAATTTTCCCATAAAGAACCAGAAAGTGACAGTTCAGGCTTGGTGGGCCTGAAGAACTGGACTTTGCTGCTGTATCATGAAAGTAGCTTTGGGGAACTCGTGACACATAGGCGTGGCCATATTCCAATAAAACTTTATGGACACAAGCTTGAATTTCACATGAACTTCATGTGTGTGAAATTTTGTTCTTCATTCTTTTCAGCCTTTTAAAAATGTAAAAACCATTCTTGGGTTAGGGTCCACTCCAGATCAGATACAAGGCCAGATTAGGTCTATCAGCTATCATTTGTTAATGCCCAGCTGAGCAAGGACACTTCCCTTTTACTGTAATATTCTACAGTTTGGTGACTATGTATGTGCTCATTCCATAAATGACTCTCAGGATTTAACAGACCATGGGCAGATTCCCTCTTAAGTTGCCCCTTTCTTGACCAAAGTAAAAATCATGTACATATGGTGATCGGTCAGCAAGGGCCACAGTCACGCCATGTAACAAAGCTCCCCAAAGCATAGGCACCGGTCCTCACACCCACGGCCAGCTGGCCGGTGTGGCCCAGCTAAGCCATGCAGGGCCCAGCTGGGCAGCTCTTCTCAGGGCTGTGGCCAAGGGGCCGTGCTGTATGCATTCTGGTCTCTGGGCAGCAGGACGTGAAAGCCCCAGGCCTGCTCTCATCAGGATATGTGCCCAGCCCATGGGTGGGAGGCCTCTACTCGGATCACATCACCACATCCAAAGAAGCCACAGGGACCGGCCCAAAATTCACAAAGGGGCCACCTCACCCAGCCTGAAGAGGAGGGGAGAGCATTTGCCAAGCAACAAGCCAAACTGTCACAGATGTTCCTGTTAGTTTCTCTAAGTGACTATTCATTCCATTAATAGCTTGTGGGCTCTACCCGCCCAGGGCCATATCCACACCGCTCACCTCTAGAAAGCGCTGAGCAAATATTTGTTTGACAAGAGTGACTCCCAGATGTCTGTTCTCCCATCCATGTGGTATTGTTACCCCCTTTCTCCCCATGTCCTCCCAGCAGCCAGGCAGGAGCTGTGGACAGGGAGACACCCCAGCCTCAGGATGCCTTCTGTTGGTCTAGCCCAGGCCCACTGTTCGGCTGCTGCAACAAAGCACCACAGACTGGGGACTTCAACAGGACATGAGTCCTCTCCCAGTGTGGGAAGCTGGAATCTGAGGTCAGGGTGAGCCTCTCCAGGCTCTCCCCAGCCTGTAGATGGCCATCTTCTCCTCATGTCCTCACAGGGTCATCCCTCTGTGCATGTGTGTGTCCTGATCTCCTCTTCTCATAAGGACACCGGTGCTTGAATTAGGACCCACCCATAGGACTTCATTTTACCTTGAAAGTGAAAATGTTAGTCGTGTCCAATTCTATGCAATCCCATGGACTATAGTCTGCCAGGCTCCTCTGTCCATGGAATTCTCCAGGTAAGAATACTAGGGTGGGTTTCCATTTTCTTCTCCAGAGGATCCTCCCAACCCAGGGATCGAACCCAGGTCTCCTGAATTTCAGGCAAATTCTTTACTGTCTGAGCTACCAGGGAAGACTTAATCACATCCTTAAAGACCCCATCCCCAAATATACTCACATTCAGAGGTCTTAGGATTTAGGACTCCAACATACAAACTCCAGGAGACACAGCTGAGCCCCTTACACAGGAGCTTGCTGAACATGTGGGCTCTGTCCTTCCAGAGTTGGAGGGACTCTGAGGATTCTAACTCAGCCAAGTCTCCAGAGCCCAAAGCCCCCACAGGTCCGTCAGGTCTTGTGAGCCGGCAGAAGACGAGTCCGCTGGGACGCTGGTGGGACGTTGAGCAGAGCCAGAGTTTGGCAGCCAGTTTGCTGGTCACCCTAGTGTCTTGCAGATCCTGGGCTGACGCCTTGTGCTTCTCGGTCAGCGCAGTTGACCGAGAGGTCAGCTTAGAGGTTGACCATGCACTCGGAGGTCAACCATGCACTTGGAGGTCATGAACACAGATGCACACACCGAGGCTGCAAGCCTGCCCTCCCCAGTTCAGACTCCTCGACAGCAATTTGAGATTCTTAGAGAAATGCCCAGCAGAGGAGGGCACTGGTGCCCCAACCTGGGGGAGGGAACTTTCCAAGAAACAGGGACCAAAAAGGAAGATGTTCACCGAACACCTGGGGCCCAAACCAGAAGCCAGCACCCCTCAGAAACTCTCCTGAGGCAGGTGGCAGGTGTGCGCTGAGGCCTGTTTCACACTCTGACGTAAAATGGGTCTTGTGTTTGGAAAGCGGTTAGGAGAGGTCAGGTTTCTTTGGGAACCTCATCTATACCCTCAAGTGTGCCCTGAGGAGGGCTTGCAGGTGGGCGATCCCGGAGCCCAGGAGACAGGTGGCCAGTGACCCCGGTGCCCCAGCCCCGCAGGGCGTCCTTGCCCATCCTGCTGTCCCCTCCTCTGATTCTGTCACAAAGAGCCGAGGATGAGGAGGCTGATGTCCCCATGTTCCCGGGCTCTGCTCTGACCTGGAGACCCCACAGACAGCCTCAAGCACAAGCACCTGCCCCAGAGGAGAGGCCCCCGAGGAAAGGACAGCCTGGGATGCAGCTCTGCTCGGCCCACATGTTGAAGGTCCTTTTGAGAGTTCCTGCTGTGTCCACCCTTGATCATTTGTCCTCTTGGACCAGCCAAGCACCTAGCAGGCAGGGTGGGGTGGCCAGTGAGAAGGACAGGGAGGCAATGTTTATCTGACTGGACTGTCCAAGGCTCAGTAGCCAGCCAGCCTCATCACCTGCAAAAATTTCAAGAGGCAGATATTCCTCCCTCCCGCTTCTGGGCACCCCAAGGGAGGGCAGGCCAGGCTCCATCCCAGGCCTGGGGGTGAAGGTGGCCTGCTCTGCCTCCCTCTGCAAGCTCCCCTAGCTCAGGGAGACTCCGGTGGGGTGATGCTCAGGGGCCATCTCTACACACAGATGATCAGCCAAAAACGCAATCCCTGGGTGAGGCTAGGGGAACGCCCTCTGTGAGCTCCAGCTGCCTGCACTGGCCTCAGAGAATCATACCAACTCCCCTAAGACTTGGTCAAGGAAGGCATGATCCTTTCCTTAATGGCTGTAGTTTTAAATTTTAATCACATTCCTTGATGTTTTTAACTGAAAACCTTGGTTAATTAAATATATTTTGGTTCAATGATATCTAACAATTATACCTTAGGGCAAAATCTGGAGGAATGAGAACGCCTAGGTACAATGTTTGTCTCTCCCATTGAGGCAGATATACAGCCCTTCTCGCTGTCTCCAGAACCCTATCATGATGAGCTGGCCACTCAGGATGCCTGAACCACCGCTGCCTGCACCTCACCCACTTCAGTCCCAGGACCAGCATTCTTTCCCACCCTGCAGTTCCCACAGTGACCACACTGGACTGAGATACGACAGTCACACCTGGGAGAGAGCAGAAGGTGGCCTAGGAGGCCCTGTGGAGGCCCATATGGATGTCCTGTGCTCCCTGGAAGGAGGGGCGGACTGTTCCCTCATCTCTCCAGCCAGTGCACAATGCTGGGGGTGCCACTCACATTCTTGTTGTTGGAGACATTCCTGGTTATCTCAATGCTTCCCACAGACAGTAGTCAGGTGTCTTCTACTTCTAATGTGGCAGACCTCCCTACCGTGGGATGAAGATGCTGCTGCTTGTGGATGTTCTAGGGGAAGGAGAGCCTCCCTCCACTGGGTTCTAGCCCACAAGGTGGCCCAGGGGTCATCACGAGGAAGCAATGCTGTGTCCAGTCCTGTCTCCCACTCTGCTGTCCATCAAATGTGATCCTAGGGATGTAGGCTCTGCCCTCCCCCAGGCAGTGCTGACAGAGAAGAGCCTAGCGTCCTAAGACCGTGCCATATGTCACAGATGCATGGTGTCCATATATGGGTAACTCTGTGTCTCTACTCTGACGTTTATCTACTTATCCATCCTTGCAATAATACCACACTGCTTGATTACTGCAGCTCCATAAGACTTCTTTATCTGTGGGGCCAGAACTTAGGCTGTAAGTTTCCACAGAGAATGGATGGGATTTTTATCATGGTTGCATTGAATCTGTGGAACAGTCTGTAAGGTGGATCCCTTAACTAATTCATACTTTTCTTAATTTTTCTGAAGGCTTATAGTTTCCTGTAAAAAAGTTGGCATACCTTCTACCTAAATTCATCACTCAGCATTTGATATTTTTTACACTATTACAAATGGTAACTGCAAAAAAGTTCTACTTTCTCTTGGTAGATAACATATATTAAATTTACTTATTAATAGTCATAGTGAATCTACAGACTCTTGAATTTTTTATTTACATAATTACTTTACCTGTAAATTATGACAACAGTGTATCTTTTCTAGTAGTTATAATAATTATTTTTTCTTGCATTATTGCACTAGCTAGAGTCACTAGTCTAGGAGTTCACAGAACTTGTAGTATCAGGCATTCTTATCATGTTCCCAGTCTTGGAGAGCTTTCAACAATTCACCATCATGTGTGATAATTGCTGTAAGTTTTGTATATTTACTTTGTCAGGTTAAGAAAATGGCCTTCAATTTCTAGTTTGCCAATTTTTTTTTACTGGTGAATGGATATTGAATTTTCTCGTATGCATTCACTGAATCTACTGAGATTAACATATGATTTTCACTCTATTCCATTTGTGAACTTAATTACATTGATTAATTTTAACCCCACTTTTCATTCCTAGAAAAAAGATCTAATTCATCAAGTTACATTATCTTTATTTATAAATGATTTTGAACTGATTAATGTTAGTATAAGATCTTTGAATCCAAGTTCAGAAATGGTGAGCAATTGCTCTGTGTGGCATTTCCTGTGATGTTTTTGTCCCTTTTTGCTACAAAGATTATGCTGGGTTTGTAAACCAAGTTCAAGGAGTAACCTTTTTTAATTCTTTGAGGGAATTTGTATAAAACTGGCACAAGTTTTAAATTGTTGATAGAATTAAGCAAAGAAATTAATCTGTACCTAAGATTTTCTTTTTGAGAAGGATTTTAATTCCAAAGACAATTTCTTTAACAGTTATACAATTTTTAAAATTTTCAGTTTCTTCTTGTGATGATTTTAACTTCTTTTTCAAGAACTTTATTTCATTCACATATTCTAAGTGATTAGTATCAAATCTTTTAAAAATACTTTCTGAATTCATAGTAATTTATTCCCTATTCCTTCCTGGTTATTTGCACTTTTTTATTCTCACTGTCTCTCCCTCTCTCTTGCTCTAAGTCGCTTCAGTCGTGTCCGACTCTTTGCAACCCTCGGACTGTAGCACGCCAGGCTCCTCTACCCATGGAATTCTCCAGCCAAGAATACTGGAGTGGGTTGCTATTCCTTTCTCCAGGGGATCTTCCTGACCCAGGGATCGAACCTGTGTCTCCTGAGGCTCCTGCCTTGCAGACAGATTATTTGTCGCTGAGCCACCAAGGAAGCCCTCTCTCTCTCTTAGGTTTATCAATTTTAATAGACTTGCAAACAATCAATTTTGGGCTTCATATTCTTACCTTCATTTTTCACTTCATCAATATCTTCTATCATTTTCTGCTTTTTACTTTCTTTGGAGTTTTTAAAATTATTTCTTCAGGTAACTGTTTATATAACTGATTTCCACTTTTCTTCATTTCTTAACACTTTTCTTCTTTTCTTAACACTTAATGTTATAACTTTACCTTCAAATAATACTTTAGCTTCATGCCACATATTATGTTGTAATGTCTTTTTTGTTTTCAATAAAGTTAAAATATTTTTGTTTCCAGAATGATTTTCTTTAACTTATATGTTATTTTAAAATATCTTTCTTAATTCCCAAACTTGCAAGGATTTTATTATTGTTATCCGTTTGTGTTTTATTTCTAGTTTAATTCCACATGGTTTAGATCCTCTGAAATGTTTTGAAATTTGACTCACGGCCCTGCATAAATTTAATTTTTAAATGTTCTATGTATATAACACATACATTCATATATATATATAACATATATAGTTACATATTATACGTGTGTGTGTGTGTTTCCCAGGTAGTGCAATGATAAAGGATCTGCCTGCCGATGTAGGAGATGTGGGTCAATCCTTGGGCTGCGAAGATCCCCTGGAGTAGAAAGTGGCAACCCACTCAAGTATTCTTGACTGGAAAATTCCACAGACAGAGGAGCCTGGTAGGCTACAGTCCATGGGGGTTGCAAAAAGTCAGACTCGACTGAGTGAGCATGTATCAGTTCAGTTCAGTCGCTCAGTCGTGTCTGACTCTTTGCAACCCCATGAATCGCAGCACACCAGGCCTCCCTGTCCATCACCAACTCCTGGAGTTCACTCAGACTCATGTCCATCGAGTCAGTGATGCCATCCAGCCATCTCATCCTCTGTCGTCCCCTTCTCCTCCTGCCCCCCAATCCCTCCCAGCATCAGAGTCTTTTCCAATGAGTCAACTCTTTGCATGAGCATGTATATCTATTAGCATTTGGAAGTGCATGGCTTATCCATGTCCATCAGGTTAAGCTGCTGATCATTTTGTTTAAAACTCCTATATCCTTCATGATATTTTGTCTGCTTGTTCAATTAGTTACTCAGAGGTTTATGTCTGAATCCACTCTGGATGTGTCCATTTCTTCTTTTAACTCCATCAATTTTTGTTTTATTAAATGGCTGTGTTATTAGGTAGTTATGCATTTAGAATCCATACATCTTCACAGTGAATTGAACATTTTATCAACATAAAATGTCCATCTTTCTGTCTCGTAATGCTCTAGACCTTAAAGTCTACTTTATCTGGTCTCAACACAGCTCCTCTAGTTTTCTAATGTAAGTCCTTTCTAGCTCATCTTTTTTTAACTTTTTATATCAACTTGCTTGTATCCTTATACTTAGATTGTAGTTTTAAAAAATAATTTATACTTGGATTTTGTGTGTATTTTTACAAATGAAGCATGTCTGGATTTTGTTTTTATTGAGCATGACAACTTTTGTCTTTTAATTAGAGCATCTAATGTATTTGCATTTAAGGAAACTGAAGATCCATTTGGCATTGAATATATCTTTCCATTTATTTTCTTGGTGACCTGAATAATCTATGCTCCTTTTCCTCTTCTTTCTCAATTTTTCTTCAACAGTTTCAGCTTTTAAAATGATCTCATCCCCCATTATCTCATTATTTTTATATAGATTTCTATTCATTTAGCAGTTACTGTAGAGATTACAGCATCTATCCTTGAAGTCAAGGTCAAAGTGTAATATTACTTATTACTTTTACCCTCTCCTAGGACAATGCAAAGGCATTAGAATGGCTTAATTCCATTTTATTCCCCCAAATTTACATGTCCTTATATGATGTATTTTAATCATATGCATATGTAAAGCCCCACTGATAATTTTCATTCATACAGCCAGAATTCATATAAATGAAAACATATGTTTACAGTCGGCAGTGCTCTTTTTGGACCTTTCACTCTTTTCCTCAGTGAGCATCTGCAGGTGACAAGTTTTCAGATTTTGCTTGTCTAGAAACGTCTATTTGCCTTCTTTGTTGAAATATAGTATTGCTGTATGTTTAATTATAGATAGATAAACGTATTGTTTCAAAGTGCTAAGGTTTTATTTCACTGTTTTCTGATTTGTGTTGTGTCTGTTGGCTAGCTTTAGGTCTAGTTGTGGCTCTTTCGAAAATAATGGGCCTTATTTCCTGGTTTTTTAGATTTCTCTTGTTCTTTGGTTTTCAGCAGTTTACTAAGAATGGCCCAGGAAAGACAGAAATGTGGAAAACAGAAAGGGACAGAAAGAGAGAGGCAACATCATCCTTTTGAAGGTGATGAGAGACAGTTCCTCACCATGATAACTCCTCCACCATCTTTTCATAGCCCTCCTCACAATTGTAACCTCAACTTTTCTAGAACTGTTTGGGACTTGTGGGACTTCATGAATCTGTGGTTACACCATTTCATCAATTTTAGGAAAATTTCATCCATTACCTGGGCAAATATTGCTTCTCTCTGTTTGCTCTTTCCTCATGGATCCAATTAGAAGTCTGTAGAATTTTTCATCTTATTCCCTATTGATCTTAAATTTGTATCTATATTTTCCTGAGTTTTATTTCTTCCTCCTGCAGATCATTTTTCTCCTATCAATCTTCCCATTCTTTAATTCTCTCTCCATCTGTGTCTAATTTTTTGTTCAACATACCCACTGACTTAATCTTCATTATTATATTTTTAGGTTCTTGATTTTCCATTTGGTTCTTTTATATAGCTTTTACTTTGCTGGTAAAATTCTCATTTATTTTATCTCTTTTAGAGATTCCCATTTTATTTATCTCATTTCTTTTATCTCTAATAGAAAAATATGTTCATTTATACTGTCTCATCCCCTCTATTTTTTTGTTGTTGAGTGCCAAATAGTACATATATTTAGTATAACTAAAAATAATCTGAGGCTTAGAATTATGTTATCATCCTCCAGAGAGGGTGTACATTTGTTTCTGACAAGCAGAAGAAGGCACCATAACCCAGGACCACCTTAATCCAATTTGGGGCAACAAGACAGTTTATAGACTTTCAGCCTACAGGAAGGATGCCCCGAGGGGAGATTCTCCCAAGGGGAGATGCATCACCCAGTGCTAACCTCCCCTTGGCTACCTCCTACATTATGTTCTAACTCTCCACTGCTTTCCAGACTCTGGTGTTGTTGCTCAGTCACTCAGTCACGTCAGATTCTTGGCAACCCCGTGGGCTGCAGCACACCAGGCTTCCCTGTCCTTTATAGTCTCCCAGAGTTCCCTCAAGCTCATGTCTACAGAGTTGGTGATGCGTCCAACAGTCTCATCTTCTGTCATCCCCTTCTCCTCCTGCCTTCAATATTTCCCAACATCAGGGTCTTTTCTAATGAGCTGGCTCTTTGCATCAGGTGGCTGAAGTATTGGAGCTTCAGCATCAGTCCTTCCAATGAATATTTGGGTTTGATTTCCTTTAGGATTCACTGATTTGATCTCCTTGCTGTCCAAGGGACTCTCAAGAGTCTTCCCCAGCACCACAGTTCAAAAGCATCAATTCTTTGGCACTCAGCCTTCTTTATGGTCCAACTCTCACATCCGTACATGACTACTGGAAAAACCATAGCTTTGACTACATGGACCTTTGTTGGCAAAGTAATATCTCTGCTTTATAATGCACTGTCTAGGTTTGTCATAGCTTTTCTTCCAAGGAGCAGACTGATTCAAACCAGTTTTGTCCGTCTTCAGCAGGAAGGTTTATCTCAATTATCTATTTGCCATCACTATGCACAAAAGCCCTCCTCTGGTCCACACTTCATTTTCTGAAGCACAGACACAAAGCTGTGAGGCATTGACTGAGGCCAGAAGGGAGACTGGATGGTGGAGCCAGACCCTTCCACAGACCAGGCACGGTGAGCACTATCAAGAAGGGCCAGGGTGGGCAGAGACCTACAGCCGAGGGGAACTCAACTGCGAGTCTGGGTGTAAGGATACCCTGGTAAGAAATAGTGAACACAAGAATCCCTCATGTCTGCCCCTCGGCAGCTCATGCTCCACCCGCCCTGGTCTGCCACAGCCACAGCATCGCTGGCTGACCAAGGCCGCCTGCTCTTGGTCCTCCTCACCTGGCTCAGACACCATCAACCAAACTCCTGAACCTCTGGTGGAGTGAGCGAGAGGGAGAGAGAGAGGAGCAGGGAGAGACACAGACATAGTGGGTAGAGAGGAGATGGGTGGTCCAGGGAGGCAGAGCCGGGAGGCTGAGAAGCGCAGAGCAGGGAGAGGCCTGAGCCAGGGAAGGAAAATCTGGAGGAAGAGTGGCTGAGAGATGCAGAAAGGCCACATGCGCCCTCCCCACCACTGCCCGTGGTTAGGGCCACCCCCCATCTCCACACATCCTCATCTTTGAATCCCTCTCTTTTCTTCCTGTTCACTTCTCCCCAGCTTCATGGACCAGGCCTTGCAGTCTAGGAGCTCAGATGGAAAGCCTGTGAGCTGGAGTCTCTGCCCAGGCGTTGATGGGAGTCCCTTTTCCTGCAGCAGCGCCTCCCCCTCTCTGTCCCTCCCTCTCGCCATCCCCCACAGCCTGGCAGCATAGGCTATCACCTTGGACACTGAGGCCCCACACAAGCTTCCCCAGGGCCGTAATGATCTCCATATGGGGTTGACATGGCTGCCATCTCGGTGGCAGTTTCCCCTGCTTCTCAGCTACTTTGGCTGCTTTCGAGTGGGTGTTGGGGGTGAGGTGTTTGGAGTGGGGTGTGGGGTGTGGGCTTGTGGGTGGGTCCTGAGAGCTGGGGGGTAGGGTGGGGGGATGGGGAGGCAAGGGGCAGAAGCTCTCCCTCCTGTTCGGTGTCTGCAGTTCAGGTCTGTGAGCAGCCCCCACAACGATGCCAGCTCCCTGCATTTCTAAGCCCCCATGTATGTACTGGAAGGCTGGCTTCTACCCCCCACACCTGCCCTCACACCCACACAGGCTTGACCTCAGCAGAGGCAGGCAGCCGGCAGTGTTGAGAGGCAGGCAAGGACCAGCCCAGCAGGCTACCTGCACAGCTGCAGTGATTTTCTGGGTGAGTCTGATCCTGGATGACTCTCCTGGACCCTGCACCCTCCACCTCTCCACACACAGGAATTTCACCCTGCCATGACTAGACTTCATCCTCTGCTGCTCACTGGGGGCCTCAGCTGGCTCAGAAACCTGCCTCTCTATCCACCTTGCCCAGGGTCCCAGATCCTGTTTCCATTCTGAGTTGGCCTTTGAGGATAACATCGATGCACAACCAGCAGGCTTGTCTCATCCCACAAGTATGCTTCGGCTTGCAGGTTACCTGAAATAGATCCTTGGGGGCTCCACTTAGCGCAGAGTGAAGACGGGACTGGTTTGAGTGAAATCAAAACCAACCTCAATCACTCCCCCAGACTACTCAGAACTTACCGAGAGGTGGGGAGGGGATCCCTCAGCCTCGGGGGCGTGTGTGCCCGGGGAACTTGGGAGGGCATGGGAACGCCGGCCCTCTGGGCAGGAGACCCTCTCAGGTGGGTCCCACAAGACCTGCCCTGTGCTGGCTGCCAGGGGAACCTCTCCCAGGCTGAGTGTGGTGGACCCAGCCGGAAGCCGGGGACCCAGAGAGCCCAGACTTATCCTCAGCTGCTCAGTGGCCACCTCCCCACTGCTCCCCCCTCCCTACAGGTGCCCCCCAAGGCCTGGGTTCCTGGTCTTTCCTCTCTCCACCCCTGCAAGATCTGCTTCTTCCCTGGGGACAAGCTCACATGTCCTTTCCTGTTGCCAAGTCCAGCCCAGCAGCCCCGGGAGCACAGGTTCCGCTCAAGGTGGAAACTCTTGCTCCTCTTTTGCAGCGAAACAGATGCTCGACTGAGCAGGTTTCAGAAATCCCCAGAACGTGAGAGCTAGAAAGGGGAGCTACCCAAAGAGTCTGTTTGGGGCTGTAACTGTTTCCTGGAGCCGCGATGACAAAGTGCTGTAAACCTAGTGACGGTAAATAACAGAAATGGATTCTCTCCCCGTCTGAAAGCCAGGCGCCCCCAGTTGAGATTTGGGCTGTGTTCCCTCCAGAGGCTCTCAGGAAGGGCCCCTCCCTCCCTGTCTCTCCCAGCCTCAGGTGGCCGCTGGCACTCCTTGGCTTGTGGCCGCATCACTCAGACCTCCCTCCTGGCCACATGGCCTCTCACATGATCCTGATCTCACAGGATCAGGGCCCTGCAGTCCAACATGACCTCACTCTAACTAATAGCATCTGCAGAGCCCCAGTTTTCAAATCAAGCAAGGCCATGTTCTGAGGTTCTGGGTGGACGTGAATTTGGGGGGAACCATATTCACCTTGGACTTCCCCAGTGGCTCAGCAGTAAAGACTCCTCCTGCAATGTAGGAGGTGTAGGAGATGTGCACCTGGGTCAGGAAGATTCCCTGGAGGAGGACAGGGCAACCCCCTCCGGCATTTTTGCCTGGAGAATCCCACAGACAGAGGAGCCTGGTGGGCTGCAGTCTATGTGGTCGCAAAGAGTCGGACACAACCGAGGTGACTGAGAGCACACACACGTGCTTACCCCAGGACAGGAGCGGTCTGCTCTTGGGTGCCAGCCAAGCCCCAGCCCCACAGCAGGTCCCCATCCTCCCTGCCTGCACCCAGGGGCCTGAGAGCAGTGCTCTGCTTCTCACCACCTAGACTCCTCCCTAGAATGGAACGGTACTAACACTGTGGGCTCAGGTCA
Organism: Oreotragus oreotragus; assembly: GCA_006410675.1. Classification (NCBI taxonomy): domain Eukaryota; kingdom Metazoa; phylum Chordata; class Mammalia; order Artiodactyla; family Bovidae; genus Oreotragus; species Oreotragus oreotragus. The sequence goes on from SJYX01021845.1 coordinate 585,841, forward strand.
GGAGGGGCTGCCAGGCTCATAGGCAGTGGGGTCACCAGTTGAGTGAGCCTGGCAGGAACATGGAACTGGGCCATCTCTCTTCCCTCAGGGCTCCTGGCACTCCTGGCCAGCCAGGCCAAGTGGTGACTAGGGTCAGAAGCTGGCTCTGCATGGACAGCACGTGAGGCCCACCAGTGTGCTCACCAGCACCAGCCCCCATGAAGTTAGCCCAGCCTGGCAGCTGGGACCACCTCCAACCAGTGGCAAACCCCGATGTACAAAGATGGCCTCGATGGTGTTGATTAAACGTGCAGCACCCTGCTGACCCTGAACAGGCCCCGTGAGAGCCCAATAAAACTCACAGACAGATTCAAGGGGCCCCACAAGGCTCAGAAGATTATTTACTCAAACTCCCGAATGCCCGCAAATTAGCTAACCACACACGGCTAACTGGTAGGCACTCAGCTGGGGAGGAGGCCTCCTCGGAAGCAGCTATGGCTGTAATTGACAAGGATGATATCCTTTTAATTGCCAGTGCTCAGGCGGGTGGGGCAGTGGCCCATGCCCGCCCCATCACCCAGTGACCGTGGAGAGCGACAGGTGCTCCCCAGGGCAGCCTGTCTGCAAACAAGGCTGCCTTCCCTGGGAAAGGCCTAGCTGGGAGGAGGTGTTACCTGGGACGCCTGCCCTGGAGGTCATCCCACAGCTCCAGGAGCAGAGCTGGGCCCATGATCCCAAAGAAAATTCCCAACCCAGTTTCCCCACCCCTCATCCTCACCAAGCACTGTCCCCAGCAGACACCTGCCGCCTGGACTCTTCCACCCTCAGGTCTCCCCATGGCCAGGATGCCTCTTGTCTGGGCTGACCGACGCCTGGGGTCTCAGCAGAAATATCACCTCATCCAAGCCACCCCAGACCTCTGGTCAAGGCCCCCCATGCAGACACTCCTGTGGGCCTGCCCCCACCTAGTTTCTTTTTATCACATTTAACCATGAGCTCTAAATATCAGTCTTCTTATCCAGACCACAGAGAAGGGGGCTCATCCAGCCCCATTCCCTGGCCAGCCCTCAGCCCCAAGCACTAGGCAGGTGGTTAGTGGACAGCTGCTGAGAGAAGAGAAGGCACAGGCAGGGGATTGGGAGTGTCCCACCCACTCCAGGGGCCCCAGGTGTGTGCGAAGCTGCTTGGCCATCGGAGGGCTGTCGACTCTGGGCTGAACCTCCACACCCCAGGCTCTTCTCTAAGTCTCCACGAGGTCCCCTCCCAAAGGCACCCACCCGACACAGGGCTGAGACCTGCAGGCTGAGACCTGTGCTCAGAGGGCCACACCTGGTGCTCCATTGTCACCACCTTATGAGCTGCCTTTGACCTTGTGCTGAGTTGTTACAGTCCAATGGGGCGATGGGGGTTCCCTCTCCAAGGGGTCTCAGCCCCCTGCCCTGGGGTCCCCCTCCGCACAGTCCTCTTGTCCACCTCCAAGGCTGAATGTCACCAAGCTTGGTCTCTGGGGCCTCTGTGAATGAGGAATACTCACTCAGGGAAGAGAAGACTGATCCCCAAATGACGTGGAACATACCGTGAAGGCTTGCAGCTGAGGACATATGGGGCAGGTGACCCCCAAGTTCCTGGCCTCGGAGGAGCTGGCCCAGGGGTCAGCCTCTAGGTGGGGGGACCTTGAGGTCAGCCTCTGGGTGGGGCCTTGAGGGACCTCAGGGATTGCAGAGCAGAGGCCAGGGTGGAAGTCTTCAGGGTCTGGTGAAACCAGGAAGGCACTGGGGGTCTTGGCGGGCTCGGTTCATTGTTTTGTTTCCATAGAGTCACTTAAGTGGCAACTGGCCTTGAAATTGGTCCCAGATTGGAGTCAGGTTGGAAGCCATGTTGAATTAATGATGCAGCTGATGGTCGTTTTTTCCCAAACTGTTTTTATAGCAGCAGTGGGGCAGGCCGGGGAGGGAGGAGGGGAACAACTTCAAATAAAGAGGTTTTGGGCCATGTTATGTTTTGCTAATATTTGAATTTTACCTAAGATTACTTTTTCTCCCCTATTTAATATATTGTTTTAAATAAAAATTCCTAATAAATCTTGAGAGAAATATGTCATAGCAGAGCTTAAAAACCGTAGTGCAATATATAACAGTTCATAAAATATTCTATCCAAATAGCCAGGATTGTAGGGCGTTTGGACCAGAAGTAGTTAACTCCAGGAATGGCCTTTTATTAGCTACTAAAATTAAGAAAGGGCAGTGCTGTTTCACAGCCAGATAATTAAGTACCGTTTTCTCTTTTTTAATTCTATAAAATTAAACTTCCTGTTTTAAAGGTCTGGAGAGGCCTTGGGCAAAGGGTCCCGGGATGAGCCCTGAGGGCAGAATCAGGGAAACAACAAAGGCCTTATGTGCCCAAGACTGTAAAACACAGGACTTGGAAAAACACGCCGCAGTCAGCAAAAAATTGCAGGTCATAAATCAGAGATCCATTTTTTCACATCATTTTAACTAATCCATTAAATCGTGGTGCCCAGGGCTCCATCAGAAACAGAAGCTGCGGCTGCCCCACACCTCCACCTCCCATGTTATTCAAGCCCCACGAGCCGGGACCCCTGGTGATTAAAGCTGGGCGGGGTGGCCGGGTGGCCGGGCCCTGGGCCCCTCCTTGCCCACGGCTGGTTCTGGATCCGGGCAGCAGAGCAGCCGCTGTCCTAATGGCGAGTCACCCGCTTTGGCCGCCAAGGGTGAGGGAGCCCACGGCCTGTGAATTTCTTCCTCACCATGCAGGAGAAATAGGTCTTAGATCACAGTACAGGCACCCTAATTTGATTTCATTTTGGTTGTTTGGGGCTTTTTTGCTTATACATGTAGACAAAGTCTTCATGAAATTTTAAAGTATATAGCCACACAGACAGGTGGGCTGCTCTGTGGTAACTGGCAGGATGACTCAGGGAAGGTTCATGCAGGTCTGCAGGGCTGGCTCTGCCCTAGGCGGCAGACCAGGGGCGGCACCGGGGTCCTGCCTCCAGGTCACCACCCTCCCGGGTTCCCAACGCTCTTCTTTCCACAAGACCCGGGCTCCCATGTGCCAGCCCCACGCACTCCTCCCCTGGACCTTGAGGCCTCCACCCGCTTCCATTGCTCCGGTGGTGACCCGCCTGGGGTGACCGCCTGCTTCACGAGGGGTGCTCCCACCAGAGCCAGGAGGGAAGGGGGCCAAGGATTAAAGACAGTGTGAAATCTGCAGGTGCCGCCATAGGGTTCTGGGGTCTGGGCTCCCGGGGGTCCAGCCAGGGGGAGACGGCACACATTTCCACCTGGACATGGGGTGGGTGTGGTGGTAGCATTCTGCAGCAGACAGAGGGTGAAATCGCACTGGCTGGCCTCTGAACGCAGCTCTGCATCTGGAAGGAGGCATGCCTCGTGCTCCCCCTCCCTGCAGAAGGCAGCCGCCTGTACTTTGCTGAGGGGACAGCACAACCAAGAGGACTGGATGGCTTCCCTTAAGCGAACTAAGCATACCAATCCCAATGCCCATCAGGGGCCTGGAGCTCCAGGGCAGCAGCCTTTCACGGGACCCCTCACTCCCCAGGCCCAACCTGACCATAGGCTCCCGGAATCTCCAGGCTCAGCTGGCCATCCAGGCCAAACCCTGTGCACGTTTATGGAAATGCACATGTTCATTTCATAACAAAATACTTGCTAAATCTTAAGAGAAAAAATGTCTTTTATGTGGTTATTAAGATTTCAGCCAAGGCAGGTTATCAGATATCAGACATCTGGATAGACACTTTAACCCCAGATTGCCTCTAAAATAAACCCGCTCCTCTGTCCTGGCAAAAAGCACTCAGGGACACCCCCCAGTCCAGTCTGTGCCAAGAGGGGTCCCTCAAGAAAGCCAAGTGCCACCCACACACTGACACACACACCTGCTCACACAGACACACATATTCACATATATTACACAGGTTCTCACACATGTACACATTGACGCTGACACACACATCTCAACAATACTAACACACATGCTCACACATGTGCATTAACAGAGTGGCCACACACACCCCAACCATCCTGACACACGTGCTCACACGTGTACATTAGCACACTGACAGGCACACCCATGCTCACACATGTACACAACACTGAAACACACCAACAATACGGATACTCTAGCACACACATGCACACTCACACTTGGACACACTCACACACAGCCTTTTTAGGGAGACACTGAAGAGAATTTTCAATCAGCCATGTTCCGTCTTTCCAGTCTGAAGGCTGAGGGCTATGCTTGATGCTGATCTCACCTCTGAAAGCCCCCAGCCTGCAGGGCTCCCCAGGGGCCAAGGGGTATCCAGGTGGGAGTGGACAACCCCACAGTTCAGGTCAAATTGCTCCAGTCAACTCCACCTCGGCCCAGGGTCTCTCCAAATGGTGCCAAGGGTCAACCAAATGGGACACAGGCCAGGATCACATCGGGGTTCCTGATGGGAGGACTTATATGGAAATTTCATAGATGGGTTAAAACAAGCATGTAAGTATTGTATGAGTCACTTTCACTCTTAAAGGAAAGTTGCATGAACATCAGACGGTGAGGGAAGGTCCAAAGTGGGTCTGTAACAGTGGCCTCAGCCCAGGGTCAGATAGAAAGTCTGCACCGAAGGGTGTGGCTGGGAGAGCCAAAACTGTGACCCTCGTCAAGGCAGAGAGAGGCCAGTGATGTTACAGGAGCTAAGTGCAGCCACGTGTACATCCAACTACATGTACGTGTGGCCATGTGTACATGTGCTATGTGTGCATGTGGCCATGTGTATGTGCACTACACGTACAAGCAGGTGCTGCGCTCCCTGTGTTTCTGTCTCTCTCTCACCACCAAGCACATTTCCTTTCTAGGGTTGAAATCATGCCCCTACACAGAAGTCATGGTGCCCATGCTGGTGTCCCGAGGGCCTGTGAAAGTGGACATCTGGAGTGACAAGGTGCATCAGAGGCTGCATCCAAACAGTAGATCACAAGCCATCTCATCCTTGTGTCCCCCTGTAGCCCAAAGGTCCCATCCACTGCCCCCATGGCTCAGTGGCCCCAGGAGCCCCTGCAAGTCCAACCCAGTGCTCACGGCTGACCCAGCCCCAAGCCCCTAGGAGGAAGGCAGGGCTGGGCGAGGAGGGCCAGTGCCCGCCAGCACTTTAATTGGCAACAGCCAGCAGACTCAGCCACATCTGCGGGTCATTTCAAAACAATAAATCAGGAACCTTCAAGACTGGCGCCCCGCCAAGGCTGAGAAAGGCTCGGACAACGGCAATGGGAAAGCCGCAGCCCGCATCCAGGGTGGCTCGGCGACCGGTGGTGGCGGCATGAGCGGAAATAGATGAGTTTTGTCTCCAGTGAGACTTTGTGGTTAGCATGGAGCTGGACATTTATAACGAAGGAATGTGCACTTGTGAGAAGAAGGGCCACACGGAGGGGTGGCTGGGTTTGGAGGGACCCTTGGCTGTGAACATGGCACCCAGAACAGCACCTGATCCAGAGGGCAGAGGTGAGGGGGCCCTCAGGGGTCAGCACAACAGACCTTTCTGATTCTGAATGTGGATACTGAGGCCAGCAAGGAGATGACTTGCCCAAAGTCACTGGAAAGCCCCAAAACAGAATGAAGCCCCTGAGACACATGGGCACATGGCCCCACCCAGGGAGCCAAGACAGAGCACACCCTGGAGTGAGGGTCATGGGTCCACGGGCAGGCAGCATTCCTGGGAAGGCTGGTGTCCTGGGGGGCCCGCTACCAGCAGTAACAGCCTAACACACGAGAGTGAGGCCTCCCTGCCCAAACCCCGTCAAGCCCAGAGCTCTCCTCCTTTGGGGTCGTCTTAAAATCTAGCTGCTTCTGAAGGTCCGCTTTGGAGGAGACCCCTTTGAAATCATCATCACAGAAAGCTCCACTTAACCCCCAAGAGCTCTAGAGGGAAGCCCTGTTGACAAAGCCCATTTTACAGGTGAGGAAGCTGAGATACCAAGAGTTTAAGTGATCTGCCAAAGGTTATTCCACCAAGTTCATGGCAGAGCGGGAATCCAACCAGGAGCCAGCCCTCCTCCTTCTCTGAAAGAAGGGAGATGGGATTAAAAATCAGAAGCTTGATTCAGAAGTCCAACCACAGACCAGGAGGCAAACAAAGCTTGAGAGACTAAAGAATAGGAATTTACCTGCCCAAGAATACCATCCATCATGAATTGTAATACTGGGGAAAGATGCACTTGGAAGATTTGAGGGTGGGTGGTGGGGAGCAGATTGTAAACAAATTATTGGGAATAACATGGCAGAATACCAGACCACCTAACCTGCCTCTTGAGAAATCTGTATGCAGGTCAGGAAGCAACAGTTAGAACTGGACATGGAACAACAGACTGGTTCCAAATAGGAAAAGGAGTACGTCAAGGCTGTATATTGTCACCCTGCTTATTTAACTTATATGCAGAGTACATCATAAGAAACGCTGGAATGGAAGAAACACAAGCTGGAATCAAGATTGCTGGGAGAAATATCAATAACCTCAGATATGCAGATGACACCACCCTTATGGCAGAAAGTGAAGAGGAGCTAAAAAGCCTCTTGATGAAAGTGAAAGAGGAGAGTGAAAAAGTTGGCTTAAAGCTCAACATTCAGAAAACGAAGATCATGGCATCCGGTCCCATCACTTCATGGGAAATAGATGGGGAAACAGTGGAAACAGTGTCAGACTTTATTTTTTTGGGCTCCAAAATCACTGCAGATGGTGACTGCAGCCATGAAATTAAAAGACGGTTACTCCTTGGAAGAAAAGTTATGACCAACCTGGATAGTATATTCAAAAGCAGAGACATTACTTTGCCGACTAAGGTCTGTCTAGTCAAGGCTATGATTTTTCCTGTGGTCATGTATGGATGTGAAAGTTGGACTGTGAAGAAAGCTGAGTGCCAAAGAATTGATGCTTTTGAACTGTGGTGTTGGAGAAGACTCTTGAGAGTCCCTTGGACTGCAAGGAGATCCAACCAGTCCATTCTGAAGCAGATAACCCTGGGATTTCTTTGGAAGGAATAATGCTAAAGCTGAAACTCCAGTACTTTGGCCACCTCACGCGAAGAGTTGACTCATTGGAAAAGACTCTGATGCTGGGAGGGACTGGGGGCAGGAGGAGAAGGGGATGACCGAGGATGAGATGGCTGGATGGCATCACGGACTCGATGGACGTGAGTCTGAGTGAACTCCAGGAGATGGTGATGGATAGGGAGGCCTGGCGTGCTGCGATTCATGGGGTCGCAAAGAGTCGGACACGACTGAGTGACTGAACTGAACTGAACTGAACATGGCATCAGACAATGAGCAACACTTTCAAGGGAAGTAATTTTCAGTCTAGAATTTAGGATCCAGGCGAACACAATATCAAGAGTGTTGTAAGAATAGAAACAGTATGAAAGATTAAAAGACTTCAAGAACTTACATCCCAGGAAACTTTTCTCAGAAAATTACTTGAGGATGTACTCCAGTAAATCAAGGGCATAAGCCAAAAAACAGATTCAGTAGGATCCAAGAAATAGGGAATCCGAAACCAGAGAAAAGCGGAGAAAGTCCCAGGGTGACTGTGAAAGCAAACCCCAAGACAGCCACTGCTCTGGCGGCCTTGAGATGAGGCGAGCACCTCTTCTTTTCCCAGACGTGTCCCAAGTAAAATAACAACGAAAGAGCAGCCAAAACGGCACGAAGCGAAATGAAGGAGGGATCCAAGAGGTCAACTCCAAGGAAAATAAATAAGGGAAACTCACAGAAAGGGGGTCTCCATGGCCATTTTTAGAGAAATCTTAAAGATACATGATTAGCGACAGCTGCATAGATATATGCAAATGAAAATACAAGGCAATTGCTAATATAATACAGGCAAATTTAAACTTTGCTTAAGAAAGGAAATGAAATCATCATTCTTTCCATGGCTTGGCTAAGAATATTGTCCACACATTCATAAGAAAGTAAGCCCTGAAAACTGATGTAATAAAAAATTGTTGGGGGGACTAAACTGACAGCTGTGTCTGAAGAGGGTTAAACCGTTATCTTCTGACAGCACAAGATTGAAAGAGCTAGTTAAGTGAAACAAGGTATAAACATGCCATTTTAAAACATAAAGATAAATGCAGATAAAACTGTGAGGGAGCTGAAATGTCTGTTTTGGGGCAGCAGGAATCAGAGGGTTGATGAGAACTACGGGGTCATCCACTCTCCCTACTAGCCTTATACTACGTAAGTGTATCATTTTGACAAAATATTTCCATGTGTAATTCAGAAAGCCAACTGAAAAAAGAAGAAAGTGGGGGACTACAGGGCCATGCTCCTGAAGGGCCATCTGGGGTCCCCCCTGGTATGACCTTCTGGGTCATGACCCTCTGTGTCCCTAGGGCTGTTCCCACCTAGCTGGGGTCATGTCCTCGGAAACAGAGATGCTGGAAAGTAAGCGGATTTCCAGCCACACTGTGTAGAATTGTGCTGCCAACAGACCCACTTGATGCAAAGTCCAAGGTGGGAATCCAGGCCAGGTCATAGGGAGAGCTGGACAGACCATCCAAACAGCACCTGAAGGCCAGACTCCCGGGAACACAGCTGAGGTGCGAGGCAAGACACCTGCATCTCCCAGGCCCACTTTCCTCTGAACTGAGAGGGGACAGTGGATTTCAGATTTCAGTCCTGTATTTTCTTCCCCCAACCCTCTTTTCCCTCCTCTGCAGCCTCACCACCCTCCCTCCGCTTGCAAGAACAAGGGTGTCTGTGTGTCACTGAGTCAGTCAGTTTTGGCTCTGTTGTGAATTCCAGGAGAAGCTCCTCCAGGACACTGGGGCCAGCCAGCCAGCCCCACTTCTTGTCCATTTCTGGAGGCCCCCAGCTTATGCCCACAGTAGGATGGATGGCTTGGCCCTGCTGTATGCCCATCTGCACATTTTGGGTGGCGGAGGACACGTGAGGACACATAGGAAGACGTGTCACCCACCAACCATGCAGGGTGGACACAGCCAACATTTCTGCAATGTGTCCTTCCTTTTGCAAAATTCTCCCCCTGGGGTCTCCAGGGAAATGGCTGCATGGCTGCACCTGTCGTGAGAAGGGGGCCAAGATGAGAGGAACTATGTCGGAACCCCATGCTGTTGGAACCCCTGCAGGGGGCCTGGGGGTCATGGGAAGGGGGCCGAGCCAAGAGGAGCCGCATTGGAACCCCACGCTGTTGGAGCTGACTTCAGGCAGGTGCAAAGTGAAGCCGGGCTTCAGGGGCAGAGCATGGGCTCCAAGCTGAGCCTTTGAGTCTGATGTTCACAAGGCCCCTCCTGGCGCCCTGGGAGATGTGACCACCGGCTCCAGTGTTTCCAGCTCTCCCAGTCCCAGGGCCAGCATCCGTTTCTCGCCTTCCTTAGCAAAGGGCTTCTCTACATGGCCAGGCTCCTTGCCGAAGGGTGTGTGTGTGTGTGTGTGTGTGTGCACCCAGGTGCATGCCTGCATGCAAGTACAGGCATGTGTGTGGGCAGTGCCCCTGAAAGTGCTAACTGAAGAGTCAGGAAAGGGGGCAGAAACGGTAAAATGAAAATACAGAGGATTGAGGGCCTTTCCAGGTGGTCTAGTGGTTAGGACTCTGTGCTCTCACTGCAGGGGGCACAGGTTCAATCCTTGACAGGAAACTAAGATCCTGCACATCCTGCAGCCAAAAAAATTTTTTTTAATATAGAGGATTGGTGTTCCTTGTCACCCTCAACAAAGTGCTAATGTCCGCTGAAATCAGGGGGCAGGCCGGCACTGCTTGGATCCGTGAGGCCCCTCGGAGGTTCTCTGCTCAGGCATCTCCCTCAGAGGCCAAGGTCCTACCTCCCCACTCCAGCCAAATGTAGCCATTCAGTCCAGTGAGCTCTTTCTTCTTCATCCACATCTCCTGACGGCGGGAATCCCAACTCTGTTAAACCAAACACAAGAGAAACACTCAGACTCAGGCGTCACAAGCCAAGTCCTGGAGACTCCCATCCTGTGACCCGGCACAAGGCAGGAGGACACTGATGTCACCCCAGAGGCTGGGTCCTGTGGGTCTCTGCTCTGAGAGCCGAGGATCCGAGGGACCACAGCCAGAACTAGCACACGGGGTCAGGAGACTGCCTGCTTCCTGTGGCCACCTCATCCCCGAGCCAAGCTCTGCCCCGCCCTGTGGGCTCAAGGGGCCCACGCTGTGCCCCTGCCGGGAAGGAGGCCGTGCTGCAAGAGCATTTCTGTGCAGCCCACATTCCAGTACTNCCGAGGGACCACAGCCAGAACTAGCACACGGGGTCAGGAGACTGCCTGCTTCCTGTGGCCACCTCATCCCCGAGCCAAGCTCTGCCCCGCCCTGTGGGCTCAAGGGGCCCACGCTGTGCCCCTGCCGGGAAGGAGGCCGTGCTGCAAGAGCATTTCTGTGCAGCCCACATTCCAGTACTGCTCGCCTGGGCCTGGTGTTGAAAGACGGCACGAATGATAAATTAAATGAGAAGGAAGTCGCTGAGACCCCCATTCATAACCCAGAGTCCAAAGGCGCTGGCCCATGAATCTCCCCGGTGAGCGCTGCTTCTCTTATAAAGGTCCAATTCACTCAGGAGCCAGCCCTGTGGACCTGCTCGATCGGGAGTTAGTCCCAGTGACTGGGGGATGGAGGCTGGGGAACAGAGGCTGGGCAACAGAGGCTGGGATCAGAGGCTGGAGGATGGAGGCTGGGGAACAGGGGCTGGGGGACAGAAGCTGGTTAGAGGTTGGGATCAGAGGCTGGGGGCTGGGGGCTGGGGAACAAAGGCTAAGGATGGAAACTGTGGACATACACACGTGTACTCACCTTTGGCCCGTTGTTCCAAAATGGTTTTCCCTCTCCTGCTCACATCGCCTTCCTAGAGGTGCATGGTCCCCCCACAGGACCCCCAAACCCTCCTGGCCTCTCTGCCTCTCTGGAAGCCCTGGCCCAGGTGTATGGAGAATGGCTAATTGCAAAAATGTGTGACTAGGGCAGCTCCCCCCACCCCTGCTTGGCACATTTCCTAGGTAATGAATTCAAGTGAGTGGGAGATGCCAGCACGAAGCGAGGGGCCGGAAAAGGGCGGGGGGAGGCTCTGTCCCTTCCCAGACACGCTCCCCACCACTTAATCTTCTGCCTGGGTCAATGCAGCCACGGTTTTGCTCCCACACCAAGACTATAGCTGTGGCCCCCGGCTGCCCCCATCAGAGGTGCATATGGGTCACTGGGCACAAAAACCAGACAAGGAGACATCAGGTGGACAAAGCAGTGAATCTGTCTTTCAACATAACTTGCTTTCGATTCTGGAAGGATCTGGTCATTTTCAGGGGTAAGGTGATTTAGTTTAGGGTTCCCCGCTTGCCAACACCCCAGGGATGTCTAGAGCCCAGGGTGGTCCCAGACCATAGAGTGGTTCTGGAGCACCATTGGCTCTAGGCTCTGTGTCTTTGTTCCCTCGACCCCTTGGCAGTGAGATCTACCCCTGGCCAGCAGAGGTGCCCCCACACAGCCATGGGCTCGACCCTCTTTGCACCATCAACACGAGTCTCCCTCGTCACTTCAGGCTTTCAGGACTTTGAGAAAGTCCCAGACACATCAGCTCCCTCTGCCATCTGTCCTGCCTGCTCGGGCTAGGGGACTCAGGTGACTCCTCCAAGATGGGAGCCACCCTGACCCAGGGTGCAAGGTGGCCTGGTGGAGAAGGGTCAGGGCTGAGTTTGAGGTTCTGGCTCCCAGGGTGCCCTGCATTCCCAGGTCAGGAGTGGAGGATGGGCCAGCACCACTTGGTCTTGTCACATGTTCCCCCAAATCCTCCACAGACAGAAAAGCCAAGAAAGTACCGCCTCAGTTTAGCTTGATTCTCCTGCCTCACCCAGTACACCTCCTTGGCCCTGCGTTCATGTCCTGCCCCCTAATTTGAGGAAGAATGCTGAGGGTAGGGTCCCCGTGGTAGGGTGTCATGATGTCACCCCCAGTCCCACGAACACGTCTGGGTCTGTGAACAAAGTCTGGACGAGAAAGGTGAGATCACATGATCATGTAACAACCCGCCAGGGTCTGCAGCTTGGGGGGTGGGGAGACAGGGGGGATGGGGGAGGGAGGGGGGAAGTGGCTCCCCACATGGGTCGGGGGCCTCACAGGACGCTGGTAACTCACTCTGCAGGGTCAGTGAAGGAAGGCTACCCAAGGGGTCACACGCAAGACACAGGCAGGGCTGGGTCAGGAGGGGGCAGCGCTTATATCCCATGGCTCTTAGCAGTGCGGCCCCTGCAGGGGACGGGCAGGTGGCAGTTACTGGGCCTGGCAGGAGGGTGGGCATGGGGAAGGGACGCCAAGCCTTTGGAAGACCTGCAGCCACTTGGAAGACCCTTGGAAGACCCCCATTGGCTGAATCCAACCAGAGGCAGAGCCAAGAGACCAGGAACCAACAGCACAGTCAGGCTCCCGGGCCCCCTGCCCACCCTCCTTGGGCTCTGGTGTGTCAGGTGGCAAAGCAGTTGGCAACAGGTCTGAGGCCATGATGTGCCCCCCCACCCACCTTCTCAAAGCAGTTCTCACTCTACAAAGGTGGCAATCATGGGGCAAGGGGTAGGGCAGCGTTTAGCTGTTGAGCACATGACTGGAGGCTGCAGTCTGACCTCGGGTAGAGTCAGTGGCTGCTGGTAGACCAGGGCAGGGCCATGAGTCACACAGCTTGGGAAGGCATCAAACCAAGCAGAGACCCCTCCCCCTCGAGCTGAGTGCTTCCAGCTCCCTAGAGAAGGGGTCCAAGTTCTACCCTGCATGTCCACCGGGTCAGAGCAGGCTCTTTGGACCTCGTGCAGCCTCTCCGTGGATGGATGGCCGCACTGAGCACCGGCCTGCCGTGTGCAGTGTGTCCCAGGGCTGCATCACGCGGCACCAAGCCGAGCTTAGGCAGCAGGGATATCTCTCTCCTGGTCCGGAGGTATGCCAGGACTCCTGCCCCTCCCTTGGACTCTGGAGGTGCGCTTTCGATCCTGGAGGCTTCTTGGCTTGTGGACACATCACCCAGCTCTGCGTCATCTTCACGTGGCATCTCCGTGTATGCATCTGTGTGTGCATCAGATTTCTTCTTTTACAAGCCCTGCTGGGTTAGGGCCCCCCTCAGACCTCATTTCATTTGCTCATCGGCGAAGACCCATTTCCAAATAAGGACACATTCTGAGGTACTTCAGACTTCAAGGTGCAAACTGGGGTACAATTCAGCCCATAGCAGACACCGAGGAGTCCCCCAGCACGTCGAAGGCCCTGCCCCCAATGAAGAGCCTCCACAGGAGGAGCAGACTCAGGCCAAGCTCCACTTCTAAAGGTCCCAGTGACGGAACTGGGCCCACCCAGGGCGTCAGCAGACTTTTGCACCAAAGCTGCAGGGAGGGAGCCTCTGTGTGGGGCCTGGTCCTGAGGACCACAGTGGGCAGGGGACTCAGCTGCTGCAAGCCAGTGGGGGCGACATACAGCTGCACAGCCCCACCGGACGGCTCGACCACTCGTCTTCAAGGGCCAATGAAGGACCCGCTGCTTGCAGCCCCAACAGCCAAATTTGTCTGGACTTTCAATCACCCTGACAGTTCTGGAAACACTTCTGATGAGGCGGGTTGGGTTACAATCGCAGATTCTGACTTCAAGAGAGGCCGTAAAACAGAGACCCTGCGCATGCTTTCCGCTTTTTTTCCAACATTAGCAGCTCATCTGATACTTACTCTGAGGTTCCAGTTTCCTGAAAGCCGATGACACGTTGGAGCCTGGGGCCCGCGTCCGGCTCGCGTGTAATGAGCGTGTACGCGGCTCCGGCCGGGATCACAGACACACACGTGTCGCCCGCGCTGTCATTTTTTTTCATTACCAACCGGATTGGATTTGACTGCCTTTTCTACCTGAAAATCTTCCAGCATAAAAGTTGAAGAGAGCGTGCTCCTGGGACACACTGTGGTTTAGCCTCACTCCAGGAGGTCAAGGGGAGAACAGACCGCAACCCCTCACACCCCACCCGACGCCCGCCCGCCACACAAGGAATCTCAAGCCGGTGGAGGATGCTGTATCCGCTTCGCTCTAAGTGGCCTCAAACTTTCCTTGCCTGGTGTCCATCACTTTCCCAGCAGGCTCCAGACCAAGGCCCACAGGAGAGGGTTCTGCTGGGGACTGGGGACCCCAGAGCCCAAAGGGGAAGCCTCCCCTCATTTAGAGAGCAAACACCCCTGGCTTGGAGCATCATCCATTCAGAACTGGGTGGGGAGGGGGACGAGTATAGGTCAAGCCATCCTGAGGCAAAGCTTGGGACCCAGAGACCAGGACCCTGCCGACAAGAAGACTGGGTGTTTAGCCCATGGAGTTACTGTGGCCTCAGGAGGAGGCAGAGGTCACTGACGTGGCCAGCCCCAGCAATTCGTCTCACTTGGTCGGCGGTTTTGCAAGATCAGGATTTGAATGCATTCCGTCTGCAGGCACCACTTGCTGCAGTAATCCCCATGGGCTCCTTCTGCCTGGGCTGAGACACCTTACACACTCATGTTACCTACCCGGCTTGGAAAGGGTGGGTCCCCTGCACTGAAAGGTTAACCCGCCAATGTGTCTTCTTTCCACACATTCATTTATTCAACAAATATTCACTGCTGAGTAACTGTGTCCCCATAAGCAGGTGTGGCTGGGAGGAACCCGACAAGACAGAGTCCCTGTTCTCACAGGATATGCAATCTGGCAACAAAACCTCCATACTGTAAGAAACCGCAGGTGCTGGGGACGCCAAGGACCCACTGCAGACTCACCAGCCCCGCCACAGCCTCGGCTCCTCAATCACAAACTTCCCAGAAGAAAGGAAACTGAGCCCTTAAAAAAAAGAAAGAAAGAAAGAAAAGGGCAGGAAGGACCTGCCCACCTCTCTCACTGTCCCCCGTGGGGATCCATGGCTCCCAGGGAAATTTCCAAACCCTCCACACCCCACGCACCCGGGCACTGCATGACTAAACCCCCGCCTGCTCTTCTGAGTCCGGCCCCCTACTTCTTCTGCAGGGTCTGCTCTGGCCCCAAACCAGCATCAGTGCCCCCAGGCTGCTCCATGCCCCCCACACTGGTCCACAAGCTGCAGAAAGCCCTGCACGTGCAGCCCCAGCACAGGCTGGGACTGGAGCGCGCATGTAATCAGTGTCCCCTAAGAGGATAGTGTGGCGGCCTCCTGCCCCATGGGCACTGGGCCGGCTGCCCCGGCTGCCCTGCTGCTTATCTCTGCTTCTGGGGTGGACCCCCTGAGCTGGAACCAAAAGACCAACCCCCCTGTTCCACACCCACACTGCAGCCAGAAGAACAGCCCCACCCTGGGCCAGAGGCTGGACGGCCACATGGACCCACCTGGCCATACAGGAGCCACCATGCAGGTGACCGGCACTCCTGCCATGCCGGCACAGGCTGCCCGTGACCACAGGGCTCCTGTGCACTGTGGTCCCCCCACATGCTCAGCAGCCTGCAGCCTCCGCCCCAGCCCAGATGTTCTGCAGAGACACATCTGCGGGCCGCATGTGTCCAGATGATCCCAGACCCCAGACTCCAGGAGGGAAGACCCTGGCAGCAGAGCTGTCAAGACTCCCACCCTGGGCACGCTCACAGGAGAGTCCTCAGTGAGCCTCATAAAAATATCCCCCATGCTTACCCGGGATTTATAATGCAATAAAATGTAAACAAACAGCTTTCTAGATCAAAGGAGCATAAATAACAGACGCACTGGCTTCTGGAGCAAAGTTAATAAATCAGAGGATTTTCAGCTGAAAACATTCTGGTGTTGACACTCCCAGCCTGCCGGGCCAGGGAGCAGGCAGTGGATAGCCCCAGGATCCACTGCACTTGTGGCCACTTACCACGTGGCTGTCGGTAACCCAACCCACCAGCATCCAGCTGCCCCTGACCACCCTGCCCCCGCTCATCTGCAGTCCCATACTAGGGTTCTAGCCACTTAACTGCCCCTCCATCAAGGCCAGATTGGGGTTCCCTGAAGACCTTCCCTTTAAGAAGGAAATTCTTAAAGAAATGGGAATACCAGACCACCTTACCTGCCTCCTGAGAAATCTGAATGCAGGTCAAGAAGCAACAGTTAGAACCNCACTTAACTGCCCCTCCATCAAGGCCAGATTGGGGTTCCCTGAAGACCTTCCCTTTAAGAAGGAAATTCTTAAAGAAATGGGAATACCAGACCACCTTACCTGCCTCCTGAGAAATCTGAATGCAGGTCAAGAAGCAACAGTTAGAACCAGACATGGAACTACGGAGTGGTTCCAAATTGAGAAAAGAGTACATCAAGGCTGTATATTGTCACTATGCTTATTTAACTTATATGCAGAGTGAAAGTGAAAGTGAAGTCGCTCAGTAGTGTCCGACTCTGTGACTCATAGACTGTAGCCCACCAAGCTCCTCCATCCATGGGATTCTCTAGGCAAGAATACTGGAGTGGGTTGGAGACACTTTGTTGACAAAGGTCCATCTAGTCAAGGCTATGGTTTTTCCAGTAGGCATATATGGATATGCAGAGTGCATCATGCTAAATGCCAGGCTGGATGAAGCACAAGCTGGAATCAAGATTGCAGGGAGAAATATCAATAACCTTAGGTATGAGGATGACACCACCCTTATGGCAGAAAGTCAAGAGAAACTAAAGAGCCTCTTGATGAGGGTGAAAGGAAAGTGAAAAAACTGGCTTAAAACTCAACATTCAAAAAACAAAGATCATGGCATCCAGTCCCATCACTCCCTGGCAAATAGATGGGAAACAATGAAAGCAGTGACAGACTTCCTTTTCTTGGGCTGCAAAATCACTGCAGATGGTGACTGCAGCCATGAAATTAAAAGACTTGCTCCTTGGAAGAAAAGCTGTGACCAACCTAGACAGCATATGAAAGAGTGGAGACATACTTTGTTGACAAAGGTCCATCTAATCAAGGCTATGATTTTTCCAGTAGTCATGTATGGATATGAGAGTTGGACCATAAAGAAGGCTAAGCACTGAAGAACTGATGCTTGTGAATTGTGGTGTTGGAGAAGACTCTTGAGAGTCCCTTGGACTGCAAGGAGATCCAACCAGTCAATCCTAAAGGAACTCAGTCCTGAATATTCATTGGAAGGACTGATGCTGAAGCTCCAATCCTTTGGCCACCTGATGTGAAGAGCCGACTCATTGGAAAAGACCCTGAAGCTGGGAAAGATTGAAGGCAGGAGGAGAAGGGGGCTACAGAGGATGAGATGGTTGGATGGTGTCACTGACTCGATGGACATGGGTTTGGGGAGACTCCAGCAGTTGGTGATGGACATGGGTTTGGGGAGACTCCAGCAGTTGGTGATGGACAGGGAGGCCTGGTGTGCTGTAGTCCATAGGGTTGCAAAGAGTTGGACATGACTGAGTGACTAAACTGACTAACTGAAGACCATCCAGAGACCACAGTCCACCAAGACCCCTGGGGCCTCTACCTTGTGAACTGGAGGCCCAGATGGCCCTCGTTTTCCTAAACTGTAACCTGAGGTTGTCCTGGCCCTCAACTTACCTTCAAATAGCCTGTTCTGGGCACCACTTGCCGGGGTCTAGCCCCGGTGGATCCAGGGTAATTCGAAGGGGAGAGGGACTAGGCGTCCTAGGAAAAAACTTATTTAATTACAGATATAGAGAGAGATTAGAGATGGATAGTGTAGTAGGAAAGTTAGTGGAGAAAGAGGCTGAAAAACTTGGTTTATGTGGAATATCAATCACCACCTACGTAGGCCACAGGAGTCTTTCCATTCTCCCGAAGGAGAGGAGGCACTGAGGCCTCCCCGGTCCAATCTTAGAAGCCCAGGCAGAATTAGCAGGCTTGGTGAGTACCCACATTTCAGATGGGAATTCAGCCAGAAAAACGAGGAGCAAGAAAGAAACGACACGGGGGAATCAGTCTTTCCAGAAACTGATCCGATTTCTTTATTTTTCAGGTTTGTTTATATACTTTTTGTTATACATAGTGATGAATACAGAGTCACACGGGGGTCAGCAGACCTGACCCTTGTCACAATCAGGTGCTTCATATAAAATTTTACAAAGGTCTCGTGGGTTTTACATCATCTTCTGGCCATGAGGCCTGCTGACATTTTATGGCCCTTTCTGATAATGGTCAGTTAACCAGAAAACTTATTTTTTCCAGGGGTGATTTTTTCTTAAATCAGGCACTGCCCTCCAAATAAAGTTGCATTCCTATAGGGTGAGGGTGTAGTGAGTTACAACTAAGAAAGGAATTCACTTAGCCTAAGGTTTAACATGATTAATCTTAAAGGTTAATACTTATTTCTCCTATATGCTAGTTATATTCATTATAAGGGCAAGGAATATGGAAATTTAGCAGCAAATATTGGCTCAACAAATGAAAACCCTTCACTAGTATTCCCCCTAAGATCTATTTAGTCTTAAGATAGTGATAAAGTTACATTTTTACATAGCAAGGACACAGTGATTTATAACAAAGTACAGTGATCTATAACAAAAGAGAAAATTCATTAACTCAAAAAGTCTAGTATTGCTAACATCAAAAACTACTATATTCCCTTTTCTATATTCCAAATACATTGATTAATATATTCCCAGGTGCCTAAGGATATGGAGGCCTGGTGGCAATCATTGACTTAACAATGAGAAAAGCCCTATGCTAATACTCCAAACTCTCTGTGCTGTTTATGGTTGAGAGGTTGTCACACAAGCTAGTCTGTCAGCAGAGAGGTTTGACCTGAGACACCCTTGTCACACCCAGGGCAGGGAATTAGCAGTAATTATTGGCATGACAAATGAAAAAACCCTTCACCAATATAATTTCTAATCAACCCACTATACTATACTAATAATTTTCTAACTTCTCAAAAGAGACTGTATTTAGAAAGTTTTAAAGCATCTCATGCCTCTCACAGTTGGGAGGCTGTAAACAATCACATGTGGCCGGACGAACCTGATCAGGCAGGCTAGAGGACCTTCAGAGGAGTTTGTAAGTTGAAACACTCTTGTCACGCCCAGGAATTTTTATTAACTGGAGCTGCAAGTTAACTTCTTCTCTGAGAGAAATGGTTATCGGGGAGAGCCCCCCGTAAAGTCAGAGGTGTAGGTGAGAGCATAAAACAGACTCTAGTTTTGGGGGTAGATGCTCAGGAACAGGGAGTTTCCGAGACTTTATCCCGCCTTTGCGTATGCCAAAGCCTCCTTCCTCATGACCTTTGCCATGGGCAGAGTTCCTCACGCTGGCCCCCGACATGTGTCAGCCATCCTGGGTCATTGGACCTTCATGGTCACATCTCCTGAGGGCCTCGGAGCCACATATTAGCACCCTTGAGACCCCCTAATTCCTCTGCATGCAAGTGGACTGAGTCCCACTCATGTTCCTGTGTGTGTGTGCATATGTGTGCATATATGTATTTGTATGTATGTGTTGATGTTTGTGTGCATTTAGGTATGTTTGTGTATGTGTGTGCATGTGTGCATATGTGTATCTATATGTGTGTGTGTTGGGGTGTCGAGAACAGGCCTCCAGAACCCACCTCCCTCCCTTTCCAGCCACAGCTCCTCCCAGATAAAGGGGCTCATTTGAAATACGGCAGTGTTTTAAATAAGCAACGAATACCTTTTGGCCTAGGTAGGCTCCAAATACTGCACCAGACACATGGTCATAGGTTGAATTGTGTCCCCTTAAAATATTAGGGGCCCAAAGTGTGATGGTGTTTGGAGTTCGGATCTTTGTAGAGGTGATCAAATTAAAGGGAGGTCCCTAGCATGGGCCCTGATCCAATCTGACTGATTGGATGTCAGGAAGAAAGGAGATCAGGACACAGACGCACACACTGAGGGACGACCATAGGGGGACATGGGGAGAAGATGGCATCCACACACCAGGGAAAGAGGCTTCAGGAGCAGCTGGCCCTGCCTACCCCAATCCTGGACTTCTGCTGTCTAAGGCACCCAACTGTGATATTTGTTGTGACAACATGCACGCACTGATACACGAACTTAGACTAAAAAGTCATCTGTCATTTCATTTAATTAAAATTTAACTGGTAGTCCTCCTTCTGGGCCACCTCCCCACCCCTCTCCAGGCAGTAGAATCAGAGCCTTCTCTTCAGCGGTCACCGGACATGTCCCCCCAACCCCATGTCCAGCGCAAAGGTTGGGTTCCTCCTGTGGCTGACCACTGCCTGGCTTTGGGGACAAAGGCTCACCTCTGGACTACACACAGGGGCACTAACCCCACTGGCCAGTGGCCACTACACGGGGCAGACTGCCCATCACAGACGCCTGGTCTGTCACTGGCCAGCTGGGTCACCCCTGAGCCACCAGCTCTGTGGTGGGGGATAGGGGTCTCAGGAGTCTAAAGAATGTTCTGGACTTTTCCTGAGTTGGGAAAACAGACGTTGGCTGTGGACTCAGAGCAGGAGTCCTGGGGAGGAGGAAAGTCGGGGTGTCAAAAGTCTGGGAATGTCCATCGGGCAGCAGATGCCTGCTCTGAGCAGCCATCCAGCCCACAGACACTGTTTGCAGGAATTCTCCCCAGCATACCAGACACGGTGGCCGGGGGTGATGGGAGGAGTGAGGAAGGGTGGAGGCTGCCAGACCCTGACCCCCGGAAGCCACGGAGATCGCCTAAACCAGGCAGAAGTGCTGTGGTCTCAGCCTCCAATCTTTGCAACGAGGCTCAAATGAATTACCGCAGCAATTAAAACAGCAGTGGTTCCGTGAAGACACCTTGGGGTTCCATCTTTATTCTCTCTCCATGATTTTCATGCTGTGTTGTCTCCTATTATGATTGAAAACACGATCTGTCTCACCCGCAGCTCACCAAAGCTGGAGGGTCAGCACAAACATTCAGCTGGGTCCCCACCTCCTCCAGGCCTAGAGAGCCACCAGGCCTGGACTGGGGAGCCCATCACAGACTGGTGCACCCATGTGTATGCCCAAGACTGCAAACACCCATGTGCACTCCCAGACTGCAGGCACCCATGTGCATGCCCAAGACTACAGGCACCCATGTGCACAACCAAGACTACAGGTACCCTTGTGCACTCTTGGACTGCAGGCACCCGTGTGCACACTCACGACTACAGGCACCCGTGTGCACTCCCAGACTGCAGGCACCCATGTGTACTCTGGACTCAGGCACCTGTGTGCACTCCTGGACTGCAGGCACCCGTGTGCACTCCCGGACTGCAGGCACCCATGTGTACTCTGGACTCAGGCATCTGTGTGCATTCCCGGACTGCAGGCATCCGTGTGTACTCCCAGACTGCAGGCATCCATGTGTATGCCCAAGACTGCAGGCATCCGTGTGTACTCCTGGATTGCAGGCACCCGTGTGTATGCCCAAGACTGCAGGCACCCGTGTGCACACCCTGGACTGCAGGCACCTGTGTGCACACCCAGGACTGCAGGCACCCATGTGCACTCCCGGACTACAAGCACACATGTGTATGCCCAAGACTGCAGGCACCTGTGTGCACACCCAAGACTACAGGCACCCGTGTGCACACTCGGACTGCAGGCACCCGTGTGCACATGTTCCCTAGGCCCCACACACTCCGAGGACAAGGATAGACCGGAAGGGGCTCCCAGCGTGGACTGTGCTTTGGACACAAACCACATAGAGATTGTTCTACAGCCAGAGAGGCCCCCTTATCACCGAGGGATGGGGCCATCCAGGCACGCTCCTTCTCCAGCCCCAAGGGGCAAGCAAACTCCTGACAGAGGACCCCAAGAGGCATGGCTGCATCCCCCCAACCCCTCCCAACCCCTGCGAGTCCGCCGTGAACGCTGCAGCAGGCGATCCAATTCCAAATGTGCTTGTCTAAAAATATCCCCTTTCTGTGTATTTTGACTCCACGCCTGAGAACACGAACGGGTTTCCGTCGAGAGCGGGAGACATGAAACCCGAAACATCCTGGAGTGATTTGGGCTCTCTCTTCACGGACATTCTCTCCTGTTGTAACATGATGGGTTTTCTCCTGAATTTCAAACACCAATTTGGCCAAGGCGAGCGGAGTGTTTGGTCTTCCAAACCGTGAAGATCTGAGACCGTAAACTGTTGTTTCTTAAATGTTTCAAAGCATAACATTGACACCGACTTTTGCTGTAAAACAATCTGGGAAACGTAATGGCCCTAAAATGTTTTACGCAGCATGGAGAATCGCTCCTGACACCAACACCGGGTGCGCAGAGGGCATCGCGCCATCCGGCTCCAGGCCGGGAAAGCTAGTGGGGCTGGGTGCCCAGGACGAAGTGTGGAGTCCTCTTGCGGGGGGGGTCATTTTTATAAATTATGTAGCGGATGACAGACATACGCGTGAGTCGTGGTTTGGCACAAAAAAACAGACTGTTTTTCTCCTCTCCTTCAAGGGGGCGGAGATCAAGAATCATCACACATGTTCGTACTCCTGGGTCCCCAGTCTCGTGTGAAGAGAAGGGACAGCTCAAAGATGCCCCGGAACTGCTGAAAATGTGAACACGTTCCTGCTCCTTGGAGGTGAGCTTGAATCCTCAGTCCAGATCCTCCTTCAGACCAGGGCCCACCTGAATCAGGTTGGGATCATGGGGGCACTTTCTACCTTTCATTTGAAATCAGTTCATGAGATTTCACCTTGTGAATTTCACATTCTGACACGGACTGTCCGTCTTAGAGGCTAAGATCACACAACACAGAAATTACCGTGATGTTTCCCCAAGAAGGGAGGGTAGGGGCTGCCACCTGCAGGGTGGCCGATGGACTGGGCAGGAGGCCCAGCCTCCAGCCTCACGTCCACTCCCAGGGTGTCCCACTGCCCTCCCAAGGGAGGGGCTGCTCCAAGGCCACCTGGAGCCTAGGATCCAGTAGTCCCTTCTGCTCCTTCTTCCCAGCAGAGAGAATACTTTAAAAAAACACAACCGCTGCCCACTGTCTAAGGACTAGACTTTCTGCCCAGCTCTGGTCCATCCTGGGACGGGGCTCCCCCTGATACCAGGAAGGCTGGTGTGAGGCAGCCACTGAAACTCTCAGAATAGCCTCTCTCCTGTCCGAAACCCCAACAACTCAGAAGCAGGCCCCCGAGATGGCAGACTGCCAGGCTCCCAGGTGGATCAGAAGGCCCCCCACAACCAGCACCCAAGAGAGGGGCTTCCACGGGCATCCTGCCCTCAGTCTCGCAGCCACACCAGAGGGCACTCCCCATTCCAGGAGCAGCCACTCAGCCCCAACAGCCTAGGAATCTTGCAGCCCAAGAATTCCCCAAGATTCCTCACCATATACTTGGGATGGCACCGAGAAGCGGGCTCCGCAAAACCAGCTGCACCCAGAAGGGACAAAAGGCAGCTCCTCACACACACCCCTAAATAAAAGATATGCTTGTGAGATCTGGTTCCATGTGAACTTCTACCACCTCAATATAACCCCAGATTCCCATTGTTAACCATTAACCTGTCCCAAGCAAAGAAACACACTGAATAATTCTATAAATGGCAAAACAAACAAATGAAACATTGATAGTGTAAATGTAAACACTTTCTTACCCTAAAAATACACTTTTGGCTGGACGGGAGGGCTGGGGACACACTGAGCTGTCCCCACAAGGCAAAAGCCCCCTCAGCAGCACAGATGTGGGCAGTGGCTGCCTGGGTGGCAGATGAGGAAGCTGAGGCCCAGGACGGGGCAGGCCCTGGGGGTGACAGCCTGTGCGGGGGCCTGAGGGTGGGGGACTGCCTGACCTCAGGGTTGGCCAAGCTCCAGGCTCAAGGACAGAACAGACCCCTCCTCAGGAGCCCAGGGCAGGAGGGCAGCCAGAGAGCCAACACACCCGGCCCTGCCCTGAGTGCAGGGGAAGCCCCGTGAGAAGGGGCGGGCTCAGCATCCTCTGCCCACCTCATGCCATCCGCAGCCCATCTCAGGACAGGACAAGTTTGATGCCGCCCACTCTTTGGTGCCACCTGGCCCACCCAGCATGGTGGTTCTGCATGGCATCGGGAGATGCCATGGTCCTCCAGCCACACAGGGACCTGACTCCTGGGAGTGTCTCTTTCTCCCAGGAAGGCATCTTGTCTTTAACTCCAGTCTCAACACCTGGGCCCCTCAGCCCCTCGGCCCCTCGGCCGGCTCCCAGAGTGAGGTGGGGACATCCCTGGCGGTCATTCTCCTGCTGGCCATACTTTTGGCCCAGCTGGGGATCAGCTGCATAATGTCTCTCTGTGGTCAGCCAGTGAGGGAGTGGCCAGGGACGTGTCTCCTTCTGGTTTGTGGATGGGTGCGGGGCTCCAAGGGAGAGGGGGGACTTGCAATTAGGCCCACAAGAGCCTCCTTGGAGTGAGGGACCAGGCCTGGGGAGCAGGATGGGGGAAGCTGGTCCCTCGGCCTCCCCAGGTGTCTTCTCAGGGACCTCCCTCAGTCCCACAGTGAGACCCTCATGGTGAGACCCTCCTGGAGCCTCTACCACCCCATCTAATCACTGAACCCTCAGCAGAGAGAAGATGAGGGGGCATCTTCGAGCTGATGCTGACCTCAGGGGACACCTGAGCCACCAAGTCCAGCTGGTCTGTCCCTGGGGACCACCTTGAGTCACAACCCACACCTCCTCCAAGGCCAGCTCCTGGGGGCTGGGGGCAGGGAGGACAAAGCCAGTGATGTCACACCTGCTCTCTTGTCCCCATGCCATGGGTTCCATGCTGTGTCACCCCATGTGTGGATGAAGACTCTGACTCATGGCCAGTCCCCGCACTGGACCACGTAGGATCGGGGCAGGATGGCCGTCAGGCCCAGGGCTTCGGTCCAGAGCCTCTGTCGGCCATTGGCTCTCATATCCTGGGAATCAAGCTTGGACAACTGCAGCTCACAAAGTCTCTATAGGGGCTCCTGGGGGGCTCAGCCATGCAGGGTAGGGGAGACAGGGCACCCAGGATCCTTCCATGTCCTTCCACAGATCTCCCACCCTGAGATGGGGCTGACCCTCTCATAGTCTTAGTGACTTGGATGTCCCCCACTCAGGGGGCCTTTTATGTTGCCCAGAGGTGGTCTGGTCCCCAGGAGACCAGAGCCAACCCCACCTGCAGCCCCTCAGCCCAGCAGGAGACAAACTCAGCTGGAAATTGATTCACATTCCCCTGGGCAGCCCCGCAGCCCCAGGGCACCTGTATGTACCTGGGCACACCTGTGTGTACCTGTGTGCACTTGTGTGTACCTGGGCACACCTGTACACACCTGGGGCACAGGGCAGCTGGTGGGCAGTGGGCAGTGGGCAGTGGGTGCCACCGGCCCAGAGCCCTGGCTTCCCCAAGACCGAGGCCAGCTGAGTAGGAGGTGCCCGGGGTCAGGAAAAGGACAGTACTCCAGGCTGTGTCCAGGACTGGCAAATCCACGGGGACAGGGAGCAGATTTGTGGTTTCCAGGGGCTGGCAGGCAGCTAGTGGGTGGGCTGAGACTGAAGGGAATGGAGATCTGGGGTGATGAACATGTTCTGAAGTTGTCTGTGGAATTGGACTTTAAACTCCTGGGCTGTGCAACCTGTCAACTAGCACTCGAGAAAACTGTAGGAGAAATGGCTGCCTTGGGGCAGAAGTGCACTGATCCTGGACCCCAGCTGGGCCCCTCTGTGCTGGTACTTCGCCACGCCACGCCTGGCCCTTATGGACGCATCAGCCCTCGGCTGTTATGATTCTCCAGGGCTCGTCCCAGGTCCTCTCACCTATTCTCTCCAGCAACAGTCATTGCTAGGATTGCCAGATAACACCTAGGAGGCCCGTTTATTTCTGAATTTCAGATCAGCAGAGCTTCATGTTTTAGTGTAGCTATGCATGGCAATCCACTCCAGAACTATTGCCTGGAAAATCCCATGAACAGAGGAGCTTGGTAAGCTACAGTCCATGGGGTCGCAAAGAGTTGGACACGACTGAGCGACTTTACTCACTCACTTACTCATGCCCTTATAGTCTGTGGAATACACAAAGTGTTACTCGTTGAGCCGGTGTCAGATTTAACTGGGCCCTGGATTTATATTTGCTAAATCTGACCACCCTGCCTGGAACTCTGTGTGGGCCTCACTCTCAGATCCCATGACCCCGGGGAGGACGGACCCCAGAGACACCTGTGGGCATGGAAGTGGGCCCCTGGGGGTCCCGCCCAGGAGAGCTACAGCTGCAGTGACAGCCACTCACCACCAGGGGGATCCGAGTGCCAGGGCTTCCTGGGCTCCTGAGGGGCAAACCCCACTCCCACCCTTCCTAGACCTGAGGTCTGGAAACAGAGTTGAGGGGAGCCTTATGCAGAGCTGGCTTTGCTTCAGCATTTCTGCAGCCATACTCAGCTCAGCTCAGCCCTTCATGAAGCAGGAGAATCAGCAAAAGATCCAGTGTGGGCAGCACACCCCAAAACCGGGGGGATCCTTACCCCTCGGCTGCAAGGCAGAGTCAAACGTTCCTCGTCAACATGCCAAGAGTGGGGGCCGTGAGGGTACCCCAGTGTCTGTTCTTTATTCTGTCCCGTTTCTAGATGGGTTTGAGTCTGTTCATTCCTGAGAGCTTGGTGACATCACATCACCTGGAGGGGTGCCTGTGGACAGCCTTGCCCTACCGTCCACCACCCCCAGGTCCCTGTGGACAGCCCTTCCCTATCGTCCCCCGGGGATCCCCAGGCACCCAGGACATCAGGCTTCCCTGCTTCCACCTCAGGGTCTAGCACAAAATTTGTCCTCAACACTCCAAGCCCAGAGTTGGGGTCCAGGAATGGGGTGGCAGATGGTGCAGTGGAAGGGTGGGGGAGTCTCAGGTCCCGTCCTTCCGTCAGCCTCCCCACCTCACTCCAAATAGGCATCTAACTTGTGTCCACAGTCCAAGCATGGCTTCCAGAAACCTGCAGGGAATGTCCTTCTGCCGAAGACAGGAGCATACCCACCAGGCAGAGAGGAGGGAGGGCAGCAGTGACGAAACGTGGGGTAGCCCCTGGGGACCAACCAGGGGCCCCAAGTTAGAGGACAGTCACAAAGGAGGCCAACGTGGATGCTCAGGGGACCCCTGAGCCAGCTACAATGGCCCCCCGTGACAGTGGGCTTGACTGGGACTTCTAGACTGAGGGAGTGCATGAGCTCGGGGGGCCTGAGGAGGACACCTGTGAGCAGAGGCCTGGCAGGACCAGGAGTGGGGGGCCTGGGAGGGCTGTCCCCAGACCCTGAGGAGTGGAGGGGGCACCACCTCCCCGACACAGCCCCTCAGCAAAGCCAAGCCCAGCAGGCAGGGTTCTGAGCCGGCCCCACTCTGCGAGGGGGCGGGGTTGAGGCTCACTGCCCCACCCGCAGGGTAGACCCCACCGCAGCTGCTTGGCGAGCCAGCCATCACATGGGCTTTTGCTGTGGGTTTCCTACCTCCCGACTTCTGATAGTTGGGGCCCACTTTTATATTTTAATGCATGTTTTTATGGAAATATTTATGGTGCACATGTAGCACGTAAAACACCATTGTAAAGTCGTTTTGCCCCATGTCGCTGAAATAAATGATGTTGTTAGTGTTATAGTTTCACCGGGTTCTCTCTGGCCATAATGAAAATGGTCTGGGCCCCTGTGGCCGCTGGCCCAGGAGCCTCCATGCCTGCCTGCTAGCTGGGTCCTGCCTGGGATGGAATGGGCCTGGTACTCCCAGTGAGGTCCTAAGATAGCCACTCTGGGTTGGGGGGAACCCTGTCTGGACATGGCTCAGCTTTCCCACTTGTAGCAGGGCAGCTTTGTAACTTTGCCCTCTCTCCTGACTCGGGGAAAACAGGAGTACATATGACAAGCAGAGACAACACTCCTGCCTTGGCTAAAGGCCTGTTGAAAGTTCCCACTCTGATCAATTTGCTTCCAGGTCCTTCTCCCTCCCCCGCCCCAGGACCTGGAATTCCACTCTGACGGAGGACACCCCTGGGCCGTCCTCAACCACACACTCGAGCACACACAGGTCCTTCCATCCCCAACTTTTCCATTGGGCCTAAAGGTGAACAGCTCAGGCTGGTCACCGACGTGAGTGGGTTTAAAAATTAATGCACGGACATCAGAAAGTGTTCTCCAGACATGGAAACTTTCTGCCACCTTTCCAACCCGGTGGGGCTACAGCAATGAATAATTGAGCAATCACACCGTGAAACCTCTGCGTGGGGAGCAGAGGCAATATTAAAAACAGCACTGGGAGGCCAGGGCTGTGGGTAACCGGGCAGAGAGGATGTGCAGGTAAACAGCCTCCAGGGACCCCAGACAGGACCTGGACAGAGGGAGGGCCATGCTGGCCAAGCACCCAACCCGCTCTCTATTTTGCCCACTGCTCATGCAAGACGGGACCCATTGGGGTCCATCTCCCACACGTGCCTCAGGAGCCAGATGGCCGAGATGCCAGCGTCCACGTGGAGAACACTTATTCAGTGGCCGGGTCATCAGCAGCAGCACAAGGGCCAGACAGAGCCTGGAAACACCGCTGTTTCCTAGAAAGTTCCACAGGAAATCTGACAGAGCCCACACTAATCTCAGAAAGTGGGTCTGTCCGTCCACTCAGTTCCCCTTTAACCAGGAACTGACCACTGGAGGCAGGCAGGGGGCAGGGTCCGGCTTGACACCCATTTTCAGGTAAGAAAAGGTGGGCCAGAAACTGCCACGCTTCCCAGGTCACCCAACAGGGACAAAGGACAAACCCAGCTAGGTCTTCCCTCCTCTACTCCCTCTACCTGCCATCTGGAGTCTCAAAGACCAGAGCGCCAAGGTGAAGGTGGGCCCATCTGTGTCGTCTGCCGAAACATGTGTGCCAAGGCTGGGGCATGGCAGCCCTGAGCCAGACCTGCAGCAGCTCCTGGACAGCACAAGCTGGGGCAGAGGCAGAGCGAGGTTGTGAAAGCTGACTGCCCCAGTCCCCCACGATCTCACAACTCTTCCCCCCACTTCTGAGATGCAGGGTTCCAGGTGTCAATGTGATAGAAAATTCGCATTGATTGGAGAGACCCTGCAGCTGGCATGAGGCTGGGAGCTGGAGCCCGGGGTCCCCAGCAGGACCCCCACAGAGACCTCATCCATCTGACCCCACAGCCCACCCTCGGGCAGAGGGACTTTGGGCACATTACCTTACCCCCTTGGCCTCAGGCTCCTGCTCATGAGCGGCTCCGGAAGGACTCAGTGCACTGGTACTGGGGTTGAACTCTGTCCCTGGTGATGACGTGGTGATGCCCCAACCCCAGCACCTGTGGACGGAATCTTACAGGAGACGGGTCTTTGCAGATGTAACCAGGTCAACATGAGGGCACGGGGCAGGCCCTGCTCTGATATGACTGGAGTGCTTGCTAGAAAAGGAGGCAGTCACAGGCAAAGGAGGCCACGTAACAGTGGACGTAGAGGCTGAGGTGATGCGGCCACGAGCCAGGGGACGCTGGATCCCACAGAAGCTGGATGAGGCAGGAAGGATCCTCAGCCATGAGCCAGGGAACACTGGAGCCCCCAGAAGCTGGACGCCACAGGAAGGATCCTCAGCCATAACCTAGGGGACACTGGAGCCCCCAAACGCCGGATGAGGCAGGAAGGATGCCTCCTCACCTGAGCCTTCACAGTGAGCTAGCCCTTCAGACACTGTGAAGTCGGGATTCTATGCTTCTGGATCAGGAAAGAACAAGCTTCTGTTGTTTTTAGCCCCAGCCACGGTGCTCTGCGTCCTGGGACACACATCTGACCTGGTGCTCAAGGAGCACAGTGGCACTAAGTGAGTAATGTGTGCCCAGGTGTTCACGGAACAGGAATGACAGAAAGAGGCAGGAGGGGAATGTGTTTGTGTTTTCTGCAAACCAAAACACAGGAGGAGGAACCCCTGGGCTTTGGGGAGCAGGTGCTACAGCCAAGCATTTCATCTGGTGGGGTGCAGGGCCGAAACCCAGAGACCCCCAGCTGGTGGGGCTTAGGGCCTGACCCAGGGGGACCCACTGGTGCAAATGCAGAGAGAGACCCCAGGGACCCACAGCTGGAGGTGCTCAAGGCCTGACCCCAGGGACCCACCCCAGGAGCCACCACCCAGACTGGGCCCTGCACCCCCAGAAGCCAGCCTGCAGACCCACCGACATGCAGCCTTCACCGCAAACTGCCGGGTCAATACACATCTCTGTTTCACCATCTCCTGCTCCACACCTTCCTTTATTTATTCATTTTGGGGCTTAAATAAGTGTTTCCTTTTGTTCCTGGCAAATGCGTCTTCTACATTTTTGCATGTTTTAAATATTCACGCATGTAAAAGAACTAAAACACACATAGTTTATGTATTATTTAGGGCACTTTTTCTCTGATAAAACAGAAACCCCACATTTGAAGGAGACTTTTACATTTTATTTCCATTAACGCCTCTCGTTAAACTTTAAAGCCTGCTTTGTCCCCATCCTCGAGGGCTGATATTTCCGTCTGTCAGGGAACATGATTGTGCTTGTCGACATGACAGGGAGGAGAAAGAGCAGACAGGACGGGAAATGCCAGCCTGTCGCTGTGATGGGGCCGGGAGACACAGGCAGCCCCGGGTCAGGACCCGCCTGAGGAATGAGGCCCGACCAGGCCGAGGGGCTGGGAGAGGCCGCCTGTCTCCACAGTGGCTCAGCCCAGAGAGCCCTGTCACTGCGCTGGGGCCGGGAGACGCAGGCAGCCCCGAGTCAGGACCTGGCTGGGGAACGAGGTCCCAGACCAGGGCCAGAGGCTGGGAGATGCCGCCTAACGCTTGGTGGCTCTGCCCAGAGAACCCTGGCCGCTTGCCCACTAGCCCAGGTAGCCGTGGCCTCAGCCCCACACCCTGGGGCCTGAGCATAGGCTCAGATCAGGCGCTTAAGTGTCACAGACGGGCCATGTGTACACACCCAGAGTGGGGCTGTGGTTCTTACATGCAAAGGCACAGAGTAAAGCTCTCACATCCGTGAACACACCGAGGCTGGCTCACCAGGCGTGCCCCCCACCCCTGGGCCTGTGAGGGCCAGAGATGCCCCAGTCCCTGTGTCCTGGGTAAGGCCTCCAAGAGTCTCTGTGCATGTGTGTACACCTTTGAGTTTATGTTCAAGTGTGAGTGTGTGTGCATGTGAGTGTGCACACTCATCTACCCATATGTGTACAAGTAGGTGTATGTGTGTACAGTGTCAGTGTTCACATGTGTCCATGCACAAGTGTGTGTGTGCATACATCTGTGCATACATTCTGTGTGTACGTGCGTGTGTATGCATGTGTGTGCACATTCTGTGTCCGTGTGCATGTGTGTACATGGGGGCCTTGTCCCTCTCACCCCACACCATCTACTCTCTAAGTGCCCTGGGGAAAACACTGGAACAGACTCAGTGATATGCACAGGGAAGGGGCTGACTTCCCACCCAAGTTTTGAGGCAAGTATCTGGGGACAAGTTTACATCATTAGGCCACCTGGGTCCCACCTGGTCCAGTCTGTGCCCCGGCCTTGCCCAGGCTGGGATCTCCTAAAAAGGACTTCCTGTGTAGGGGGCTGAGCTAGAAAGCACCCAGGGCCCCCACCAGCAAGCAGCACTGCCCAGGCCTGCGAGGACCTGTCTGGCCTTGGGGTGAGCTGCCCATACGCACACCCACCCACACGCCAGGGGTAGGAGCAGGTACAGGGTCCTCTCTCGTGGGGACGAGTGTCTGGGCCTGTGTCTCCATCCTTCTCGGGAGAGCTTCTGGAGAAACAGTTTCTGCCTCCCTCTAGGGATCTCCGCAGGCTCCTGCAAGCCAAACCAGCTGTCAGCACGGCTGAAGGCAGGGCAGGGGGATCCCAGCCTTGTCGGGGATCACAGCTGACAGATCAGGCTCCCCACTGGACTCATCACCTTGTTTGCAGGATAAATCCTCAGGCAGGATCCTCACTGTCCAGCTGCTCTTGAGGAATCCCAAGCCGCTGGCCCCCGGGGAAGGGGCCTTTGATGCTGGAATCAATCGGCTCAGGAACCTTCCCAGCAGAGCCCAGTGGATGTGTGTGGCAGGGGAGCAAGATGCTGGCCCAGGAGGTGGATGGCCCAGGTGTTTTGGAGCAGACTGCAAGATGCCCTCAGAGAAGGCTCCTCAGGCAGCAGAGGCGGCAGCAAAGGCAAGGCAGGGCTGAGGCTGGTCAGGCTTCCTGGGGAGACCCTGCTGGGGCCAGGTGGAACATGGCACTGCCAGCACAGGCAGAAAGGCCTGGAACCGTGTGGGATGCCCACCAGCCATCAGAGGAAGCAGACAGCATGGGCACCTCTGCCTGTCTGTCCTTCGGGCCTGCACTCTGCCTCCTTGCTCCCTGCCCTTGTGTGGACAGCAGCCATGGCACCTGCATCCTCTTGCTTCTGGAAGGTTCCATCCAGTGGGTGCCCATGCAGGTGATGTCAGAGGAACACATAGGAGAAACACAGGGGCTGTCACCTTCCCCCGGCTGGGCTTGCCCAGTCCCCAGGCCCCCACTCCTCTCATGCTTGTCCAGACCCCTCTTCTTCTTGCTCTGGCCCCTCCCTTCGCCCTTGCCCTGCAGGCCAGGGGTAGCCAGTCCTACGCAGCCCTTATTAAACCCCACCAAGTCTGGCCCCTGCCAGGACACTGCAGTCCCCAGTCTGAGCCCCTGAGGGCCTGTGCCTTTCCCAGGTGGGCAGTGGTCCCAAGAGGCTGGGGGCCGGGTCACAGAGATGTCCCCAAGAGCTGGCTCTGGAGCCAGAGTGCCAGAGGCTGGGGGCCTTCCCCTCC
Source organism: Oreotragus oreotragus (assembly GCA_006410675.1). NCBI lineage: Eukaryota > Metazoa > Chordata > Mammalia > Artiodactyla > Bovidae > Oreotragus > Oreotragus oreotragus. The sequence goes on from SJYX01021845.1 coordinate 618,530, forward strand.
TCCTGTTGCTTGTCCCACCCCAGCAGGCCCTGGCCAAGTTCTCCCACCCTGGGAGCCCTCTGGTGGGGCCCGGCTGCCACCAGGCTGGCCCCATGGGCAAAGCCAACTCTGTTCCCCTGGTGGCCATGCAGGGGTGACCAGGGACACTCTCCTCCCTCCAGATATCAGAGGAGGTGGCCAGAGAATCTGTCGTGGGGTCACTTGTCCCCAGCCTTCAGCTCTTAAAAGGTGGGCGTGTCCTCAAAAACAGAGCACGGCTTGTGGTCACAAGTACAAGCTGAGTGACCCCAGCAAGGACTATGACCCCTCTGGGGTGAGAGGTAATGGCCTGGAGGGGCGGTGGGAGGGCTATGGTGAGGTCTAAGAGGTGCAGGCACTGCTATCACCCAGAAAGTGATGCCACAGTCACAGTGCAAGCTCACCCTGATGTTCGGATTTGACTGTGCAGTGTGCCTGCCAGGGGGACCCACAGCCTTCTGGGCACAGGGTGCAGAGCCAGGGGTCTGAAGCTCTGGGTTTCCAAAGGAAAGGGGCCCTGCTGAGTGGGAAGGACATGGCACAGGGCAGGTTCTCCAGTAGGATCCAACAACATCCACCTGGAAAAGATTCACCCAAGGGCAGGGAGCAGCACAGCTCCACAAGGAAAAGTAGTGCCACATTCGATTATTGATGTCTGCCCAGACATGGGAAGGAACCATCATGGCCTGAGTGCCGGCCTTCCCTGCCCTAGTGGCGCAGCCCTGCACAGGACAGAGACTGGGAGGTCACTTTTTCTGTGCCATGAACACATCCTGGACAGTGAGCTGGTTGAAGACATCAAGGCCAGGAGGACTCAGGGAATGTTTGCTGAGTGAGTGAATGAAACCACCCAGGAACAGCGTCCCAGGAGCCAAGGAGCCCCTGCCAGCGCTCCATCTCCCCTTTCCTGGTCAACCAGGTCAGCAGAAGTCCCTGAAGGAATGGGACAAAGCTGCAAGGCGAGCAGAGGTGCCAGGGCAGGCAGCAGGCAGGACCAGGGCTGCTCAGAGGATGGAGGATGGAGGATGAGGACGGAGCCGGGGCCCAACGGAGGCGTGTCCCGCTTCCCATTTGCAGCCGCCTGCAGGTGCTGACACCAGCGTCTCCCCACTTCAACTCGGGGAAACACTGCAAGCCTGACCTCTAATTATTGCTTCTCAGGCTCAATTTAAAAAAAAAAGAAAGAAAGAAAGAAAGAAAGACTTTATGGTAATGGCAAAGATCCGAGAGGGAAGTTCACTGGGTCCCGAGTGGTGCCAGGGCCCTGCGAGGGCTTTTCACGACTCAGGCCTGGGTCTGGCCTCCAGAAGATCCCCTCCCTTCCCATATCCAGAGCTGCAGAGGAAGCATGTCATTAAGACATGGACATAGGGATGGTCAAAGCATAGGGTCTTGGCTGCTGGAATGAAACTCACAACCCATGGACTGTCTGGGGCTTGGTCTCAAGGCAAAGTGGGCAGGAGTGCAGCCTCCAAGACCAGTCCTCCGAGGAAGGGCTGCCAGCAGGCTGCATGTACTCTTTAAAGAGCAGCCAGTGGGTACAAAAGGCCCTGCCAGTGACACAGTCACACTTAGAGAAGATCTCTATCCTTGGAATGAAAAATATCCCCTGGGAGGAGTCACCTGCAAGCCCTCGATGGCTCATCACCAGACAGGAGGCTCCAGGGCCCCTGGCCTCAGCCCAGCACCCCTTCCCAAGCCACTGGACACCTCTGGCAGAGCAGGTGGGATGAGAGCCACTCTCTGCAAGCCCCCAGATAAAATGAGAAGAGAAGCAACTTCCCACGTCCAGGGAGGGGCAGCCACAGAGTTATACAAAGCTGGGGCCAAGTTGGGACTCCACATGTGTGCACCTGTGGGCCTGCCCTTGCTCTCCCATGACCTCCGGGACGTTCAGCAACAGCTCCCAATGAGGGAGGAGACATGTGGACCCAGCTCGACAGCATGCCTTCCACCTCCGCCACAGCCTCTAAATGCCACCGCTCCGCATTCTGTCCCCCAGGCTGCAGGCGCCTGACAGGTGGGTGAGAAACGTCGCAGTGGCGAGATTTATTGATCAGCAAGGCGGCAGCTGGGATGGTGCTGGCTGGTCCTCCCGCACTGACTTATCTCCGGCAGAAATAAAAATCAGCTGAGCGCTGGGTTTAGATGGGCTACAATCTGTTAGCAGAAAATTGGACTGTCACCAGCGTGCCATGTTCATTTTGGCTGATTAAAGAGATATTAATCTACTGTCACTGTTACAGCTCTGTCAGCGGAGCTAACAGGCCGCGGAGGCAGGGCCGCCTTGGGGACGACAGCAGATGGGCTGCACCACACATGGGTCTGCCCCGAGGCCACCGCAGCCGGGAGGGGCTGCCGCCCTCCCTGGGGACACAACAGGTCCTCGGGGCGGTCACTGGCCACAAGGGCACGGAATAACTGCTGTGGATCAAAGGCTCAAGCTCCCCATTTCCTGGACGGCGTTTGTTCTTCTGAGAGGTGGACGCAAACCCACACTCGGTCACCCACGGGGCCCAGGCTTGTCTGCCCAGAGAAGGATGAACCTCACCCAGGGTGATGCCATGTCTCCCGCCAGGCTCGGGTCCCCGCTGGCCACAGAGACGAGAGGGCCGAGCAAACATCAGAGTGGTTTAGTGGGAGCGACTTTGTGGGCTCTGGAGGCTCAGATCCTCGGAGAAGACCCTCACCCACAGCTCCGATGCGCAGAGCTCAGATTGAATGCTGTGTTGTTGCTGCCCTGGGACCACCCCCACTGCCACACCTGAGTCTTGGCCACTGGAGTACCACCTGGCCCGGAGTCCCATCAGGAGAAAATGCCTGGGGCATGATGTGGCACCTACTGAATACCCTTCCCACCCAGCTCCCCTGGGAGTGCTTCTGGGGCCGGTGGTCAGGTCCTATTAAATTAAGACCCACCCTAACGACCTCTTTTTATCTTAATTATCTCTTTAAAGTGGAGAAGGAAACAGCAACCCACCAATATTCTTGCCTTAGAAATCCCATGGACAGAGTGACTGGCGGACTACAGTCCATGGGATCACATAGAATCAAGCACCACCACTATCTCTTCAAAGACCCAGATACAACCACATCCTGAGGCACCAGGGCTTGGTGTCTCAACATATAAATTTGGGGGGATACAAACACCCACTACACCTCCTTTTCCTTGAACTTCATCCCTCCTCTGAGCAGTGGTGTTTTATATACAGGGATGAAACCCAGCCTCCCAAGGGTCACCCCCTGGGCATCACACAAGCACCAGCACAGCCCCAGGTGAGTGGAGGGGACTCTCGCCAACTCCTGCTGAGTCTGTGACTGTGTTAATAGGAGTTTGGGGGAGGTTCACCTCCAATTCTTCGCCACTGCTCCATCAACATCCAGGCTGAGCGAGCGCTGCAGTGCGTGAGCTGCATGAAATATTCAAGAGCATTCTATTATTGAATTAACTATTTATCGATTTATAATTTAAAAGATGTATGCCCCGCCACTAACAAAGATTCCACTCCGACTCTGGACTTGGAGAGCCGCCTGCACCACTGCCCCTGGGGACTCCTTCCCACAGCCCCAGCCTCAAGAGCAGGGGAGGGGCCCGGAGGGGGCACAGGGCAGCCTCTCCCCAGCGACGTCTCCTGTCCTGACACTGGAGCCGCGCAGGCCACACGACTACCGCTCTGAAAACTCGCTGAGACCGAGAGTTCAGGCCTCACTGATATCCAACAAGGTTGTCTCTTTTAAAATAAACTTTTTAAGAGCAGTTTTAGGTTCACAGCAAAATTGAGGGGGAGGTACAAAGATTTCCCATGTAGCCCCCTACCGCATGCATAGCCCCCACACCACACCGTCAGCCCCCTCCCACCACATGCACAGCCCCCACCACACCGTCAGCACCCTCCCACCATATACGCAGCCCCCACCACGTGCACAGCTGCCCGGAGTCCGTAGTCTGCACGTGGGGGTTCATTCTTGGTGTAGTACATTCTGTGGATTTGGACAAATGTATGAAGACCTGTGCCCACCACTGTGGAGTCACAGAGAGAGCTTTCACTGCTCCCCAGTCCTCTGCTCTCTGCCTGTTCATTCCTCCCCACCCACCCCTGGGGGACCCTTGATCTCTTTACTGTGCCATAGACAGGCTTTCCCAGAAGGTCTCAGGGCTGGAGTCAAGCAACCTGTTGCCTCTCTTACCTGGTAACATGCATCTAGGTTTGGAGGTGGGCAACTGCATGTCCTCACTCTACAGACTTGGTTAGGAGGCCCTAGGTGACACATGGGGCCCCAGTGGAGCCAGAAGGGATACGGTGCTCCAGATCCTTCTGCTGCCCAGTGGCTGAGTGAGGCACGCTGGCATGCAGGCCCTGGGGCCTTGCCAGACTCAGCTCCATCACAGGCACTCTGGATCCAGTCTGCAGTGCTCAGCCGAGGCCTGGCCCCAAGTCCTTCCTGGCTATAACTCAGAGCCAGCTGGGAGGCACCAGAGGTCAGAGGGGACACTGAAGCTCCTGGGTCACCCCACTCTCCCTGGACCAGGACTCCGCACAGAAGTCAGGATTGTAGGGGCTGAACGGCACGCAGTAATAATCAGTGTTTTAAGACTCACGCATCGGGCCCCTGACGGCGTGACAAGGGCTCAGGGTGAAGCCTGGGAAGATAATTACCAGCATATCACACTCCAGATGGTAATAACATCTATTAAAGATGACACGCCAGGAAAATCCCGGATTATGGTGCCAGGGGCTGTGCCCCAGAGAGCCCCTTTGCAGAGACGGGTGCTCCCACGTGGCCTCCCCTCACCCCTCCCCCATTGGTGCCCTGAGACTGGTACTCCATGTGTACATGGATTCACCCAGAGAGGGGTGCCAGCTCCGGTGGGTGTACCGCCCAGCCGAGCACCTGGCGTGATCCCTGGGCAGCCTCCTCCCTGCCTCACCTGTGAGTGCCCATCCAGTCTTGGAGGGTCGGCCATGGCCAGGGCGCCATCTCCAAACTCACCCGGAGAAGTCAGAGTCCTGGCAGGAAAGAGACAGCCGGGGGCCCATGGGAGGCGGGGGGAGGTTGTGCAGAACTTCCGCAGGGCGCGGCAGCGCTGAGGGCTCAGCTGCAGGGAAAGGGACAAGGAACACAGCAGGAGCAGTGTTACCCTCCGCCCCGGGAAGAAATGGGTCTTTCTCCTGCCCTCTGACCTCACCAGCCAAAATCCCCAGGAAACCAGAGGCAGCACTGCAGCAATGGGTCCCTTCAGGTCAGCCTTGCAGGCACAGAGTCAGGCGATGGAGGAGGATAGCAGCCTGCAGGTGCTGAAGGGTATTCCCCACAGTTGGTGCTCACCAGCCCTGATGGCCCTCGCCCACCCACCACTGTGAGACTTGCTGGTGCTCAGCAGCCAGGGCCAATATCAAGCACTGCAGGCCTGGCTTGTGCTGACTTTTTTTTTCCAGGTGGACACTGGGCGAGGCTGCCGGCTGCCCTGTTTCCTGGTCATCGTGAACTGGGAAGTTGGCCTGGATTCTTCCACTTGGATCCAGCCCACCCCACCTAGGGTAACAGCTGAGTCATCAGAGGACTGACCCTGCCGAGACCCTCTGGGCATCTGTGTGGAGGCTCCACACCAGCAGCCGTCAGAGGGGAGGAGAGGCAGGAAGGTCAGGCACCCAGGCTGCCCCCTGAGCTGATGACTGGATGAATGAATGAATGAAGCACAAAGAACCCTGGGAGTCCTGCAGATGGTGCCCTGCCTGGGATCCCCCTTCTGAGGCTCAAGGATCGATCAGGGTGAGCAGCTTGGAAACAGGCTGGACTGGGGAGACTGAGCCAGCATCTCCATGTCCCCAGCCAGCTGCTCAGAGACGCTGTGTCCCAGTTGGGTCCAAGAGATGGAGACAACTGAGGGGTCTCTTGCCGGCCTAAGGCCTGCCTTCTGGAAAAAGAGGACCAGCAACCAGGTTTATGCCACAATATGAACCTCCTCGTTCTTGAGTAAACAGAAATGAATGTGTCCAGGATGTGTGCTCAAGATTTAACTCTTCTTTTATCTCCTCTTTCCGACACCTTGGAAATCGGTCTCACGGCCTTTCGGGGAGTCAGTGAGGCCAAGTGATCACGGTCACTTGGGGCAGTGCGGGACTCAAATGCAGGGGTCACATGAGAGGTGAGGTTCACATCTGTCTGTAGGGGTTGGTTTCTCCAAATCTTCACTCCCATTATTAATGGGCTGATAAGGTCAACACACCTGGGAATCCAAGTCTGCCTCTGCCCTGCCCCTGGGGCAGCTGTGGGGCAGGAGTCAGAGAGGGCGAGGCTATGGTTCCCCTGGACCTACGGTGTTGGTGAATCTGCACTCCCTCATTCATTCATTCATTCAGCAAACATGCCCCAGGGCACCTCCCAGGTCCCAGGCTCCAAGGCAGGTCCTGAGGATGCAGACAGACAGGACCCTGGATCTCACAGAGCTGACCCTCTACAGAGAGCCCAAGAATCAACAAGGAGAGAGAAACGAACCAGAGAACTCTGCGAACAGGGTGAGGTCTACCCGCAGACGTGATGGGCAAGAATCCCACGGGGCCTTGAGTGTGAATCAGGGCCAAGCACATGGGCGGACATCAGGGCCAAAGGGGCCCTTCAGGGAGGTGGATGTGGGGTGTCCTGCCCTTGGTCTGGAGTCAGGACACATGGGCTTCATGCAAGCTTGACCTGGATAATGAACAGAGGAGATGTGGTATAGGCTATGTGCTGGGCACAGGAGACCAGGGCTGTGATCTGAGTCAGGGAAACCAGCCCTGAGGACCCACTACCCGTCATGTGACTCCTGGCCCCTCAAAGACCAGAGTGAGAGCAGGGAGTAGGGGTGGGCCAAGGCAGTGTGAGATCCTTGAGTGGGCGGGCCAGCTCTGCAAGGACCTGACCGGCAGACCCCCAGCCTCTCAGCTCTGCACCCAAGGCTACCTGGGCCCCAGGGTGGGCCCGTGCTGAGGACGGTCCCCACTTCACCCCTCTCCCCCAGCTTAGGTACACAGGGCAGTTCCAGTGTTCCTGACCGGACACACTGCCGGGAGTGACCCGAGGATTCCAATGGCCCATGCCAAGGGCCCAGGACAGCTTGACTGCATCTCCTTACCAAGGAAAACGGGCCCACACACTGAATGAAGCTGTCACCCAGGTTCTTTCTGAAGTCCAGGCCTTGGGGACAAGGTGAGGTCACACTTGAATGTAATGGCAGGAGCGGTCACTGCAGAGAGTGAATGGGGCAGACGTCCGTTCCCTGGGGGACTCTTGAGGCTGGTAAGGAGCTCCAGTTACAGCCAGCCCTAAAATCATCTCATTTCTTTTAGCCCTGGGAGTGACCCTCTCAGCAAATAACCTGGATTGATGTACAGAGCAAAGACACACAGTGCAATAGACTCTGGGTCCATTGCTGGGTCCATTACCTCTTCTGAGAAGACCCTGCAATCACTTAGGAAGGACACAGGCCCGGGAAGTGGAGGCTGGGCTCTTTGGATAGACATGGGCAGAGGTGAAGGCCTCAGGCTCCTTGTCTTAGAAAGAGAACCAACCCCTACCCACCCTCTACTCTCTGTCAGAGAAACTCAGCTCCGTTGTAGGGAGACCCTGGCACAACCTCATCCAGGCAGTCGCTTGGCAAGGGGCTCCTGGTCTCCCCAAGATACAGCTGCATCCCTCCTCTGTCTAGGCCACAGCTGAGCTGGGTATCATCCTGACTCCCTATTTAAACACCCAAAGAAGAGGAAGGCTTTGCTACAAACTCTCCAGGAAATTGTTTGAAAGCTGATTTTTTCATGTGCTGCTCCAACGATGAGATGCAATGTCAAGACAGAGAGGTGCTGGAGGTAGGATGGACAGTGATTCCAGGGAGACACCCATGGTTGCCCAGAATGACTCGAGGTTCAGAAAGAGGAAGCTGGTGATGCGGAGCCTGAAGGGAGGCTGTGGGGTGGCCCTTCTGGAGCAAATAGGTGTGAAGATGCTCACCTCATCAGGTGTACCAAAGAGCATTCATGAGGAAGAAGCTCTCAGGGTCCAGGCAGACTCTCAGTGGGGGGGCTGTCTCCCCGGCCACCCCAAGGCTGGCTCAGGTCTCTCAAAGAATGGCCGTGGTGGCCAGGAGGGTCATTGTTATGGGCTGAATCGGGTCCCACTCCCAAAATAAAGATTCAAGTCCTAACAAGTCCTTTGCTGGTGAGCAAAGCAGAGAGAATGACTGGTCACGGTGGGCTATGTTTTGGGACAGGGTGTGGCGTCCAAGGCTGCAGCCCCATCACGTCCATGTGCTTTCTCATACAGGCCTGTGTGTGTGTGCATGCGTGCACTGATTCCTTTCTCCCTCCTTCTTCCTTTCTTGTTGTTATCTGATCAGCGTACAGTCGGCATTGGTTAACTTGACAATCTATTCTGTGATTCCTAAACAGTGACGTACAAATATTTATTCAAAAACATACAGAACACAGTCTCACAAATGAACTACAAGAGAAACTGCTTCACCAGACACGAACACCACCACTGTCGCCAGGAAGTGGATGTCGGGATGCGGGCTTTGTCTCTCTTTAAGGAGAAAGGGTGACAAGTAATTGTTTTTCTGACAGATAATTGCATCTTGGGGCTTCCCAGGTGGCTCGGTGGTAAAGAAGCTGCTTGCCAGTGCAGGAGACATAAGAAATGCAAGTTCAACCCCTGGGTTGGGACGATCCCCTGGAGGAGGAAATGGCAACCCACTCCAGTATTCTTGCCTGGAGAATCCCATGGACANTTGCATCTTGGGGCTTCCCAGGTGGCTCGGTGGTAAAGAAGCTGCTTGCCAGTGCAGGAGACATAAGAAATGCAAGTTCAACCCCTGGGTTGGGACGATCCCCTGGAGGAGGAAATGGCAACCCACTCCAGTATTCTTGCCTGGAGAATCCCATGGACAGAGGAGCCTGGTGGGCTACCATCCACAGGGTCACAAAGAGTCGGACACAACTTAGTGACTATACAGTAAGACAGGATCACTCAACTACCATCATCAGACAAGGGTTCAACATACAAACGTGTAAGAGGCTTGTGTACAAGGGGAGTGGCTAAAGGGGGGACAGTGCTGGTCGTCTGGGCTGTCGTCTCCGGGCTCCCAGTGCACCCTTCCACAGGCTGGACTATGGTTGAGGACCCCCACCCCGGGCACATCTCCCTGGCCACTGGCTTCTTGTGAGGCTCTGCCAACCGGGAACCTGGATGGAGGTGGGGAAGCAGGTGTTGGCAGAGGGGATGTTTCCATGCCTCTTCTGTTATTTTTGTCCAAAGCGGTAGCCCCTGGTCCTGTTGGCCGAGGCTGATTCCGGCCACCACCTTCATCTGGCAGCAGGGCCACCTGCAGGCACCGGGCAGACTCCCTGCTCAGAAATGTCTCCCGACCCTGGGCCCCCTCTCCCAGCTCCTGGGTCCCGATGATTCGCTCCTGACTCCCTGCAGGTCCTGCTCCTAGGTCATGTCGTGACCTCCTGGGGCCTCTCCAGCACCTCTGGTCTGTGCTTCCGACCAGACCTTCGCTGAGCAGGATGGTAGCTCTCCATGGGGTTGTCCCTGAGCCAAGACACACTGTACCTGGAGAACGAAGGAATGGGGGTGCCCAGAGGATGGCCTCCATGCTGACCAGGACATGCCAGGCAGCACCAGCTGGGGACACAGTGCCGGTGCTGGGAGTGGGGACCCAGCAGGGTGCCCAGGGTTGAAACTACCCCCCAGCTCCAGGGATGCCCAGCATAGGCTGTGGGCCAGAGCTGCCTGGCACCACCAGAAGCCCCTCCTGGGCTGCAGACCACTAGGACCCTGGGAACTGGAGGCCTAGGGGTCCTCACGCTGAGGGTGGGAAACTCAGAGTGGGGTCCAGGCCACAGCCAGCCACCCAAGCTGCCACCCCCATGGCCCCAGCACGTGGGTTCACTCTCCAGAGGGTCTTGTAGGACATGGGAGGGTGGGGGCCCTTCCTAGGTCCTTGACCATCTCAGTGCCTTATCCTCATGAGACGCCCGGACAGTGGGGCAGCTGGGCGCGGCTCTGTGCAGTTGTCATGTCCGTGCCCATCTTTGCACATGCATCTCACAAGCACTCTGTCATGTATGTACACGTGCATGTGTGTGGGTGGGTGGCTGCGGGTCTGTGGGCCATTGCTCTCAGAAAAGAGAGAAGAGGTCCCTCTCTCTCCCTCTCTCCTCTTCCCCAGGCCCACATAGACCTGGCTCCCCACCCAGCCCCACCAGGCTGCTCCCCAGAGAGCAGGCCTGGGGGTGTGAATGGAGCAGAGACGCCTCCCTGTAGGTCCCAACGCAAACCTCCATGTGTTTGGGAGACCCAGGTGTCTGTGTGACGGGTATGGGCCAGGTGCTGGCTCCCTCCACTCTCATCTTCAGCCAGGCCCAGGGAGAGCTGCTAAAGTTCAGAGAGGGGAGTCTCCTGAGCTCAGAATCCCCTCAACACTTTCCGCAGAGAGTCCCTGACAGCAGGGCCACACACACAAGCCAGGCAAGAAGACACCCCAGGGACGGACACCCTGGACAGCAGGAAGGAGAGATGCTGGACGGAGAGGGGGAGCCAACACCCCCATCCCGTGCCAGAAGGTCTGTGTGGCCGTAGGAGACACTGGGCTCTCACTGAGTTTCAGCCTCCTCACCTATCTGAGGGGCGGCCAGGTCGTCCCAGCCCTTCCAAAGCCATGCTCCAGGGCTGGCACGTGATGGGCACCCTGCAGCCCTCGCCTTGGGCAGATCCTGGCTGTGAACACAGCCCCATCTCCAGCGGAGACCCGACTCCCCGAGCTCTGGGTCTGCAGAGGGCAGGGGCTGCCTGCCTGCCCAGCCAGGGTCTCCCCAGCCTCCCCACCCCCATGGCAGTGGTGCCTTCTCTCCACTTTCCTGGGCTGTAGCTCTCGGCCTAATTATCTCTAACCTTCTGTTCGAAGACCGCTGTCCTTGCCTGATAAAAACCAGTAACTTTGAAAGCAAACTGGGTCTTAATTTTCCTTGACAGCCCTGCTTGAAGCATGCGGGCCGAGCTGGGGTTTAATTAAATGCACATTCGTATTCCAAACAAATTAAGTACAATTAAGGACCCTGAGTTATGGGTATCTATCACTCCGTGATGTTTTTGTAAAAATTACCCCATCGAGATCAAAGTCAGAGGATCCTTGCCTTAATTGCTTCATTAGGGTGCCGTGCACCAGGCTTCGAAAGGACCGGCCCTGGTGTCTCTTTGGGAATTACCCAAACGACGGCTCTCAGAGTAATTGCTTCCACATTTCTCTCCCAGAGACGTCCCGGCCTCCACGGATCAACGGCAAGGGCTCCAGGAACCCAGCTCTGCTCTCGTCCCTGCAGCAGCGGCCAAGGCGTTTTCGTGGCGCCTGTACTGAGGCCCCGCCGGGCCAGCTGGTGGGTGGGCTGCCCCCTGCCCTGCCCACGCTTGGCCTCTCAGCCGGGCAGCCGGTGGCCAGGGAGCAGGGCCCAGGCCAGGCCACAGATCCCCTAGATGGGCCGGCACACACCACCGAGACCCTGATGGCATGGTGGCCCCGACATGGCCCAGCCCAGGCACCCCTGCTCTTGTCCTGAGCTATGGAATGGGGTGAGCCCCCTGCCAAAGAAGTCCCAGGCCTGTGGGGACCCAGTCACTTGCAAGAGGCTGCAGGCAGGGGCTGAGTGGGGTCAGGAGCCATTAGCAGGTCTGAGCCCTCTGAGGAGGTGCAGCCCACCACGCCTCTAGCTCTGTAGGCACTTCAGACAGCCCTCAGGCCATAGGGCTCCCTCACCTAGGCCCACCCAGAAGGCCTCCTGTACGGCCAGCCCCCGAGCAGGAGGAACACTCAGGTCCTCCCCGGAACCCCTCAGGGGAGGCACAGGGCCTCCTCGAGGACACTGGCCACACGGCTGCCAAGGAAGGATCCCACATGCCGGCCCGGGCCCTCCCCCAAGGGGCCCTGCATGGACGCCACAGGCTGGCCCGGGATCACAGTGGCCAGAGAGCAACTTCCCAACTAGAGCATCAGATAAAATGCAAGACGACCGCACATGGGAAGTTCAGGTGAACAAGACCTCGCTTTTTGGTACAAGTAGGTCCCATGTGGCCCTGGGGGCATCCTCACTCTCAAAATTACCCACGTTTACCTGAATCCCAGGTGTACCTGGGCATCCTGTGTTTTATTTCACTGGATCTGGCTCCCCTGGCAAGGGCTGGGAAGGACATGGACTCCGGTTCTGCTGAAGAACCTGCTTGTCCTCCACAGCAGCCCCTCCCTGGTGGACAAGCGCCTGACAGGCGTCACAGTAGCTGGCTTGCCATTGACACCCCAAGGCCTGAGAGCGCCCAGACACTCTGCCTCCAAGCCATGCCTCCTCCATGGAACCTCCTTTGCAGACAGAAAGAACCAGGTGACAGGGTGCCCTCATGGACCCCAAAGTCTAGGACTTTTCAACCTAAAAAAGAAAACGAAAGACCTCATTGCATCCCAGGGACCCCAGATTTTCTCACTCAGTCTCCTCTTTGAGCTCACCCCATAAACACAGCCAGTGATGGAGGGAACAGTTGGGGATGTGCAGAGGAAAGCCCCGAGCCCCCTGGACATTGCTGGACTAGGGGCTGCTGGGGACACAGGCCTCATCCCTCCCCATCCCTGCCCAAGTCCACCCTAAGCCCCGGCCACTGGTCTGGCCAGGACCTAGTGCGTTAACTCCACATCACGCTCCTTGGAAGGTGCTGGTCGCATGGAGGACATTCTGCCAGTGCCGCATGGCAGACTGACAGTGGGCTGTTCACCCCCGGACCCCCAGAGACAGAGCAGCACGTGTTAAGTGGGAAGGGAAATGTCAAGGATGGGTGGTCTCACCTCAGGTGAGTTTAGGGTACCCATGGACAGTCCTGGGTAATCCAGCTGGAGCAGATGGACACAGGCAGACACGGAGGGCCTCATGCCAGGCCCAGCGGAAGAGCAAATGCTCCTCGATGGTGTCAGGCCCACCTGGACTCACTGCACCTGACTGAGGACCCATCTGGGTCCTGAGCCACTATCCATGACAAGGCCGATGCTCACAGGGGGCCCCAGTTATAGGAAGAGCACTGACCCTTCCCACAGACCAGCCCTCACCCAGGGTACCTGCTGCCCACTGTCCCACTACGCCCCTGCTGGGGACCCACCTGAGACAGAAGAGGCTCCCAGTGTGTCTCCAACTGCAGGAAAGGGGCAGCTCTGGCCTGCTCTGCAGGAAGACCCTCAGGTGTCGGAGCGCCAGCCCTGCCTGCTGACACTGATAGCCATCTGTCCCGACAGCCTGCCCACCAGGGAGGCCAGCTCCTCTCCACTTTGCAGGGAATCACATATGTGGACTGTGCTTCCCAAGCTGTGTTCCTAGGAACATGAGGGGTTCTGCAATCAGTGAAAAAGCACCGCTTATTCTCCTCCTCCTCATATTAGGGCTGGACTGGGGCTGCGTGTGGCCTCGCCTCTGAGGCAGGTGCTGCTAAAGGACATGGGGGGCTCAGAGGTTGAGCAGCTGTGGGTCACACGGCCAGGAGGGCTGGGTCAAGAGATGACCTGGGTTGGCTTCCAGGACCAAAGTCCATCCCAGAAGCTGCCCAGAGGAGGCCAGTTCTCTCTCCTCTGGGGCCGGTGTGCCTCCTGGGGTATGTCTGAAACCCAGGAGCAACAGCCACCGAGGCTCCCGGCCAAGCTAGACAATGATGGATTGTGGGCAGCCTGGGATCCCCAAAAGGCTCATTTCATACCCACCAGCCTCATGCTGACACGCTCATGGGATACGCATTGTCTGTCATCATAGCAGGGATGCCCCGCTGCCCACAGTGCTCCTGGTGTCCTGCCATGAAACTGTGAAAAGAAATCGAAACAGGCTCTGAGCTGGGCCAGTGAGGAAATGCCAGGGCCCGTCTGGCTGGTGAAGGCTCCAGGATGAGACAGGAGCTCCTGCAGACCCTCTGGGGAGCTGCCCCCACCGAGACCCCATGTCCCTTTGGACAGCACAGCCCATGGGGGCGGACGGGGCAGGGGGGTGGTTCAGGGTCTGGACACACCTCCCCCACTGTCCTTGGATGCTTTGAGGTCTTGTTAAAGGGAGCCCCCACACCTCCCAGGAGGATTGCACGTGGTGTTCCTGGGCCTTGGGGACCCAGGTCCTTAGTCCCCCACCCCCTTGTTCTGGGTGAAAGTCTTGGTTTGGCCCCTGGTTGAGGCTGCTGGTGGCAGGGGCCCCCACACAGGACTGTCCCTCCTGGATCATCAGCATCACTATCCAGAAAGAAGCAACAACGAGAAAATCCACTCCCCTTACAGCAAGACTCCTCACAACAGGGGCACACAACCCCCAGCCCTGCCCTCCACCCCTTTCAACTCCCAACCAGGCCTTCAGAACCACTCAGCCCAGAAGCACTCTGACAGGGTCAGTTGGGGTCCCACCCCGCCAATCTCTCCTGTTTCTCTGACCCCCTGGGAGCCCCACGGTGGCCTCTGACACAGGCCACAGCTACCCACAGTTTGGCCCCCGGGACTGATGGCTTCAAGACCCCAACTCTGCTAGGCCTGGCCACCCCTTCTTGGTCCCTTCCTCAGTTCTTAGCCCCCTGCCTCTTCATGTGTGGTCCCCAGGGCCCAGACTTGTGCCTCCCCTGTCCACACAGAAAGCCTCACTAGTGCTCAGCATCAAGGCCCACCCACAGGTGTGGCCCTGAGCATCCAGAGCCAGCCACCCACCCGAGCCTCAACAGCCTCACCTGAGCATCAGGAACCTGCTGGACCCAACGTCAGGGCTGTGGCCAGCACCAGCCACATCTTGCCAGCATTGTCCCCAAACCATCCTCAGGACCCAGAGAAGGGACAGGAAGGGGCCCCCTATTGTGCTGATTCGGGGACTCCTAAAAGAGTGTCCCCACTCCACCTCCACATGAAGCCCCCTTCTGAGTGTTAGTCGCTCAGTCGTGTTCAACTCTGCGACCCCATGGACTGTAGCCCACCAGGCTCCTCTGTTCATGGGATTCTCTAGGCAAGAATAGTGGAATGGGTTGTCATTTCCTTCTCCAGGGGATCTACTCAATCCAGGAATTGAAATCAGGTCTCCTGCACTACAGGCAGCCCCTGGGGAGACTCTGAAGGCCCCTAAGGCTGCCTGAAAAGAACACTTTCCCCCGAGGAGCCCTCAAGACCCTGAACCTGTAGTCTCCAAGATTCCCGACATGGCCTGACCCCTGACAGGAAACGACCCTCTGCATCTGCTGGAGCCCCGAGAAAGGGGCTGGGGAACTGGAGAGCGTGTAAAGCTGGAGCGGCCAGGTAGGAAGCCCTGCATCTGACTTAGTGTGCAGCCAGGCCCCTAGACCGCCTCCCATCCTGCCTCAAAGTACGGGGTCAAGAAGGTTCTGGTCACTCTGCCGAAGCTCTGGATACCTCAGTGGAGGGAGACCTTGCCATACACGCGGGGTCCCTGGCACACTGCACTGCAGACTATACCACAGAACCCACGCCCATCCCACCCAGAAAAACCATCTGCATTGACGACATCCTGCTATGGCCCTGGGTGCTGGGGACACAGATGACACCCTTCCCCTGGCCTCAGGGGAGGTGGTGTCTGCTAGGCAGAGATGCAGGAGCCTGGGGGCTGCCCTCCCACCTCCACCCCCATCAATTCTGTGTCCAGCCCCACTTTTGCCCTGGGCCCTCTGGTCAAGCTCCTTGGAACCCAGCAGTGGTGGCTCTTCCCCAAGTCTGGCATCTGGGGTGCTGCTGGGGGTGCCACACCCACCTGAGCCACACCCTTCTCTTGAGGAAAAGCAGAACGTGTGACTTGCTTCTGTCCAATAGGACACGGGGCTCCCCTGGGAGCTCAGATAATAAAGAATCTGCCTGAGATACAGGAGACACAAGAGACGTGGGCTCAGTCCCCGGGTCAGGAAGATGCCCTGGAACAGGCAATGGCTACCCACTCCACTATTCTTTCCTGGAGAATTCCATGGACAGGAGCCTGGTGGGTCGCAGGCTCCTACAGTCCACGGGTCGCAGAGAGCCAGGCACGACTGAGTGAGTAACCTTCTCAATAGGACATGAGAAAGTGCCAGAGCCATTCCCGTGGTCAAGTAGGCAGGAAAGACTCATCCCAGCTGCCGGGAGTGACCTTGACCCGCCAGCCTTGGAGACGTGAGCTGCCGGGAGAGACCCATGGCCGGGGCTGTGGGTGGCCTCTAGGGGCTGGGAGTGGACCCTGGTATCTAGCCAGCAGGAAGACAGGGACCTGCCCTACTACCGCAGGGAAGTGAATGCCATCAGTGCCCGGAGTGAGCAGAAAGCGGCTCCTGCCCCCGTTGAGCCCTCAGATGAGAGTGCAGCCTGGCAAACACCTGGAGCTACCCTGAGCAGAGGACCCAGCAGTCCAAGCTGGGCTCCTGACCTCTGGGAACCAAGGCACTAGATGGTTGTTTCCAGCCACTCGGCGCGTGGTGCTCTGTTACACAGCACAGGTAGCTGACGCACACACACGAGGCCAGGATGGAGTCCTGTGGGTGAACAGCAGGTGCAGAAACAGGACAGGCGCCCTTCCTTCAAGAGTCCCAGAGCCTTGTCCCTGCTGCCCTCCCGGGGGGCACGGCTGCCTCCACTCTACACTTTCACCTGTCTTCAGAGCCCTGTGTACTGCGCGCACTCCACCGCGAAGCTACCTGGGGGACACAGTGCACCCTGCAGCCGGCCAGACTGCCCTCCCTCACCCTGGCCCCTGGCTGGCCACCTGCCGCCCCTCCCTCAGGACAGCTGTCCTCCCATTGGCCTGGCAGAGGGCTGCCCCTCCTACCAGATCCACCTAGATGCTTCGCGTTTCTGGAGCCTGGAGGATCCCCTATTCTGGGCCCCGGGACCTTCTTCACATACCACATGCCCCTCAGTAGAAGCAGGGGTGGGCCCAGACACAGGGCACACAACCCCACGCACACAGGGCCCTCGGCGTGAGTGTGCTGAGGTGTGGGTAAGCAGGGGAGTGACGACAGGTAGAGACTAGAGTGCACAGGCCGATCCCGCTCTTGGGGCGACATGGGCAGAGTCACGTCAGGTGCTGGAGGCTCTAGGCTGGTGTCTGAACAGGAGGTATATGCTGGTTGGACCCAGTGGTGCCAGGAGGGAAGGACTGTCCCAGGGAGAGCCATGGGGATGCAGAGCCATCGCCAGGTGGGTCGTAAGGCCCCTGAGATGTGATGGAGATGAGGCTCACAGGGGCTGGGCTCCCCCCACCCAGCACAGAGTCCCCAAAAGCCCAGCAGAGGCTGAGGCCCTGCCCATTTTGGTGGCCAGCTAAGTGGTTTGGCCAAGGTCGGGGTTGGAGGGTGTTCCACAGGGGAGAGTGGCAGTATCTGGGTAAATGACACCTGGACAGTGAGCAAGCAGCAGAGGGGACATCAGCACTCAGCAGCAGGTGATGCCGGGGGAGAGGTGGGGGAAGGGACCTCCATGCTTGGCTCCAGGGTGGTGGGGGCCACCAAGAGTTTAGGAAGGTCTGGAGGGGCGTTTGGGGCAGGAATAATTTCCCCCTGGGGTATGGGGGCTGGGAGGCTCATAGCAACAGGGGCAGGGGTGAAGGCTCAGTGTCCACCCCAAGGTCACCAGCAGGGGTCATGACCTCAGGTGAGAAGGCATTTGGGGGCACAGAGGAGAAGGAGGGTCCAGAGGAGAAACACTTGGAGCCTGGGCTCCCTGGAGAGAAGTCACAGCCGGCCCCTACCAGGCTACCTTTGACCCCTGGGCAGCAGCCATGGGGAGCCCCTCTCCCTGGGATCCCACAGTGGAAATGGGGTGGGGCAGGGAGGCTCGCCTGTAGGCCAGTGGAATAATTAGGGCACCTCTCACCCCGAGTCCTTTTGGGACTTTTCACTGGACCTGCCAGAACATCATGCAGGTGGGGATGGAAGTGAGGGGAGCCCTCCCTCCCCAGCAGCCAGTCCTCAAAGAGAATCGGACTCCAGCGGTCCCCACCTGCCCTTAGCATGGGGGTGGCCTGGGCTTCAAATGTTGGGGTGTGGAAGCGGGCAGGCTGTGTGCTCAGTGGCTCCTTGCAGCCCTGAGGGGCAGGGGCCGGCCTGGGCTCAGAGTCCAGGCCTGGGGTCACCCAGGGGCTGAGGTCAGGACCACAGGGGTGAGTCCAGGGCAGCCCGCACCCCCAAGCTTATGCTGGGGAACTAGCGGTGAGGGAGAGCCACTACCCCCAGAGCGTGCTGCCCTGTGGGCACCAGGCAGGTCTGGACCTGTGTGGGAGTGCAGGCCAGCGGGCGACCGAGTGTCCCTTCTCCCCTCCCCCTTCTCCCCTCCTCCTTCTCCCTATCCTCAGCCCTCATGAGGAGACCCCACCCCAGTGTAATATTAACCAGGAAAGTCACTTCTGGATGGCAGCAGAGGTGCTGGGAAAGAGGGGTCTGGTTTAGCTCAGGTTCTGTGGGGCCATTCGATCTGCCTGGCACTGAGGGTCGGGCCATACTAGGCACACAGGACCTCCAAGGATGGATCTTAGGGGGAGATCGGGGGTGGGGGTGCTGGGCCATGGGCAGGCAAGATCTTCAGTCAAGGTTGGGACGATGGGAAGAAGCCAGCCAAGGGGCAGCAGGATGGCTGAGATCCGTGTTTGGCCGGATCAGCGGGCGGCCGCACAGAAAATGGGTCCCTGGGGCGGCAATAATTGTGTGTCAGGGAAAGTCAAGGTCACGCAGCCATGGTCTGTGACGACTTCTGACCGCAAACAAATATATATGAAAACGATGGCCCTGGGCACCAGCGCTGATGTGTGAGGACACTTAACCCCCGAGTGTCCAGGCAGCCAGGGCAATGGGACCCACCCACCATCCCCCAGGCAGCCACAGAGGCTATCCTTTTAAAGGACAGACAAGCACAGCCTCTCAATATCCCACTGCCCCCATTTGAAGAGCCCCTCACCCCAGCCCAGGGCAGCAGCTCCCAGCCTCCACTCCACAGAGGGGCTCAGGTTATCGCGCTGGGCATGGAGGGAGGGCAGCCTCCCCACCCCACTCAGCAAGCCAGCGCCTTCACAGAGAAAATGTGATGTCTCCCTGCGTGTCTCACCTGCCCTCCTCCCGCAAGCACAGCCCAGAATAATGAGATCAAAGACCAGGGAGCCGGGGTGGGGGTGGCAGGTCGTTACCATGGTTATTTATTCATTTGTTCATTCACACACCCACCCCCTGCTCAGTTCAACAAAGATTTAGGAGTGGTCTCTATGTGTTCACACGTATCAATAATAGATGCCCCAGTGAACACAGCAGAGCCCCTGCCTGCAGCCTCCCTACTCCAGGCATCCAGGCAAACAAGGCCTTCCCGGCCAGGGCAACCCCACACAGTCCAGACCTGGGAGAGTCACCCTGGGCCCTGACCCTTCTGCAGGAAGTGCTGGCACCTAACTGGGCACTTCTCTGAGGGGAGAGCCATTATACCAGGTCAGTCACCACTCAGATGGCCCTGCCCCGCCAAGGATCTTGATAAAAACAGGGAAACTGCTTCTCACGTGTGGTTAGTCGAACACTGTCCCTCCCAACCCACGTCTACCCACCCCAAGCCCCAAAATGCAGCCTTATTTGGGAATCAGGTCTTACCAGTAAACTTAGTTAAGGACTTTAAGATGAAATTATCCTGCATTTAGGGTGATGTTTTCGACCTGTGGTGTTGGAGAAGACTCTTGAGAGTCCCTTGGACTGCAAGGACAATCCTAAAGGAAATCAACCTTCATTGGAAGGCATGATGCTGAAGTTGAAGCTCCAAAACTTCCACCACCTGATATGAAGAGTCAACTCATTGGAAAAGACCCTGACACTGGGAAAGATTGAAGGCAGGAGGAGAAGGGGATGACAGAAGATGAGATCGTCGGATGGCATTGCTGACTCAATGGACATAAGTATGAGCAAACTCCCGGAGGTGGTGAAGGACAGGGAAGCCTGGAGTGCTGCAGTCCATGGGGTTGCAGAGTCGGACACAACTTAGCAACTGAACAGCAACATACATTCCAACGGCTGGTGTCCTTATAAGCAGAGGAGACAAGCAGGAAGAAGGTGGCCATGTAACGGTGGGGGCAGGGGCTGGAGGGAGGCAGCCACAAGCCAGGAACACCTGGAGCCCCAGGAGCTGGAAGAGGCGAAAAGGGCCCTGCTCCCACCAGGGCCTCTGGAGGACAACCAGCCTTGCCCACTCCCTCATTTCAGACCACTGACTTCCGGGCTGTGAGAGTATCGACTGCTCTTATTTCAGGCCCCTAGTCTGTGATACTTAGTTCCGACAACCCGGGAAACTAGCCAGAAGGTTTTCAGGACACTGCTCCAGGCTTCCCTACACATCCTCATCAGCCCTGTTCCTACCCTGTGAGTTCCCACAGACTTCAGGGTTCCCCTAAACTCCCACCCTGTCTCATGTGCATGCATGCTATGTCACTTCAGTCCTGTCCCAGTCCATGTGACCCCATGGACTGTAGCCCACCAGGCTCCTGTGTCCATGGGGTTCTGCAGACAAGAATACTGGAATGGTTGCCATGCCCTCCTCCAGGGGATCTTCCAGACCCAGAGATCAAACCTGTGTCTCTTGCATCTCCTGCATTGGCAGGTGAGTTCTTTACCATAACTGCCACCTGGGAAGCCCCATCCTATCACACAGAAGTCAGCAAAAATTTTCAGAAATATTTTGATGGAAAAGCATCCACCCAGTACAGAAGAGGAAGCCTTCCTTGCTCCTGTTCCCAGGGCCCAGAACCCCATCCCCCAGAAAGCAAAGCTCCCCATGCTAAATACCCTCTTGGAACCCCTGGTGTGGAAGTGGCCAGGCAGACATGACGGGTGGCAGGATCCACGTGGCAGTGGTGAAAGCAGGTCGGGATTCCCCTGGGAGACCCAGAAAGTGGGCGTCAAGACAGGGACAGAATAGGGCAGCACTGTTCCAGACTTCTGCAAGGACTCATGTTCCATCAGCCACAATGGTGCCGAGAGAGAAGTGATGGGGCTTTGGCTGGAGGGGCCACATCAGGGCCACAGTCATCCTGCACTTCCCTGCTTGGGAGCCAGGCTGCTGTCCACGCGGCCATGCCTATCCCTTGTCGCCCTTTCCCTGAAGGTGGACGTGAGCCATAACCGCACCCCCTCCCTAAGTGCCCTGGCCCCTGGTCCCAAGCCTTGCTCAGGGACATTTATTGCAAGTGAAACCCACCGTCTGAGCTTGACCGCCACTTGTTTTCCATAATGGTACCTTCTCAACCTTGAAACTACTTTCAGTTTGGGAAATTATCTGACATCTGAAAACCAGCCGTATCTGAGGACAAATGCCGGCCTGTGCAGCCAAGACTGAGGAGTCACGAGCAAATAAGTAAATGAGTTTTGAGTCTGCTGATCCAGCTGTTGGTGAAGCTGGGCCAATACTCCTCCCCAGTCATGTTCATACCCCAGCCCCCATTCAAAGCCCGTGTGGAGCCCACCGCCCCCAGCACCAAGTGACCACTGGACCAGGAAGCCAAATCTGGTGGCTGATGACCTATGGAAACAAGGACTCACACAGAGGGATGGATCCCAAGCCAGCAATCAGGCAGTAGGTGTGGGGCCAGTGAAATTAAGGGGTAGGCTTCCTCGAAGCTGGCACTAATTGCCCCTGGTTAACCTGTGATGAGCACATGTGGGCACATGTATGTGCATGTACCTGGGACACACAGGGCAGGTACAGACACATGCATGCACACATGCACATGTGGTCACACACACAAGGAGAAAACACATGTGCACATACAAGGCTCACACAAGCACACACATGGGGCACACGTGTGTGGGCACACAGAGGGCACAGGACTGGACACATGGGCTGCAGTGGAAATGAAACACGTGCCAAGAAGACAGCGTGGCCCCTCCGAGCAGAGGCCTTTAGACTCTGGGTGCTGCAGGCAGAAGGGAAGGGAGAAACAGTGGCCCCAAGGGCGCGTGAGCCGGTATTCATGGGTTCATCCCCAGGCAACTGGCTGAGAGAACCTTTCTGTACCTCATCCCTTAAGGAGGGACTCTGCTTTCACGGGGGTGGGATCTGCCCCTGCCTGACTGGGTCCCACAGGGCTCTGCCAGTGTGCTGACAACAACCCAAACGGCAGGACACAGTGGTCGTCACCCAGTGCTGCCATCTGCCGAGAGCTTGGGGCCCTGGGCTGCTCACAGTCAGGGGCAGCCCTGAGCAGGCTCATGGTCAGGGGCAGCCCTGGGCAGGCTCACAGCTCAGGGGTGCTCAGGAAGGGACAGGAGTTCCCAGCTCCAGGGCCCCCATCTCTGCCCTTGACTGTGGGACACACACACCCCGATCGCCCCGGGACACTGGAGAAACACGGGGATAGGAGTGGGGTGTGGCCAAGTGCACCCCAGCGCCCAGCCCCACACCCGGCCTCATACCCACATTGGCTCTGCGGCAGCTCTGCGTCCGCCTGGCCGAGCACAGGCTGGGCGGCCCGTGCTATTTCAGGCGAGGCACTTGGTGTCGCCGGGAGCCGGGTGGGGGGAGGAGGGCAGAACCTTCAAAACTAATGTCAATTTTCTGCATCAAATATTTTGATAATTAAACAAAGCTGATCAAGAGAGGCGAGCAGCACGGCTCCGGAGCTCAGGAAGCAACCCATTAAATAGAGGCCCGAAAGCGCCCGCGGCGGCAGCCCCAGATTAATGACTCGGCCGTAATAGATTTTCCCAAGCTCAGCCACTCGGGCAGCGGCCGGGAGGGGCTCACAGCCCCGGCCCGAGGAGGCCGTTAAAGGGGCAGGGACAGTAAATCGAGGTGCCCAGGGCCGATGGGTGGACTGCCTGACCCGGAGTGTCCCCCTCCCCTGGGGGCAACAGGCTCTGCCACCCCGGTGACCAACCTTGAGCCCCCTCAGACCAGCTCAGATGGACACGCGGTAAGAGAGAGGCCTCAAGGAAGACAGCCACGTCCCAGCTCCCACATGGTCACACTCCCCTTTAAGCGGGTGCTATGTCCACAGCACTACGGGGTGGACCAGATGAGCTCTGGGCCCTGGGGCAATGACCCTGTGCCCCTGGGGTTCTTCACCCAGCAATGCTCTGCCAGCCGATCTGCAATCTGGCCTGGCCAGGAGATGGTCAGGCTGGATGGCATTGCCTGGAATCTCTCCCCAGACCTTGTCCATCTGACTCCCACTCCTGCCCATGTAGCTGTGAAGTGTGGAAACAGACGACGGAAGCAGAGGCCTGACTGGCTCTCACTGCAGGGAAGGGCTTCATGTCGGATGTTTTCCAGAGCTGGGAGGACCTGGGGGTCATGAAACCCAGGGCTGCTGAGTGGGGAGGGCAGGATGTGCTTTGGAGCAGACCCCATGCGGCCCTGGGCCCTTGAGGCAGCTGTGCTATGCGAGACAAGGCAGGGTCAGTGGGCCCCAGGCAGCCCCCCCATGTCCCTCGGGGTCCCTCGGTAACACGGGAGAGTGGAAGCCAAAGGTCAGCTGCCCTCTGAGCTCACGGCACTGACATGTCCACGTTCTGTCTCGGCAGAATCCGCCCCACCCCACCCCCAACCCCCGGTCTGGGAGCAGCATTTCACACATGAGGGATAAAGACCCCCGGGCCGTTCCAGGGCTCTCATTCAGCACACATTTTTTGGGCAGCTGTATGGGCCTGGCCCAGGGAGACAACTGGGTCAGGGCCCATGTTGAGGCTCACCTTCGTGGGCGGGCCAAGAGGTGTGGGGCGGTGGTCCCGAAGAACGGCCTGCGTGCTATCCCAGGTACCCAGCCCGGCCGCAGGAAGGAGTGGGGACACACTCCCCAGAGTCTTGGCAACTCTGGCCCTGAAGAGGCTGCAGCAATGCAATTTCATCACAGAATTCCCTGGGGGAAGCAGGCAGCCCCATGTAGGGGAGAAGATCCCTGCTGGTGGTCCCAGAATCATCACATCTCCAGGAGCCTTCCCATCCCTGCCCTGCATGGTGCCAGGGATCTCCCCACTGGGCTCTTCCTGCTAGGGTCCCAGGCAGGAGAACTGGCCGGGGTTGCCTGGGCCCATAGTTGGGGCAGGCAGGGCAGGAGACACCCTGCTGTGCAGAGAGAGCTCCCCTGTCTACGAGAGGGAGGTGCTGGTGGGGAGGGGGGCCTGCGAGGCTGCGTGGGCAGGATCTCCCGTACCTGCCACGTGTGTGCACACATATGTGTGCATGAGTGTGTACGCCTGCTGAACCAAAGCCTGGGACCAGCTCCATCCAGGAGCCTGCCTAGGGTGGAGAGATCACATGGCCACGGGACAGCTGCCTCTTCCCATTCCATCTGTGCATCCAGAACTTATTTGGCACCTGCCGTGTCCCTGGGATTCCCTCGTGAAGAAACCCATCCAGTCCCTGCCCTAAGTGGGCTCCCACAGTCATGTCACATGGGGCAAAGGAGAGCTACGACAGGGCAGCTGAAAATCAGCCCAGTGTGACCACTAGGCCAAGGGGTGGCCTTCAGACCCCCAAGAGCCCTGCCCTACCCCCTCAGCTCACAGATCTGCTGGCCAAACCCTGCCTGCGTCAGGGGTCAAGGTGGTGTGCGAGGCCTCTCTCAGGCCTGCACCTTTACCAAGGTTGCTCCCTCCTCCAAGGAGTCCCTTCCCTGCCTGGTTCACAGCTCCCCTAGCTCCCTGTTTACACCCACACTCTGAAAGGCAGCAGCTCCACCAAGAAGGCCCCAACCCTCAGGCTGTGCTGACCACCTGGCATACCACCCCTCCGCCCAGGGTCACCCTGGAGCACAACTGTCCTCTGTGCCCGTCTCCCTGGACCTCAGCCCACAGGAGGGGATCTCCACCTCCCCTGGGAAGCATGGGGGTGGGGGGGCTCTACCTGGGGCTCCATTGCCCTGTGGACAGTGGTCTCTCCACCTCCTCTGGCCACCCCCACACTGCCCACCTGGCTGGAATCTAGGACCAGCCTTATGGTCACCTAGCAGACCCTCACCTGCAGCCTGGGCCCAGAAAGGTGCCACCTCCCCAGCCCTCACTCTGCGGCAGCTCTCTGAGGCCTCAAGGGAGGGCTTGTTCTGAGCAAGCCGCATCAGCTCTTCCCTGAGCCCCATTTCCCCACCTGCCCCATGGGCGTGTGGAAGCATCCCTGGATGGGACACAGCGGGCTGTTTGTCCAGTTCAGCGGGGCATAGAGGGTGCAGAGGGGCAACCAGGGCCACACATGATGTCTCTGCCCCCACTGCAGCCCCAGCCAACCTGTGAACACAGCACATCTCAGTGGGCACCTGGCATTCCCCAGCCTCAAGCCCACAGTGGCCGGTTCCATAGGAGTGCTCTTTTCCACAGAGCAAATCGGAGCAGCCCCACCAGGCTCCACTGGGGTCTATGTGCACCCAGGGGCCCAGAGCCATCCCTCCTGACCAGCTCCAACAATCCTGCATTCCACACAGAGGCAGAGCTGGGGAGCTTCCCATCCGAGCACAAACCCAGACCTTGGTCCCCCTGAGCTGGGACCCCCATCTCTATGTGAGTCAGATGTAACCCTACATCCAGGCTGTCACCTGGAGACCCTGTCCGCGCCACCCCAGGCCTAGGTGCTCCACAGGCCACCGAGTCACAGCCCTCACCAGTGCTGGGAGACCTAGCACCCACCCCCCACCCCCC
>SJYX01021845.1:644333-657399 GCA_006410675.1 Oreotragus oreotragus
CCCCCCCACCCTGCTGCTGCTGGAGACCCCACTCAAGGTCAAGAGCGGTCCCTGAGGTCCACCACAGAGACAGCCCAGCGCCCAGCCATGTGCGGCATTGACCATTCATCACATGGGCAACCAATCACGGCTGTCGCTGTAACAACACAGCCACTCGGGCAGTGTCGTATTTCTATTGGCTGTGACAGCAGAGATAAATCTACGCCAGCCAATCCACTGCGGGCAGCAGGCCATGGCAAGGAAGGTGCAGCCAGCCGAGGTGGGCACTACGGAAATAAGTGCCCCCACGGCCGGAAGGCAGCAGGCGTGACCCTGTGGCCACTATGGCTGCAGAAGCCGCTTCCCCCTCCTGCCTCTGCAGCCCCAGCTGCAAGGCCTGTTTGGGGTGAGACTCAGGGCCCCTGACTGCAGCCTGCCCAACCCTGGGACCCTGCCCTGCCCCTGCCCTGTAGCTCCACATTTTAGGTTGTCACATACTGGCTGTGTGACCCCGGGCCAGTCACTGACCCT
The DNA here is from genome assembly GCA_006410675.1 of Oreotragus oreotragus. Lineage (NCBI taxonomy): Eukaryota > Metazoa > Chordata > Mammalia > Artiodactyla > Bovidae > Oreotragus > Oreotragus oreotragus. Next base: position 644,844 of record SJYX01021845.1, read on the forward strand.
CTGAGACCTCCCTCTCCTCAGCACAGCAGGGGCTAGTACCTCCCCCCACCGCTGCCTTGAACTGAAAGGTAGGCTTTATGAGCATCACAGCCATGTTGGCAGTGTCCAAGTTCAGAACTTGATAAATCCCTCAGAGGCCAATGGATGCCGCCCCCACTGCAGGGTCCCTCAGCACCTCTCAGCCCACCCCCTTCCTACCCGCCCCCTTGCTGAGCCCTGAGACCTGGCCCCACCTGGACCACCAACGCCAGCACCAAGGGCCCGCCTCCTCAGGCCTTGCTGTCGGAAAGAATCCCTGGGTTAAGCTAGGGGGTCCCTCCTGGGTCTCTGAGATGCCCCAGGCTCAGGCCTCTGCACCCACAGAGGTTTGCAGAATAATAGCAACAACCTCAGTAATGACAGCCCACACGCACAGGTGTGTGTCCATACTCCGACGCCCACCCAGAGTCCCCCTTGGCAAGCCCTTCCCACTCAGGCAGCTCGCGGCACCAGGGCATCTTCCCAAGCCCTCCTGCATCCCCAGCACAGAACCTGTGCCCAGGCCCAGGAGTGCCAGACCCCCTGGGAACTACAACAGAGCAGACCCCAGGGCAGTGCCCGGGCACTGCAGCTCCGTCCTTTCCTGTAACTCTTCTCTCACCTTCCCTCACACCTTCCCTCGCACCTTCCCTCGCCTTCATCTTGTCAACCCTGTCATCACACCTCCATGTTCCACCAGTCTCCCTGGACCCCACCTCTTCCCACCCACTCTGCCTTGGTCCCCCTGGCAGTACCAAGGCCATCCCCTGTGTCACCCTGACCCTCCCTGGCTGAGCCAGCCTGACTGTTTTCTCCATGCCACCTCTGATTCCAGCTTAGGAAACCCCAGAGCCACCAGGACATGTGGAGGACCAGCTCACACACCACGTATCCTGGGGATAGCACTCAGGTGAGTAGCCTCTGGTCAGTTGACTAAGGACTTTCCCTGGTGCCAGGATTAGGGTTCATTTACTGAAAATACTGCAGGACAAAGAGAGAGGGTGATATCAGAGCATGCCCAGTCCAAGGGAAGAAAAGAGTTCAAACAGGAAACTCCCTGTAGAGGTGAGAGCCATTATCCACCACACTTGGGCTGTTCCCTGGCAGGCCAGGACCCCTGGCACAAGCTGAGGGGGAAGGCAGGTCCCCCTCTATAAAGATGCCTGCAGTGCAGAAGGGCCAGGACCCTGGCCACCCATGCACCATGCCCACAGCCCAGACACTGTGGCTCCCTAAGACTAAAGCACTCAAGGCCAAGGTCACAGAGACCCCATAGGAGCAGAACTGCCTGCTTCCACAGCACTTCAGCAGTGGGTGAGGCTGCCCTCAGGCACAGCCAGGCTCAAGCCCTCTGTGGGGGCTGTGGGGACCCCTGGCCTCGGCATCAGCCATGCAGGTCAAGTCAGTCTCTCCTGCCCCCATTCAACTCCTCTAGCAGCTGGCAAGAGGCAGACGGGGCAGGCGGTAAATGCCAGCATCCCTTTGTCCCCTGGGAGTGACCTGGGTGACCTGTGCCTTGCCCGCCCGCCTCATCCGTTTCCATCCTCACCAAGCACGGTCCACAAGGGCCCCTCCTCATCCCCAATAGATAATGGTTTAATAAGCGATCTGTTTTTTATTTAAAGGGTCGGCAGTAAAACCCAGATCACATTTCTCACTTGGTGGGTCAAGAAACCGCTTACGCTCATTTCTGCAATGTAAAGCGACACTCTATCAAACCAAACATTTCCAGATGTGCCCAGCTTGCCCGAGGTGCGGGCGGCCGGCTGCAGGCAGAGCGGAGGCTGGGAGAGCAGTCCAGGAGCACCGCCTACTGGCCGGGAGCGGGCCCCTCGGCGCCCCTTCATGCTGTGAGGCCCTGCAGCCGCCACAGGTTCCTGGGGTCGGAGCTCTGGGACCAACTCCCAGTAGCGCTGGCCAGCGGCTGTCCATCCGGCCTCTGACCACCTCCTGCTGCCCACCAGCCACCCCCAGCCACTGCGGCTAGACAAGGGGCTGGAAAGCCATTCTCCCAGGGAAGCTTGGACATGGGTGGTACAGGGACCGCCACAGTGTTCAGTAATCATTTGAAAGTCTGGGAAGGGAAGGGAAGCCGGGAGGGAATACGCAGCCCCAGGCTGATTCCACCCCTGTCTAGCACCTCGGATGCCCAGGGGTCGGCCCCCACCACGTTGCTTCAAAGAGACTGACTTAGTACAACAGACACAGACTCTCCGAGAGCATGATGCAGGGCAAGGCAGTCCGGAGTCCACCAGCTGCCCTGTCCCCGGCAGGCCACAGACCCCGCTCACCCCCGGGCCTCCGCTCACCCTCCTGGCCATAGCACCAAGAACTTGGAAGCCAGCCTTCTCCGCTCACCCTCCGGACCTCCGCTCACCCTGCGGGCCTCCGCTCACCCTCCTGGCCACAACACCAAGAACTTGGAAGCCAGCCTTCTCCGCTCACCCTCTGGACCTCCGCTCACCCTGCGGGCCTCCGCTCACCCTGCAGGCCTCTGCTCACCCTCCTGGCCACAACACCAAGAACTTGGAAGCCAGCCTTAAGCAGCTCCCCCAAATGGAAAGACAAAGCTAACAGAGCCCAGAGCTGCCGCTTCCCCAAGAGCTACTGGACTCAGGCTTGTAAACCCACCAGCTACCCGAGGGACAGATGCGCCGGAAATCAGGAAGCTGCCCAAGCAGCTTTGCTAGAGGGTTCCGGAAAGTCTGAGGTCAGGGCTCCCAGACCCACCAGGGCCGTCTCCGGGGTAACCACTGGAAACACGCTTTCTGGCAGTCACTCTGAAACCAATTCCGAGTCTCCCCCATGGTTCAGAGTTTTCACTCTGAATTAAAACCGCGGCCAGCTCTAAATTTAATAAAAGAGTTATAAACTCCTGAAAGGAGTGGATGACTGACCGACCCCAGTGAGGAGAAGGAGGTTCTATAAATAGAGATCCTGGGAAGCAAATTTCAGTATTTGGTCCAAAGCTGCTTGAATCACCCTTCGTGAGAGCTTCATTTGCCCTGTCAGTTGCAGGTGGGGCTGGGTGACCGGGGTGCCAGCAGGACCCCCGTGATCCCCACCCTGCAGGATCCATCAGGCTCTTCCATTGCAGGGGTCCCACCCCAGAACCCAGTCACCCACAGAGGCCAGGCTCCCACACAGATGGACAGACAACAGGCACAGCCAGTGGGTCAGGAAAGTGTGGTCCTGCCTCCAGACAGGGATGGACCCCAGGTGGGCCCAGCCAGGGCCGCCTGACCAGATCCAGCTGAATGTCCACCCCACCAGATCCTCTAGGACAATTCCCTCCCAATCATCCTACAAATTCAAATAGTGGAAAGTCCCCAAGGGTTCCCCAGGAGAAGACAGTATCCTCCCTGTTCCCCCAGGGGTCTCTAAGATCCCAGCACCCCCATCTCACTAATGTCGAGTCTTCAGGACTTTTACTGGCAGGAGGCTTGAGCTCAGCAGTCACTCTGAGACCAGCTGGCAGCACTTGAACCATGAAGTCACAGGAGCAGAAATCTATGGACTCGAGAATCTTTGACCAGCCCCTCTCCAGCACGCACGTCCCTCACTCAACCAGCCCTGGGGCCTCTTCGTCCTAGAAACACGGATGCCCGGGTCACCTCCTCAGCAGTGTCCCATGTCCACCTCCCTCCCTGACCCTGCCCTCACCTGAATCTCTGAACTCCACCCAAGAGGGTAGCAAAGGGGGTCCTCCCTCTGCATCCAGGGGCTTAATCATCCTGATGGAAGGAGATCGAAACAGAGGCCATAGGAGGAAACCTGGAGGCTGCTCTGAGCCCAGATGCTGCGTCCTCCAAGCAGCCTCCTTGGCTTAACTCCCCAACCCTGGCTGCTCCCTCCTGCTCTGAGCCACTCTGGGGTGGGGTCTGTGCTTTCTTCATCTGTTCCTCCTTCCAGCCTCACCATCGTCACCACCTACCCCCCACCCCTAGTCCTTAGCACCAAAGGCCCATCAGGAGGGCCTGATCACTTTCCATATGAAAGGATGTGATATGATTTTCAAAATAAAATGTTCAGAATGAAATTATGTTGGCTTTTGTCATAAATGAAGGCTTCACACTGGCCCTTTACATGTGTTGCTAAGACTTGCACCACCCCAGCACAGACTGACTGTCATCCCCATGCAGAACAGGGAAGCCAAGGGGCCTGAGGGTCCCTGGAGAGCACAGCCCAACATCTGGCTTGCAGGCCCAGCTCTGTGCACAGCATGAATGCCAGGGCAGTGTTGGGGGCATGGGTGTTGATGGCTGACCTGTATGTCATCACAGGCTTGCATCCCCCATCATCCCCCAATCCTTGCATCCAAGTCCTTGCTCTGTCCCAGGCCTGGGCAGAGGCTGGGCAGCCAAACAGGGGCATGGAGGGGTTGCCCTCACACAGGAGAAAACTCAGCAGCCCCTTCAGCTGGTGCAGGGACTCAAAGAGGAGGGTCCCGTCTCAGGCTTTCCAGGGGGGCTTCCTGGAGATGGCGGAAATGGAAGAACAGGCAGGCCTTCACCTCCATGGACAGTCATCCCGGGGAAGGAACCCTGAGTTTGTTCCAGGGCATCTTTAAAAAAGCAGGAAACTCAACCCCAGGCTCCTATCCAGACAGAAGGACCAGTAGACAGACAGACAGACGGCAGGGATAGGTGTTGCTGGACAGGTTAGGCCCAGGCATGAGGGCTGCGGAGGTCCTTGGAGCAAGCTAGAAGCCGTGTTCCCTAACATCACGTCACCTAGTAAATAACTCAGCAATTTGGAGTGCCATGTTCTTTTTTAAAGGCTGTACCAAGTTTTTTTTTTTAGCTGTGCTGAGTCTAAGTTGCTACACTCGGGCTTTCGCTAGCTGTGGCGAGGAGGGGCTGCCCTGTAGTTGCACTGCGTGGACTTCTCCTCACAGTGACTTCTCTTGTGGAACATGGGCTGTAGAGCACAGGCTGCAGTTGTCGTGGCTCACGGGCTCAGTAGCCCCGAGTCACGCGGGATCCTCCTGGACCAGGGATGAACACTTGCACTTGCTGTGGCTCACGGGCTCAGTTGCCCCGAGTCACGCAGGATCCTCCTGGACCGGGGATGAACACTTGCATCTTGTGTTAGCAGGTGGATTCTTACCTCTCTACCACAGGGGGAGTTCAGGGCACCATACATTTCAGGACCAGAAAACCTCCCTACAGTGGTGCCCAGGGGGTTCTCAAAGCAACATTAAGTTCAAGCCAAGGTGGCATTTCAGCACCCGGAGGAGGGGACTGGGCAATGCCTTAGACTAGAGGCCCAGGGGCAATGGAAAAGCCCAGGATTCCTCCCCAAAGCAAACACAGGGACAGTCAGGCTGGACCTTGACCCATCCCTCCAGAAGGAAAGCTGAGCCCTCCGCCTCACCAAGATCTGCCCTGCCCAGTGGAGGTCAGGAGTATGACGGTGCCACCCAAGAGGGATGCTCTCCCATTCACAGCGTGGGACGCAGCGGATCACAGCCCTGGCTGCCCAGAGATCCCTCCCCGAGGGAAGCCAGGGCAGGCTGGACCCAGGTCCCTGACCCAGAGGTGAGCAGTAGGTCAGCAGGCTCACACAAGGTAGACCTCACTTCCCATGTAACTACCCCACCCAGGTAGCACCCCCTGGGGGAAGATTGCCATTGCTTCACCTCTGCCTGGCTGCCCAGTCCTTGTTCCCAGATGGTTCCTGTGACAGGACTTCTCCTGACCCCAGACTAGGCCAGCACTCTGCCCTGCCTACCTCACAGAGGGGACCTGGACAGTGACCAGGCCGAAGGCTTCCCTCCAGAAAAGCATGTCCAGGAAGGGCATCTTCTAAGAGAGGAAGGCCTCGGAAGTCTTCAAGATACAGCAGAACTAACTCAGCCTCAGGGGATCAGGGAAGGCTTCCTGGAGGAAGAGGCATTTAAGTAAAGGCAGAAGAGCTGGCTGTGTACCCAAGGGTGAGGGAAGAAGTGGGAGGACAATCCGTGTCCAGAAGACCCAGAAACCCAGGGAGGGCCAGGGCCAGAGGCAGCTGGCAGGATGAGAGGCAGGAGGGATCCCAGGCCAGGCCTGGCTACCTCCTGACAGGTGAGGCCCAGAACCTCACTTTCTTTACAAAGAGGTCACAACAATGCCAGGCCAGGATGGGGCCAAGCCAGACTGAAACACAGGCAGAGAGCCATGAAGGCTGAGAGCCCAAAGGGCCTCACACAGGCAGAGAAGGGGCCATTAGTCCCCACCCCCACTCACCATGGGTCATCCTGATCCTGAGGGCAGAGGCCAGCTCTCCACATGGGGCAGGTGTGAGGACAGATTCCCCCTCGCCCTGCAATGCCCAGTCCTTGGACATCATTCCCAGCAGCAAAGAGAGGATCCCAGGACCCTCTGACTGGCCGAGCCCCTCAGAGCTTCAGCTCAGTTGAAGAGGGTCCCCCTTCCCATTGACCTGCTGATGAGGGAGAGGTTCCTGCCGCTGCCAGGCAAGCGGCCTCCTCCCTGTGCCCACCAGAGCAAGGACTTAACTCTGCATCGCTGGGCCCTTGGGACTCGCAGTGGGTGGGTTTGGGGCCAGAGAGAGGACTCCAGCTCAAGGGGCCATGGGGATCCAGCCCACCCCAGTGTGGGGTACCGAGTACCTACTAGGGCCAGTCTGGTTCTGGGCGCTGAGGACTAACAGAAGGAAAGCAATATGTCCCGGGAGCCCAGAGAGAACTTGGCGTCTGGATTCCTCCTGACTCCTCCCCTCCCCTCTCGGGGCTCTGCCCCCAGCTCAGGCCTCAGCCTCACCTGGACCACACAGGCCACCACTCTTGGGATGCCTTTTCTTAGCTCTGCCTGGTCATCCCTCCTCCACAGCTTCTGATGGCTTCTCTGGGTGAGGCCGAGAGTCAGCCTCCTCCACCTGCATCCAGGTGCCCAGCTCAAAGACCCCAACCCATTCCACTCGTGGACACCCATGGCCCAGACCTGGCCTCACACTCCCATGCTCCCCTGAATCTGTTTCTTGGCTCCAGGTCTCCACACATGCTGAGCCCAGCCCGGGACCACCTCCCTCCCTCCCTCGCCCCTGCAAGTGGGACACCCCCCACCCCAGCCGCAGGCTCTAAAGCCCACCTCCTCCTGGCCCACAAAAGCAGGCCCAGCCAGCCAGGACCGTGAGGCCAGTGGCACTGGTGCCAGCCCCTGACCCCGTCTCTCTCCACACAAAGACCGTATGACAGGCCCCTGGGGTGGCTACCGCCTGCTGCCCCCCCAACCCCGCTGGGCGACACCTCTCTCCGCGGACGGGGGATGGGGTTCGGGCTCTGTTGATGAGCCGAGTGCAAACTCGGCAAGCTCTGTCAAAATATTTTTAGCATTTGTTCTGTTTAAAAAACCCTGAGGTATTAGAGTGCACTAATCTTTAAAAAGGTTAATTTATTCATAGAGATCTTGACAGAGATGTATGGCCCGGTACAGCCGTGGCCCCTCCCCGGGGGGAGCGCACTCACAGAGGGCCGCACGCACAGCAGCCAGACGGGTCCACCCAGGGCCCGGGCCCTCCCACCGCCGCTGACCTCTGCCCCGTCGCAGGGGAGGGGCTCGGTCCATGGCCCTCAGAGTAAAAGGCAGGCCTGGCAGAATCCTAGGCCTTGTGATTCGAGAGCCACTGCCTCCTTCCCCACGGTAGCCCCCACTCCCAGCTCCCCAGGGTCGCAGGCCCTCATCACACTTGTGGTGAGCACAGCCTCCGGGGCTCCTTGGGGGTGTTCACAGTGGGAAGTGGGGGTAAGGCAGGACATTCTTTCCCAGGCCATGGCTCTGAGCCAAGGGCCACAGGGTCCCCATGAACAGAGTAACCCCCCTCCCATCAGGACCACCACTCTTGGGAAGCAGGCGGCTCTGGGGTTTGTTTTTAACACTTTAAGGGAAGAAGACCCTGTTCTTCCAACACCAGGATCAGGCCCACCCCAGGGCCTTTGCACCAGCTTCTCCCCTGACCCAAGACTCTTGCCCAGACCTTCCATGGCGGCTCACCCTCTGCATCCTGACCTCAACACAGACGCCCCTTCCTCCAGGAAGCCCTTCCTCATAACTCAGGGATCACCCCGCTGATCTGGGCCCTAGTGTTTCCCTATTTTAGTGTGTGCATTTGTGGTTTGCCTGGTCTTGGCAGCCCCCCGACTAGCGTGAGCATGAGGCAAGGGCCTTCTGATCAGCGGCTGTGTCCCATTGCTGGGACTAGCACAGACCTGTTCTCAGAAGCATCTGTGGAATCAGGCCATGAACACGTGTCCCCATGTCGGTCTGGCCTTCCAAGGCCCTTCTAATGAGCTTGTCCCAGGCTGGCTGGGCCGAGGTGAATGACCACTGCCCTGGGGGAGGGGAGTGTGCAGAGCATCCTGCTCCTCCTCTACAGAGGTCCAGGGTAACCAGCATCTTTGGGCACCTCCTCCCTGCTCCCAGAGCTGATTCTTGAGTTGGCACTCCCAGGTCCAGGGCACAGCCTTCTCCAGCTGGGTGGTGCCTCCTCCCATGTAAGTGACCCCAGCAACCCCGCCTCATCCCTGAGGGATATTGTCCAGTCTGCCCACCGGCTGGTGTCCTGAACCTGGGCAGCGCAACCCTGTGAGCCATCTGAGCTGTCCAGAGCAGCCTGTCCAGGGCTGGCACCCAGCTCTGAGGCTGGCCACGCCTGACCCTGGGTGAGGGACTTTCCTTCCTGCAAAATGGGTCATCAGCTGGCATAATGGAGTGCTCAGCCCCAAGTCCCGAACATGAGGGAAGCTCAGCAAATGACATGAGGGTCAGGGAGCCATGCTGAGCCACTTGCTGGGACCCCCACCTCCAGGGGAAACATCTCCTCCCCCACTCACAGGGCAACGGAAACCTGGCTTCACCCTGAATCCAGAGGCACATGATATCTCCTGTGCTGTTGTCGGGGCTCCCCCCCCCATACCCTACCCCCCAGCTCTCCCCTGAAAGCCTCTCCGTTGTCCTTGAAGCGTGAGGCGGGCAGCGGGGATGGGAGACAGATGCATCCTGGGCCCGGTCACAAGACAGTGGAGGGTGGGGATTGAGTTACACCGGTGAAATGTCGTAAAATAAATACAAGGACGGTTGGTATACTTCAGGTAAATTAGGCTGATTCAAGCTGTCAGCTTCAGGAAAAGTCTAAATAAACAGAGCCTGCCATCTCTTCCCAGCTAGGAAGGGGTGAGGGCGCCCAGCCAGGCCAGGCAGCCGGGCTAATCCGTCAACCTGAGGGCAGGCAACGGCCTTGGGCTGAGAGCCTGTGGGTGTACGAGCCCCTCGTGGAGATGCCCACTCAGCAGGGTCCCACCCCTCCGTGTGCAGCTGGGCCCCTGAGCACATCCATGCCCCTCTGATCCTCGTAGGGTGGAGGTAACGGCTGAGTTGTTGTTCAGTCGCTCAGTCATATCTGACTCTCTGCAAACTCATTGACGGCAGCACGCCAGGCTTCCCAGTCCTTCACCCTCTCCTGGAGTTTGCTCAAAGTCATGTCCGTTGAGTTGATGACGCCACCTTGTTGTCAGGGCACCAGACTTCAGAGTAGGAACAGGGTACCATCTAGCATGTCCCCATGGGCTGGGCGGGGTCCCACATGCCTGACCCAGCTGACCACCCAGGGCTGGGCTCCCCGGAGGTCACCCCTCCCTCAGTCCCTGGGCTTCCTCAGCAGTGAGACACAGCTAGGGGTGCGCAGGGGTGGGTGTGAAGTTCTAGAACCCGGCCCTTACCCTGGCTCACAGTGGCCAAGGTCACCATCACAGCAGTCACTACTCCAGCCACTGCAACAGAACCAGGGCCAGAGAGCCAGCCAGACCCAGGCCCAGAGTGGACGGGACTGGCTGAGGCCCTGGACACCCCTCCAACCTCACCGCCCAAGCCCCACTCCAGCCACATTAGATCCTGGAGCATCTGGCTTTCCTCCATCTCTCTGGAGAAGCCTGTCCAGAGCCCCAGTCCAGACCAAGCGGGGCTGGGAGTGCTGAGGAGAGTTGGGGCCCAGGGGGATGATGGCGCTGACCCTAAGTGAGGGTCTCAGGACCACCATTTTGGCAGTATTCTGTGCTGTCCTCTGCCTCTCTCTGTTTCTCTATTTCTGTCTCTACCTCTGTCTATCTCTATCTCTCCTCCTGCCACTTCCCTGCAATCTCTCATCCCTAAATTGCAGCCATGCCGCCACTCCCCTTGCTCCATCGTGGGGAGCACACCTGGGTTGAAGCCAGCCTGGCTCCAGTGCCCATGCGATCTTGGAGCGGTCACCTCTGTCTCATGAGAGACTCTCAAGCCCTCCTCGGAGGCCTCCTCCTGGGGCCATGTCGGCATCTTCCCACATCCTCAGTCAGTGCCCATTTGCCCCTTCCTCACCTTGGCCTGTCCAGGGCCCCCACAGGTGTCATCACCCACCCTGATTACAAGAGCACCTCTTTGTCCTATTCAGAACCCAAGACCCGAAGGGGTCTGGCAGCTCCCACCTGTCCCCAGAACCCAGTTTGCAGAGGGTGGGGTCTGGCTTTGCCAAGCTGGACACAGCCCAGGAGAAACCTGGCTGGGGGTGCAGGGCAGTGGGGAGACCAAGGAGCCCTTCATCTGGATCCAGGCTGCCCTAGTGCCCACCACCTCAGCCATTGCCCCTGGGGGCCTTCCCGTGGGCGAGAGCCCCACCCACACCCCTGCCTAGCTTGTGCCAGCAAGGCCCTGAGCTTTCCGTAGGAGGGGCACAACTTGAGCACTTTCTGAACCAGGTTAGTATTTCATCTGGATCCAGGCTGCCCTAGTGCCCACCACCTCAGCCATTGCCCCTGGGGGCCTTCCCGTGGGCGAGAGCCCCACCCACACCCCTGCCTAGCTTGTGCCAGCAAGGCCCTGAGCTTTCCGTAGGAGGGGCACAACTTGAGCACTTTCTGAACCAGGTTAGTAGAGGCTCACAGATTGGGGATGTGGAGAAACCCCCCACATTGCACTCAGTGGGTTTCTAAACAGCTGTGACGGGAGATGCTAAATGCTCTGATCCCTAAGGTGGGAGGAGGGGCAGGCCCAGGGGCAGGGGGGCACATCCCTGGAGCAGACTTTAAGCAAAAAATCCTGGTCACTGGGTTTGGAACCGTGTGTTGTGCTGAGCCACCCAGAATCCCTGGGTGCCACTCTGCAGGAGGTGCTGTCACCAAATCCCACAGGCCACCCAGCTCCGAGGACGGGGACACTGATTCCTGCCCTACCTGGTCAGGCCTTTCCTGGGGCAGGGTTTCAGAGGCCCTGATGGACATGGCCTTGGGTCAAGGCACAGGGGCCGTGGACAGCCCCTTGCCTGTCCAGCCAGCCTGGCTCCCACCCCTTCACACCCCTCCCTCCTTACCCTGAGCCGCCCACATGCAGGGCTGGGGGCAGGGGCAACAAGGAGGCTGTGAGAGGTCCTTGGGGTGTGCGGGTGGGAGGAAGTGTTTGATCTTCAGGATGGAAGTTTGTTGATATCTATTTCTCTTCCTGGGGAAACTAGTCTGTCTCAATTCAGGGAAATGCTGGAGTCAGCAGCCCCACCCCCAGAGCTGCCCCCCACCCCTGTGAATGAAAGCCTGCTTGGGGAGGAAGCACAGGAAAGGCCCCCAGTGGGATGGGGGCTTGGGCACCAGAACGATCAGGGAGATGTGTATAAGAGACAGGCATAAGAGTGTGTGTCAGAGCAATCTGAGAGGCAAGAATGCATCAAATTCATCATCAAGTGTTCCCACAATCTTCTGTGAGCAGACTTAAAAGCTAGGTCAAAAGTTTGTTGATAAAATAAAAGCAGTTTGAAACAAAGTCAATATGAAAGCTACTAAGAGCATCAAAGTAAGCACCTATTCAGATTTCTAGAATTCAATTAAATTGATTGCTTTGTTCTTATCTATGTTGTCTGACAGTTATCATAAAGGAAAAAAAATAATAAAAAGCATCACCATTTAGTTAGTACCGGCATGCTTCAGTTTATTGCACTTGACCTGGTGCTTTGGAAAAAATTGAAGGTTTGGGGCAACCCTACCTCAAGCAAGTCTCTTGGCACCATTTTTCCAACAGTGTTTGCTCACTTCATGTTTCTGTGTCATATTTTGGTAACTCTCACGATATTACAGACTTTTTCATTGTTAGTATATTTGTTATGGTGATCTGAGATCAGTGATTGTAGATGTACTACTGCAAACAGATTATGACTTGATGAAATCTCAGATAATGGTTAGCATTTTTCAGCAATAAAACACTTTTAAAGTATGTGTATTTTAGACATAATTCTGCTGCACCCTTAATAGACTACAATATAGTATAAACATAACTTTTAAATACATTGGGAAAACAAAAATTTTGCATGACTAGATTTAGTGTAATACTTGCTTTATTGTGGTGGTCTAAAACAAAACCTGTGACACCCTCATGTATTATTTGATTCAATAATGAAAATCATGATTACAATAAATAAATTTTTTTAACTTAGAAAGTCAACCTATACATGTAGTTCCTTTGGCTCTATAAATATTATCTGAATTTAGTTTTGTCTTCTAGATTCTTTCTGATTTCTATAT
>SJYX01021845.1:657569-729738 GCA_006410675.1 Oreotragus oreotragus
GGTCCCCAGGCAGCCCCTTTCCAAGCACAGATTCACTGTGAGTGCCCGGCCAGTGGGCGCCTCTGGTTCGGGTGCACCACCACTGGACTGGCTTCCAGGTTTGCTTCTCAGGTCACAGAATGGGGTGGGGGCAGAGCCACCCGGGGGCAGGTCCCCAAGTCGCCCACCACAGGGCATCCAGGCTGTCCCTCACTGCCAGGAGGCAGAGCTGGTGACCCCTGGCCTGCTCCCCTCTCTCCCTCCTGCTGGACCTGGACCTGAACAGTCCTCTGCACAAGTCATAGACTTCATCAAAACTTCGGGGAGCTGGGGGCCACAGTGCGGGGAAGGTAAGCAGAGGCCCCATGCCAGGTCTGCAGTCACAGCCAAGGCCCCATAAAAGGCCTGCATGCCCCTGCTGCTTCAGGGACTGAAGCCCCTAGCTCTTCCTTCTGAGGGGCTACCAGGCGACCCATCTTAGCTGGAAAGCCTGCCTGCTGGTCCCTGTGTGTGAACCCCCATAAGCATTCACCCCCATACCCACCCACAGAAGGAGGCTTTGGAGGGGCCCAGGTTGCTGGCTCCAGCAATAGAAGCTGAGCCTACTCTCAAGGGTCCCAGCCTGATGAGAATCTCCTTCTTAAACCTCCCCAACTGCCTCCCTCAGACTTCTTGCTGGGAAGTGTTTTGTGGGTCCCTGGTGGAGACCCCAGTTCTGTCAGCCTACCCTAAGACTGAGGCACTCAGCCCAGGAGGGAGCGGCCTGGGGAGACGGGGCCACAAGGCCATCACCCCTTCCCAGCAATCAGCCCACACCCAGAGCTCCCAGAGCCACTCTCCAGATGGGGTAATCAGGTATTTATTGCTGGTGATCACTAATAAATTGATCGTTACTGCGTTTACTTTGAAGAATTTGCAACTCAAAGCTTGACACACTGTTGTTTAAGCCCCAAATGAACAAGAACCTTTAAAATCCCTCATCAATCGCAGCTGTAAGTTTACACCAAATTTAACAAATGAAATCTGCTCCCGGCCTGTGCACTCAGCCAAGGGGCCACCGCCCCCACACTCAGGGTCCGCTGGGCATCCAGGATCCGGAGGTGGTTGAGGACCAGCCCAGCACCCAGACATCCTGGGTGTGAATTGCGGCACCAACTGAAGTGAAATCACCCCAGGAGGCAGCAACGCATATCTCTGTCCTGCCTGGTAACGAAATCAATGCCCTCACAGCCGGCCAGCTCCAGCCTCTCGGGGCAGACGCCCAGGTTTATGGAGAGTAGATGACCGAGGGAGACCGTTGCCCCAGAAAACACCTGTCCCACAGGCTGGGCCCGCCCACATCCTCTGACTCTGCACACAGATACGGTTGGCCTCCCAGCTCCACGTGGGGAGGGATGGGCAGGGGGCTTCTGGACTTCCGGCCTCCCCCCGGGCATTCAGTGAGGTGATCTATGGGTGAGTTTCGTATGGGGTCACCCTCCCTCTGCAGGCCCAGCTCCAACGAGATGGTCCTTGGGTCGGGGGGCGGAGGGACTGGAAGGCGATTAGTGAAGGGCATCTGGGTGATCAGAGGGCCAGCCCTGCCTGCCAACAGCCATGCTGGCCTTCAAAAGAAGAGGGTTGGCATGCAGGGTCTGTGCCGAGTGTTTCAGATGGCCCCAACAGGCAGGACCACCAAGACCCTCCTCCCCCAAAGCAGGGAGGCTAGTCTGTGCCCAGGGCTCCTTCCACCAGCTCCCAGGGAGGCCAGGGTGTTTTTCTGCTGACCCTCAGAGGGAGTAGGGTGTCTTTGGCCCAAGGGAGGCCTCAGGAGCTGGAGTCCCTGAGTGAGCACCAGCTTCCACCAGAAAAGGGGCTGCCTGGGCCTAGACCCTTAGAGGAAAGGGCCACGTCACTAAAAGCTAAGATGTCTGGACCTCAAGGCAGACCCCAGAACCCCCACATTCCCTCCAGGGTCGCCTCACCCAGGACCAGGGTCTGTCACCCCTGGGCCCTCCCCACTCCTCGTCAACTCCACATGCCCAGAGGAAGGGGTCCTCCTCGGGGCTCCTGGGCCTCCTGCCACTCCCCCCTCAGACCATCCCCAACTCTCCTGGGGGTGGGAAGCAGCTTCCGAGACAGGAACACTGCCCTAGTGCTGGATGGGACAGGGATGGGTGTGGAGCACAGGAAAGGGAGACAGGAGCGTGATTCCTGATGCCGGGGGCCAGTGAGAACTCAGCGGTGAGGACTTGGCCCTATCCAACACACAGGAGAGAAGCCCCATGTGGTCGATTTGGTTGTTAATGGAAGATGGTTGAGGAAGAAGCTGAGCCAGAAAACCCATGTTCAGTTAGGGAAAAGGGGAAGATGTCCCCCGAAGGGCCCAGCTCTCTCGCAGGATCATATCATGGTCTCGGGCCCATGCCCAGGGCCTCCAGGCAGCTCATAGCCACCAATCGACAAGCTGTCACCTTCTCCCGAGCCTCCCAGCCTCCCCACCTAGATGGGAGGTGGGGTCCCCAAGGGAGACGTGGTCCTGGTGGTTCCTGAACCCACAATGCCTGCAGACAGCTTGTGCACCTGGCCACATGCCCTTCAGACCCCCACAGTGCTGGGAGGGGCAGCCTCTGGAGGGGGTGCTGTGGCTGTGATGCCTGCGTCCCTAGCTGTGTGGCCAACCACCTCCCCTACCCCCTCTGAAACAGAATGGCATGGAGAGCGGGAACCAGCCGTGTGGGGGTCCCCGGCATGGTGCAGACCTTCCCCTCCCCCGACAGTCAGCCAAAGGCAGGAAACACCACCACGCCCGGAGCAGAGCTGGTTACAGTGACACCAACTGTGTGCCCGATGGTTACACTTCACCCTGTGCCCTGCCCTGCCCACCCCCTCCCATCATCCCATCTGCCCATGAGGAGACAGAGGCGAGAAAACATCTGACTATTTGTCCAAGGCCAACCAGGAGCAGGTGGCCAAGCCAGAACCCCAGGCAAGGGCCCGACTCAGGACACTGCCTCCCAGCCCCTAGCCCTGCATCCAGGCTTGTCTTGAGCCCCAAGGGTCCCCGGTGCCCGCCAGACCCAAGAATTCAGGGTGCCACCCCTCCCACGGGAACCAGCACCCAGAGCAGGGCTGGAGCCTGGACACCACTGCTGTCCTCACTGGGCAGAGGACAAAGGCCGAGCTGCTCTTAAATGGCCAGAGGCCCACAGAGGTGGAGGCCACTCAGGCCCAACTCTTCCCTAATTCATGGGACTAAGGAGGTCCACTCATCGAACCCTGGAAGGTCTTCGTAGTCCTGGCCCTCTCTGTCGCTCAAAACCTGCATCACACTCACCTCTTCTCTCTACCTGTCCCTCAAAGGTCAGCTTGAATCCCCACCTGCAGAGTCACCACTGACTCCCTGACCCTCAGCATATATTACACCAGACTGTCCACCCCCCAACTCTCTCAGAGCAAGTCCAGGTCTCTCCACAGCCCTTTAAAAACCACCCTAGCAGCTATAGATACATGTATATTCATGAGTTAGTACACACATGTATGTATATGAGGGCTAGATTACATGCATACGGGCTTCCATGGTGACTCAGCTGGTAAAGAATCCGCCTGCAATGTGGGAGACCTGGGTTTGGTCCCTGGGTTGGGTAGATCCCCTGGAGAAGGGAAAGGCTATCCACTCCAGTATTCTGGCCTGGAGAATTCCATGGACTGTCTAGTCCATGGGGTTGCAAAGAGTCAGACACAATTGAGTGACCGAGCACACAGCACATGTATATGTATACACGTGCATGTGCACACAAGGCTTAGTACACGTGTGTGTACATAGGTTAGTACACGTGTGTATACACAGTGGGTATACATTCATAGCTTACCTAGTTCTATCTGCTGAGAGGCACAGCAGTGACACAAGTAGCTACAAGCACCACAGCACCCAAATCTTGGTTTCTAATTATTGCTCCAATAAAGGAACCAGGAGTCCTCAGAGAACTGGATATGCCTGGAGCACTTCACAGTGCAGAGAAGAAGAAAGTGCTCAAAAGACACAAATATGGGGCAGGTCAGAGGGACATGGGGTCAACTGAATAAGTTTCCAACAGCCAAAGCTGGAAATCTTGAGCCACAAAACAAATACCACAATATTGGGTTGTAACTGAAAGTATAAAATAGATGTCTATGAGTTCACACTGATACAAATGATTAAAGGAGAGGAAGGAAGGAAGGGAAGGTGTTAAGTCCTACCACGAGGCCACAGGCGTGGGGCCTCACAGCAAGGCCACAGAAGCAGAGCCCAGAACCAAGGTCACCTCCGGGGCTGACCGAGTCCCGCTGTAACTGCTGCCAAAAGCCCCTGATGATCACCTGCAGGCTTCCTGACCCCAAATAAAGCAAACATGCCCACGCTGATAGTCACCATATAGCACCCTAACCAAGCACCTAATGCCACCCTCCCAGCAGGACCTTTCTTTGTCTTGAGGCTACAAAAATTGGCTATTAATCCATGAAAATTGTCGACTCCTCCTGGTCTGCCAGGCCTGCTGTGCTCGCAATGCCCACATTATCTCTGCTCTTTGTTCTTAATAAACTCACTCCCTTCTGAAGTGCTCTGTGTCTGGAAATTCTTTCCCAACCTGTACTCAGACTGTCTCAACAGAAGCAAGAAAAAAGGAAGAAAGAGGAGGAAGGAAGGGAAGGAAAGAAAGATAAAGGGAAGAGACAAATGGTTCTGGCTAAGAAACACCACGTGTGGACACGCCCCACAGGAGATAGTGTTTAGTCTCTGCCCCTCCCAATACTAACCTTACAGAGTTGACACCTGGCAGACACTGCCTCAATTAACCAGAAGATCCAGGCCAACATCCCTGTGATGTCATGTGACTCCAGGGCCCCCCACGATGTGACGGGGGCACCACACCTCAGGGATGCTCTTCCCAAAACCCACAGCCCCCATCTAACCTTGAGAAAAACATCAGATAAGCCCCAAATGGGGACACCCTCCAGACACCTGTCCAACCAATCTTCCATGAGATTGACAAAGTCATAGAAAACAAGAGAAGACCCAGGGCTGTCGCAGGCCTGATGAGACTAGGAGACAGTCACTGACCAGTGCCTGAACAGGGCTCTGTCCCGGCACAGAGGGGGACAGTAACAGGTGACTTGGCATAGAGCCTGGGGTCCCTTGCCAAGTCTTGCCAGGGTCATCCCCTGGCATGTGCTCGTGGTGATGTTAACAGGGTGGCAGGATGGGGATGGTCTGCGAGAGGACCAGTCAGTGTCCTGGAGAAGGCCCATCAGTCTCAGCTCATCTGGTGTTCCTCTGGCAATTACACTGGAGGGACGAGGGGTTGGAAAGTATCCCAGAAAGAGGGCTGCACAGGAACTCTAGACTCTGTAAATTTTCTGCTCTAAAATAAAACTATTTTACAAATTTTTATAATAAACTAATTTTCACCTAAAAGTATTCCAAAATCAAAATTTTTTAATATTACCCCAGCACAGGGCCTTAATGGAGCCACTGTTCAAAATCTAGAACTTGCCAATGGCTTGACTATTCACAGTTCACTCCCCGGCACCTCTCAGCACCTACTAGGCACTGGATGACGGGTTCTCCAGGGAGACTGAGGTCAGAGGCTGCAGGGACCCAGAGGATCTGAAGGGACTGGCAAGCACCCTGGGCTTAGAGGACACTGAGGCTCCAGCCACACATCCAGTGAGTAGGTCTAGCTGATACCAGGACCATGAGGACCTCCACTGATGCCTGTCCCCTGCTAGGGGACCAACGAGGCCACAGACGTCACCAGGACTGCATGCCTGGCTCCTGAGACAAAGGTGACTCTCAGTTGTGAGTGGGTCCCCAAAACCAGAGGCCTCCCCACCCAGGAAAGGGTAGAGGACGCGGGACCTCAAGGTGCCTCACGGTGAGCCCAGCCCCCAGCTTCGAGCAAGGAGGCTCCCCAAGCCCTACCTAAAGATGAATGATCAGCCCCCATTTCGAATGAATCCCATTAATGACTGTTGAGCACGTCCATAACTTCACCAACAAACTCAGTCCGAGAATCCCCAACGAGGCTGGTCCTTGATTAATGCTAATGGCTTTTCTCACCAGCTGTGAAAATGCATTTTCCATAATTTAGCTGTCATTACAATGGGAAGGATTTATAAAACACACGCGCACACTACGTGCTTGAAGGCCTGGAGGGGAGCAGCCCCAGGAAGTTCCAGGAAGCAGCTGGGTTTGCCCCCGACATGCAAGCAAACACCCCAGCCACACCTGGCACCTGCCTCCAGCTCCCAGGCCAGGACACAGCACCAGCCTCGGGTCATCATGTGGAGGGCCCACCGTAGAACACAGAGAGAGCCTCTCCGGGGACCAGGGCAGAGGGCAGAGCTGCAACTCACCGGCTAGGACCAGGTCCCCCCACCTCTGCCTGTCCTACAAGGAAAGAACGCAGGAAGGAAGGAAGGAAGCTCTCCCTGCGCTCCAGACCTTGTAGCGGCATCAACACTGCTACCAAGGCCGGAGCCCCGGTAAGAGGGCCGGTGTCCGGCGAGGGCAGCCTGGGGACCACTGCCCCCTGCTACCCCCAGCCAGCTGGGCACCGCAGCCCGCCCCACCCCAAGTGGTTTCCAACACAAATGAATATCTGCAAAGGGCGTGGGGGTGGGGCAAGCCGGGGAAAGGCCTCGAAGCAGAGCCGGCATCGAATCAATTAACGCGAGTTCTTCCGAAAGAACGCCATGCACGCGTTGCCTTCAATTAGCAGATCTCGCCGGGCGCTGCAGGCCCGGAGCCACCGCCACGGAAACTTTCCCCTTCTTGTTTTAATCTTCCAGCGAGCCCGGCCTTTCGCCTCCAGCCCATCTAATTGAAACTAATCTTCGCGGGCAAGGCCTGTCTCTTCCCCCTAATCCTCCTCCGAGGAAGTTCACATGGTCCCAATTACGGCCACACCGGCCTCTTTCATTCCCGGCCGCGGCCCCCTCTGCCAGCCCCCTTTTCTGCAAGTCTGCGTTATTAACTCCATGCTTGCGAGTTCCTGCCTGTCACGGGGCCGCGAGATGCTATCGCCGGCTGCGACGGATAAGGTTACCACGAAAGCGTTTTGTGGATTACGTTTTCCACGAAGGCGATAGAGGGCACGATAGCACAGAAGCGGTGAGTCCCGTGGGCAGAGGGGCGCCGAGGAGGCTGGCCGGGGGCCCGGGCTCCGCGGCCCCTGGCCCGTGGGCCAGAGCCGAGGAGGGTTCTGGAAGCTTCCTGGAAGGGCGGAGAGGGAACGGGGGAGCAGGGCAGCCCAGCGGGGAAGGACGCCGGCTGCTGAAGCTGCTCGCCCCAGCCAGCCCCCGGTGGTGGGGATGCTGCTGCTGCTGCCAAGCAGGAGACAGCGTCTCTGGGGCTGCCTCAGTGTTACCACAAGCCAAACGGAAATCCTACATTTCCAGGCTGTCAAGAATGTCAAGTTTCCACGCTCGGGGCTGGAATCCCATCACCGCCATGCGGGCACACTGGTTATCGCAGCCGATCAGACCTCCATTGGCAGCTGGGATGTCTCTGATTAATTTTTTTAAAAGGTAACTGAAATAATCATTACTTAATGAAGGCGAGTCCCCAAACCCGAAGTCTAGGAAAGAGAAACGATGAAATAGGCCGCACTGCTCGGGACCAGGTGGAGAGGGGGCAGGCAGGAGAGACAGGCCCCTGCTTGTTACAGACCAGCTGGGACCCCAGCTAAGCCACAGACACCAGAGCTCCGAGCAGAGGCCCAAGCTTCTCCCTGCCACACTGCAGTGTCACGAGTGAGGGTCTGCTGTCTTTGACCTTGCTTTGTGGCCGGCTTCTAGCTTGGTCATAAAGCAACAGGTGTATGTATCTTTCGCCCACCTCAACACACACACACACACACACACACACACACACATATGCTGGCGGCAGCCACAGCTTTTCTAGAATAGTCCATGGGGCAGGAAGCATATCCCTGCAGGAAAATCCCAAGCAAGACGCCTCTAGATGGGACCCGGCCCCTACAACACACTCCCCTGGAAGGCTCTGTGCACCTCTGTCCTTCAGGACAGGGTGCAGTGCCTCAAATCACAGGCTACTCTGAGCTAGTTCCTCGAAGCCCCAGCTTCCTGGGCACTGCCACCCGGGTGAGCCCTGAGGGACTCGCTGCCTGGCCTCACCCTGTCTCCAGCACCCACTGTGCCACTGCATTAGGTCCTGGACCCAAACTTGGAGAGCTGGCTCCTCCTTGTGCATTTCTATTCCCCTTCCCACAGCTGCCCCTTCACAGAAGCCCACAGACTAATGCAGGAATCTGCTCCAAGACTGGCTCTCTCACCTGTCCCTGCAGCTCTACCTCCCAGTGCAGGAAAGGTGAGGACTGGCTCAAAGAATGTCCAGCGTGGCACTGCCTTGCCCTGGATCTGAGCAGGACACACCTGGTCCCCTACCAAAGTCATTCCCCTCCTCCCATTCTCTTTTGGAGCCTTTTGTGGCCTTTGGGCTCGGC
Source organism: Oreotragus oreotragus (assembly GCA_006410675.1). Classification (NCBI taxonomy): domain Eukaryota; kingdom Metazoa; phylum Chordata; class Mammalia; order Artiodactyla; family Bovidae; genus Oreotragus; species Oreotragus oreotragus. The sequence goes on from SJYX01021845.1 coordinate 666,035, forward strand.
GCCTTACCTGCCTCCTCCAGGCAGGAGATAGTACAGACCAGGGATCCCAGGATTCATCTCCTGAAAGCAAATCTCAGCTCCCAGTGGGGCTGAGCCCCCAACAGGAGGACCAGACCCCTCCTTGAGCTGTGTCTTAGCATCCCAGCCCCAGACTGAGCTGATGTCACATCCACGAGGAGACCAAAGAGAAAGATAGGAAGACTCAGATCCTGCTCAAAAGCAGAAGAGAAAAATAATGACCATAAAAATAAAATAAAATGTCAGAACAGCTAAAATCAAAGAGACTGAGTGTGCCAAGTGCTGACAAGGCTGTAGAGCAATTGGAACTCAGCTGATGTGGTGCAGCCATTCTGGAACAACCTGGCAGTTTCCTTTCAAGTTAAGTCTAAATTTCCATGAAATTGAAAGGGTGGTCACTCAGTCATGTCTGACTCTCTGTGACCCCTTGGACTGTAACCTGCCAGGCTCCTCCGTCCATGGGATTCTCCAGGCAAGCATACTGCAGTGGGTTGCCACTGCCTTCTCCAGGGGATCTTCGCGACCCAGGGATTGATGCCGGGTCTCCTGTATTGCAGGCAGATTCTTTACCATCCAAGCCACCACGGAAGCTCATCAGTTCAGTTGCTCAGTCACGTCCGACTCTTTGCAACTTCATGGAGTGCAGCACACCAGTCTTCCCTGTCCATCACCAACTTCCAGAGCTTACTCAAGCTCATCTCCATCGAGCTGGTGATCCTATCCAACCATTTCATCCTCTGTCATCCCATTCTCCCCCTGCCTTCAGTCTTTCCCAGTATCAGGGTCTTTTTCAATAATTCCGTTCTTTGCATCAAGTGGCCAAAGTATTGGAGTTTCAGCTCCAGCATCAGTCTTTCCAATGAATATTCAAGGCTGATTTCCTTTAGGATTGACTGGTTGGATCTCCTTGCTGCCAAGGGACTCTCAAGAGTCTTCTCCAACACCCACAATTCACAAGCATCAATTCTTTGGCGCTCAGTTTTCTTTATAGTCCAACTCTCACATCCATACATGACTATTAGAAAAACCGTAGCTTTGACTAAAGGGACCTTTGTTGGCAAAGTAATGTCTCTGCTTTTTAATATGCTGTCTAGGTTGGTCATAGCTTTTCTTCCAAGGAGAAAACATCTTTTAATTTCATGGCTGCAGTCACCAACTGCAGTGATTTCGGAGCCCAAAAAAATAAAGTGTGTCACTGTTTCCATTGTTTCTCCATCTATTTGCCATGAACTGATGGGACCAGATGCCATGATCTTAGTTTTCTGAATGTTGAGCTTAAAGCCAACTTTTTCACTCTCTTCTTTCACTTTCATCAAGAGGCTCCTCTTTAGTTCTTCTTCACTTTCTGCCATAAGGGTGGTGTCATCTGCGTATCTGAGGTTATTGATATTTCTCCCAGAAATCTTGATTCTAGCTTGTGCTTTATCTATCCCGGCATTTTGCATGATGAACTCTGCATATAAGTTAAATAAGCTGGGTGACAATATACAGCCTTTACATATTCCTTTCCCAATTGGAACCAATCTGTTGTTCCATGTCTGGTGCTAACTGTGACTTCTTGACCTGCATACAGATTTCTCAGGAGGCAGGTAAGATGGTATGCTATTCCCATCACTTGAGAAATTTGCCACAGTTTGTTGTGATCCACACAGTCAAAGGCTTTGGTGTAGTCAATAAAGCAGAAGTAGATGTTTTTCTGGAACTCTCTTGTTTTTTCGATGATCCAATAGATGTTGGGAATTTGATCTCTGGTTCTACTGCCTTTTCTAAATCCACTTTGAACATCTGGAAGTTCACGGTTCACATACTGTTGAAGCCTGGCTTGGAGAATTTTGAGCATTTACTTTGCTAGTGCGTGAGATGTGTGCAATTATGCAATAGTTTTAACATTCTTTGGCATTGCCTTTGGGGTTGGGATGAAAACTGACCTTTTCCAGTCCTCTGGCCACTGTTGAGTTGTGCAAATTTGCTGACATATTGAATGCACCACTTTCACAACATCATCTTTAAGGATTTTAAATAGCTCAACTGGAATTCCATCAGTTTCACTAACTTTGTTTGTAGTGAAGCTTCCTAAGGCCCATTTGATTTTGCATTCCAGGATGTCTGGCTCTAGGTGAGTGATCACACCATCATGGTTATCTGGGTCATGAAGATCTTCTTTGTATAGTTCTTCTGGATATTCTTGACACCTCTTCTTAATATCTTCTGCTTCTGTTAGGTCCATATCATTTTTGTCCTTTATTGTGCCCATCCTTGCATGAAATTTTCCCTTGGTATCTCTAATTTTCTTGCAGAGAAATCTAGTCTTTCCCATTCTACTGTTTTCCTCTATTTTTTTGCACCATAGGATCGAGCTATTCCACGCCTAGGTATTTACCCAAGAAATGAAAACATGTCTTCCCAGGGATGTGTAAGTGAACGTTCAAGCTAACTGTATGCATAGTAGCGCCACAATGGAAATTACCCAGAAGTCCATCAACAAGGGAATGATAGCCTAAGTTCCATCCATATACTGGATACGTGCGGTGTATATGAGTATACGGTGAGCGATTTAGCCGCCGAGTTGTGTCCAACTCTTGAATCCCCATGGACTGTAGCCTGCCAGACTCCTCTGCCATGGGATTCTCCAGGCAAGAATACTGGAATGGGTCGCCATTTCCTTCTCCAGGGGATCTTCCCAACCCAGGGATCAAATCTGCATCTCCTGTGTCTCCTGCATCGCAGGCAGATTTTTTACCAACTCAGCTATGAGGGAAGCCTTGAGTATATGGTAGATGCATGCAATAGACGCAATGAGTGGGCTGTGCAATAGATAACATACAATGCAAATAATACATCAATATAGACAATGGGTATATACAATAGATAGGGTGGATGGTTACATAAAATGAATGCAATGTATCTATTCATAATAGAAGGGCTTCCCAGGTGGTTCAGCAGTAAAGAATCTGCCTGCAACGCACAAGACACAGGAGATGCAGGTTTGATCCCTGGATAAGGAAAATCCACTGGAGGAGGGGATAGCAACCCACTCCAGTATTCTTGCCTGGAGAATCCCATGGACAGAGGGGCCTGGCAGGCTATAGTCCATAGGGTCACAAAGAGTCAGACATGACTGAAATGACTAAACAGATACAGTAGATGGATAGTACAATGGATACTTACAGTGAAAACATGGGTGTGTGCTAAGTCGCTTCAGTTCAGTCAGCTCAGTTCAGTTTAGTTGCTCAGTTGTGTCCGACTCTTTGTGACCCTATTAATAGCAGCACGCCAGGCCTCCCTGTCCATCACCATCTCCCGGACTTCACTCAAACTCATGTCCTTCGAGTCGGTGATGCCGTCCAGCCATCTCATCCTCTGTCATCCTCTTTTCCTCCTGCCCCCAATCCTTCCCAACATCAGGGTCTTTGCCGGTGAGTCAACTCTTTGCATGAGGTGGCCAAAGTATTGGAGTTTCAGCTTCAGCATCAGTCTTTCCAATGAACACCCAGGACTGATCTCCTTTAGGATGGACTGGTTGGATCTCCTTGCGGTCCAAGGGACTCTCAAGAGTCTTCTCCAACACCACAATCCAAAAGCATCAATTCTTTGGTGCTCAGCTTTCTTCACAGCCCGACTCTCACATCCATACATGACCACTGGGAAAACCAGACCTTTGTTGGCAAAGTAATGTCTCTGCTTTTCAATATGCTATCTAGGTTGGTCATAACTTTCCTTCCAAGGAGGAAACATCTTTTAATTTCATGGCAGCAATCACCATCTGAAGTGACTTTGGAGCCCCCAAAAATAAAATCTGACACTGTTTCCACTGTTTCCCCATCTATTTCCCATGAAGTGATAGGACCAGATGCCATGATCTTCATTTCTGTATGTTGAGCTTTAAGCCAATTTTTTCACTCTCCTCTTTCACTTTCATCAAGAGGCTTTTTAGCTCCTCTTCACTTTCTGCCATAAGGGTGGTGTCACCTGCATATCTGAGGTTATTGATATTTCTCCTGGCAATCTTGATTCCAGTTTGTGCTTCTTCCAGCCCAGTGTTTCTCGTGATGTACTCTGAATATAAGTTAAATAAGCAGGGTGACAATATACAGCCTTGACGTACTCCTTTTCCTATTTGGAACAGTCTATTCCATGTCCAGTTCTAACTGTTGCTTTCTGACCTGCATATAGGTTTCTGAAGAGGCAGCTCAGGTGGTCTGGTATTCCCATCTCTTTCAGAATTTTCCACAGTTTATTGTGATCCACACAGTCAAAGGCTTTGGCATAGTCAATAAAGCAGAAATAGATGTTTTTCTGGAACTCTCTTGCTTTTTCAATGANAAAACAGAAGAGGACACTCAATACACCTGTGAGCCCCTGGGAGATCTCAGATACCTATTCAGAACTACACATGAGTGCCATTCTAATGAACATCTCCAAAATCTAGTTTCTGTGGATAAGATTTCTCAGGACAGCTCTAAAGAGCCAACACAGCTTGGCAAGTATTGTACTCCAAAACAGACAGGAGATAGATCTTCTCATCCCTGAACAAGAAGGGACTTGAGTCTTCCTGGAGATGGGAATTTGGAGTTGGCTAATGCCCCTACTAGTCATTGTTATGCCACATTGATGTTGCTTATGATTGCTCCATGTATTATCAATTGTCTAACCTGTTCTGTCTCTGCCCAGATCACAAGCTACAACACGCATTGCCAGTTCAACAAGGATATATAAAATTACAGCCAACCATGGAAAATATCACTCACCCTTAGATGAACACCACTGTAAGGACTCAGGCCTGAGACTAGCAAGAGGGGGAAGCCCAATACCCCTCACCATCCCAGTTCAGCAAGACCTTGACAGAAAGACCTTGACCAGAAAGACCTTGACATCCTTATTCCCAAAAGAATTGGGCCTCCCATCTCTTGAGGGGGTAATATTAAGTAGTTAGAATAGGAAAAAGTAGTCAGAATGGTGGTAGCTAAAAGATGAGGGAAAAGCCTGTGAAAAGAGAACAAAGGAAGGTCAGAGGACTGGAGTGAGGACCTTGGATAGAACAAACAGCATTCCTGGCTAGCCCAATTTACATAGGGCAGGCCCAGGGGGAGGGGGAAAAAAAAAACATATAAGAAGAGGAGCCAAAGGGCTGGGGATCTCTCTCTCACCCGCTCGCGCACTCTCTGTCTCTGTCTCTCTTCTCTTCACGTCTTTTGGGTCGGCATGCCCTCATGCTTCGAGTATGTATTTTCCTTTACTTTATAAATAAAACTGATCTATTCAAGAACTATAACATGGACTGTCTGAGAGCTGTGATGTGCCAAAGGCTTTAACGTCTGTCACTTCAAATCTTTGTTGTGATGAGACAGAACCAAGGAGATTATACTCCCCCACAGTTCATTTAACTTAATTTCTTTGCACTGATCACTGAGGAAGGCTTTCTTATCTCTCCTTGCTATTCTTTGGAATTCTGCATTNCTTCCAGGATTTGAAATAGCTCAACTGGAGCTATTGTTCGTAGTGATGCTTTCTAAGGCCCACTTGACTTCACATTCCAGGATGTCTGTCTCTAGGTGAGTGATCACACCATTGTGATTATCTGGGTTGTGAAGCTCTTTTTTGTACAGTTCTTCTGTGTATTCTTGCCACCTCTTCTTAATATCTTCTGCTTCTGTTAGGTCCATACCATTTCTGTCCTTTATCAAGCCCATCTTTGCATGAAATGTTCCCTTGGTATCTCTAATTTTCTTGAAGAGATCTCTAGTCTTTCCCATTCTGTTGTTTTCCTCTATTTCTTTGCATTGATTGCTGAGGAAGGCTTTCTTACCTCTCCTTGCTAGTCTTTGGAACTCTGCATTCAGATGCTTATACCTTTCCTTTTCTCCTTTGCTTTTTGCTTCTCTTCTTTTCACAGCTATTTGTAAGGCCTCCTCAGACAGCCATTTTGCTTTTTTGCATTTCTTTTCCATGGGGATGGTCTTGATCCCTGTCTCCTGTACAATGTCATGAACCTCTGTCCATAGTTCATCAGGCACTCTATCAGATCTAGTCCCTTAAATCTATTTCTCACTTCCACTGTATAATCACAAGGGATTTGATTAGGTCATACCTGAATGGTCTAGTGGTTTTCCCTACTTTCTTCAATTTAAGTCTGAATTTGGCAATAAGGAGCTCATGATTGGAGCCACAGTCAGCTCCCGGTCTTGTTTCAGTCATGTCCAGCTCTGTGACCCTGAACACTGCACCCTGCCAGGTCCTCTGTCCATGGGATTCTCCAGGTAAGAATACTGGAGCAAGCTGCTGTGCCCTCCTCCAGGGAATCTTCCTGACGCAGGGATGGGACCCACTCCCGTTGTGTCTCCTACATCGGCAGGTAGGTTCTTTACCACTAGCAGGGTCAGTGCCACGTAGGAAGCCCCCACAGTGAACACAGTGCATCTATATGTAATTGATGGTTGTACAGTGGACACATACAATGGACACACTGGGGGGATACATGGATCTTCTGGAACTATGTATGGGCACATATGACCACCACTTAGCAGTGGAAAGGGTGATGAACTACACACATAGCAATATACATGAACCACAAAATAATTACACGGAGACAAGGAAGTCAGACTGAAGAAGACACAGCGTTATCTTCCACTCAGGGCTTCCCAGGTGACCGTGGTGGTAAAGAATTTGCCTGCCATTGGAGGGGATGTAAGAGACACAGGTTCCAAACCTGGGTTGTGAAGGTTCCCTGGAGAAGGAAATGGCAACCCACTCCAGTGTTCTTGCCTGGAGAATCCCACGGACAGAGGAGACTGACGGGCTACGGCCCCTAGGGTCACAGAGAGTTGGACATGACTGAAGCAACTTAGCACGCAAGCATATGTAAAACTCTAGAAGAATCAAAATGAATCTATAGTTATAGGAACCAGACCCGGGGTGGCCTAAGGTGGAGGGTGAGGAAGGATTGTCTGCAAAGGATGGAAAGAAGTTTCTGGGGAGATGGGAATGACTTCAGCTTGATTGGGGTGAGCGGGGCTTGTTCTAAGAAGCCACGACTTGCTCAGTGTTGCCCAAGGTGGATCAAGGTTCATGCCCCCACCCTCCAAGTACTGGCCAGATCCCTCAGAGCACCAGCCCCGTGCTTCGTGCTGGTGACAAGGATGGAAAAACGGACCCGTGATGCCCACAGTCATGGAACAGGACTGAAGCTGAGGAAATAGTGAGAACAGGTGTATTTTGCATGTGTTATGGTGAGTCCAAGAGGAAAGGGGGCAGAGTTTGGTGAGAGAATAACAGGATAACATCTTCAGGGGGCAGAAAGCCATTCTGAGGAGGTAACATCAAGATGGACCCAAAGGATGGGAAGCGGTCAGGAGGGCAAGGGCTCTTTCCCTCTGCAGAGTCCAGGACAGGGCTGAGCCCTCCAGTGCCTGGGGCAGTTCTAGGCTCCAGAACATGTCCAGAGAGAAGAGGACAGGAAGGACAGGGGCCCAGACAGCAGTCTGTGTGGTGATGAACCAGAGAAGCTGACTCGGGGGAAACAGCAACTCAATTCATCTAGGACTGAGGGGTTGCCAGCAGGCAGGACTTTCTGTTTTAAAATTGGGACAGTTCTGGTCACCCTTGGTGGGGTACATGCTGGTTTCTTCAATTCTCAAAGGACGACTGGATTCAAGAGAAAAAGACTGGATTCTCTGCAGCTGGGATGGGGGCAGCAGAGAAGGAACCAGGCTCCAAGGACGCCATGCCTGTACCCTGTGGAGGGTCAGCCCCTCCGGCTGAGTTGGCCCCAAGCCTCTGCCCCAAACACTTGTCTCCGTGGACAGAGAGTCTGTTGGTCTCAACCAGCCTGCTTCATGGCTAGATAATGGGATCATTCAGATATGCAGATGATACCACACTAATGGCAGAAAACAAAGATCTAAAGAGCTTCTTGATGAGGGTGAAGGTGAGTGAAAAAGCTGGCTTAAAACTTAACTTTCAAAAAACTAGGATCATGGCATCCAGTCCCATCACTTCATGGCAAATAGATGGGACAAAAGTGGAAACAGTGACAGATTTTATTTTCTTGGGCTCCAAAATCACTGTTGACAGTGACTGCAGCCATGAAATTAAAGGATGCTTGCTCCTTGGAAGAAAGCTATAACAAACCTGGACAGTGTATTAAAAAGTAGAGACATCACTTTGCCAACAAAGGTCTACATAGTCAAAACTATGGTTTTTCCAGTAGCCACGTATGGATATGAGAGTTGGACCATAGAGAAAGCTGAGAGCCGAAGAATTGATATTTTTGAACTGTGGTGCCCAAGAAGACTTGAGATTCCCTTGGCCAGCAAGGAGATCAAATCAGTCAGTCCTAAAGGAAATCAAGCCTCGAATATTCATTGGAAGGACTGATGCTGAAGCTGAAGCTCCAGTTCTTTGGCCACCTAATGAGAAGAGCCAACTCAATGGAAAAGATCCTGACACTGGGAAAGACTGAGGGCAGGAGAAAGGGGCAACAGAGGATGAGATGATTGGATGGCATCGCTGACTCACTGGACATGAGTTTGAGTAAACTGAGGGAGATCGTGAAGGACAGGGAATCCTGGCATGCTGCAGTCCATGGGGTCACAAAGAGTCAGACATGACTGAGCAACTGAACAAACAAGCAGGGTTGGGCTGGAGTTAGATAAGCTTGGGGTCCAGAACACTGTGGCTCTTTCATTCAGGGAGCAAATATCATAGGGACCTGACTCAGAACAGCCCCATCCTAAGCACTGAGACAGAGCCAAGCCGGGCGCTGGGCTCGCTGGATGCCGGGGCTGGGTCAGGCTCAGCTCAGGATGCTGCATGGCCAGGAGACCCAAGGCAAAATGGCAAAGTTGGGGAGATGATTCTTCCCCTGGTCAAGAAGATGCCCGTGAGTACCTGCTTCCTGTTCTTAAGAATAACAACCAGTCACAAGGTGAGAGGAACCAGATCTGGGGAGCACCCACTGTTGCACCAGCTAAGAACATTCTCTCCAGGAGATGGTGCCATGGAGGCATCACAGCCGTGGGCTCATGGTTCTTTTTAAAAATACATTTCCTGATGAACAATGGCAAACTTTTTTCAGCAGACATGAACAGGATGTACATTTCACAATTGATGTGGCTGATGTCAGCATCAATCTTGTGTGCTTGTCTGCTCAGGCTTCCATAAGAAAAGTGCAACAGATAAGGTGGCTTAAACAACAGAAATCCATTCTCTCATTAATTCCTGAGTCCAATATCAATGTGTCGGCATGGTGGTTTCTCCTGAGTCCTCTCTCACTGATGTGTAGGTGGCTGTCTTCTCCCTGCATCCTCATATGGTCGTCCCTCCATGTGGGTCTGTGTGCTGACTTCTTCTCCCCATTAGGACACCAGTCGCATTAGATCAGGTTCACCCTAATGAGCTTATTTGACTTAACCACCTCTGTACAAACCCTAGCTCCAAATATTGTCTCGTCCTGAGACGCTGCTTCCCTTGTGGCTCAGCTGATAAAGAATCCACCTGCAACGTGGGATACTTGGGTTCAATCCCTGGATTGGGAAGATTCCCTGGGGAAGGGAAAGGCTACCTACTCCGGTTAGTTAACCTTATGGGCTTTCTTAGTAACTCAGATAGTAAAGCATCCACCTCAATGCAGGAGACCTGGTTTCGATCCCTGGGTCAGGAAGATCCACTGGAGAAGGAAATGGCAACTCACTCCAGTGTCCTTGCCTGGAGAATTCCATGGACAGAGGAGCCTGGTGGACTACAGTCCATGGGGTCACAGTCAAACACAGCCGAGCGACTAACACACACCTGAGACACTGAGGGTTCAGGGCTTCAACATAAGAACCTGGGAGGCGGACACAGTTCAGCCATTTCTTTTTTTTTATGAGTGTGTTTTCGTATGGCTGCACTGGGCCTTTGTTGCTGTGGGGGCTTTCTCCAGCTGCAGCAAGCAGGGGCTCTCCCTAGTTGCAGTGCGCAGGCTTCTCACAGAGGTGGCTTCTCTTGTTGCTGGGCATGGCCTCTAGAGCATGGGCTTTGTTGCCCCATAGCATGGGAAATCTTCCCAGACCATGGCTCAAACCCATGTCCTCTGCCTTGGCAGGCGGATTCTTAACCACTGGACCCCCAGGGAAGCCCAGCCCACTTCTTGCTGGTGTTGATCTTTCTCCTCCTTCTTTGGGAATCTGGAAACACACCCTCTCCTCAAGCCGCAAGCTTATGTCACCGTAGCCAGCAGAGCAGCACTTTCTGGTTAGAAAGCACAAAGCAAAGAGTGGCAGGAACTACTGTTCATCACTGAGCCCCAGCCCAGGCTGGTCATGTGACAGGGTCCAGCCAATAGCAATCCAGGGCAGGGGCGGGAGGAGGTGCAAGAAGGGAGGGTAGCCGGCAGAGCCCTGACTCATCTGGTCCCTACCCTGATACAAAGGGCAGAAGCAAGGGCCCACAAGACGTGCTGCAGAAGGAAGCAGCCTGGGTCCCTGAGACCACCTGGGACTCCTACCAAAGATACCCTCCCTGATCTCATGGGACTGTGTCATGAGGAAGAAACAAACCCAACCTGTGTTGTCAGGGGAATTTATGGCTTACTTTTAAAGCCTCCAATAGCCCAGTGATCCTGGGTGATACACAGACTTAAACTTCACATTTCCAATGATTACCCCCACCATCCCTGAGATGAGAGCCTGGATGCCTCCTGGCCTCATCCCAGTCCTGGGAGTCTCTGAGGCAAGCATCGTGTTGGAGGATCTGGGCCTGCCTGGCTCAAGTGGAAAAGAAAGAAGTTTGCTCAGGTGAACTGAGAACCAAGCCCTGGAGTCCTGTTTCAACTCTGTGCTCCACAACACAGATTCCTGATGGACCCTGATTAAGTCCCTGTCTACACTGTAAAGATTTCATGTGGTGGGAACCACCACTAAGATAGACCAATGAGGGAAGGGTGACGCTATTAGCAGTGGAGGGGGAGACCCAGGAAGGCCAGGTGGCCTGGATTGCAGCCAGGTGGGTCAGGGGAGGGGCGGGTGTCTTCCTGAGATAGCAACCTGGGCTGGAGGTAGCAGGCAAGTGCTTACATGCTTTTTGTCTTTTCTAACCCTTTCTTTCCATTAAATTAGAAGTTTGTTTTCACTATAGGTCCCCAAGAATGGCAGATGGGTTTGGCAGTTCTGAAGGAAGATTTTTTCCTTTTCATACTGTTCATGGGGTTCTCAAGGCAAGAATACTGAAGTGGTTTGCAATTGCCTTTTCCCATATGGATGGCATCACCGACTCAATGGACATGAGTTTGAGGAAGCTCTGGGGGTTGGTGATGGACAGGGAAGCCTGGCATGCTGCAGGCCATGGGGTCAAAAAAAGTAGGACACGACTGAGCAAATGAATTGAACTGAAGGAAGACTTTGGATATTCATATCAAAAGAAGACCTAGAATTATGCAGAAACGATTTGCTGTCTTTTTCTGAGCATTTACCCTATGTCGAGAGCCTGCTTTCCTAATGCTCTGCCCACATTTAATCCCTACAATAGGTTTCTTAGCATTCCCCCAGTTTCAAGTTGAAGAAACCAAGGCACAGGTGAGTTACTGGGGGCGTGGGGTGGGAATGACTTGGAGAGAGGCAGCCAGAGTCTAGAACCCCTGCTAAGAGCACCATATTGTGTATCTCACCATGTTGGATGTGATATTGGGAAGAGCGGGTAAAATGAACAGAGAGGTCAAGGCCAAAAAGTTCTCAGCCCCTCTTCAACACAGTTCTCCACAATCCATTGCAGAGTTGAGATGTCCTTCTAAAATATGCTCCATATTTCCTATCAACTTATTTCTCAATTAAACAAAAGGGAAAAGACCTGCCTTTGGTAGTTGAATCATGTGCAACACAGTTCAGTTTTATAAAGAAATAACTGTTTCCTGCTCAGGCTTAAAATAATTTTAATTTTATAATATATTTGTTATATAGTATCATACATTTTGGTGGCTGAGTTGGTAAAAAAATCTGCCTAAAATGCAGGAGACACGGATTCGATCCCTGGGTCAGGAAGATTCCCCAGAGAAAGGCATGGCAACCCACTCCAGTATTCTTGCCTGGGGAATCATATGGAGAGAGGAGCCTGGTGAGCTACAGTCCATGGGGTCGCAAAGAGTTGGACATGACTGAAGCAACTAAGCATGTATGTCTGTATCATACATTTTCTGTTCCATTATAACTTACAGGTGGCCTATTCTCCTCCCAACATAGCTTTAAACCCTGGAGCACATATATTCCAGACACACAAGAGGAAAATGTGTGTGCCATGTGGCCATGCAAACAGAGACTGGAGGAAGCGGCCACCAGAAGCCTAAAGGGCAAGAAGCAAAACTGCCGCTAAAGCTCCCAGAGGGAATGCTACCCTGTCTCCACTTTGATTCTGAACCTCTGGCCCCAGGACTATGAAAGTGTAAGATACTATTGGTTTTTGGCACTTCCCCCACTGGTTTGTAGCAATTCATTACAGCAGCCCCAGGAAGCTGATACCCTGGGCATACCCAAGAGAGGAAAAATAAAAATAGGCAATAGAAACAGACCCGTAGGTGATCCAGATATTAGAATTATCAGAAAAGGCTTTCAGTTCAGTTCAGTTCAGTCGCTCAGTCGTGTCCGACTCTTTGCGACCCCATGAATCGCAGCACGCCAGGCCTCCCTGTCCATCACCATCTCCCAGAGTTCACTCAGACTCACGTCCATCGAGTCCATGATGCCATCCAGCCATCTCATCTTCGGTCGTCCCCTTCTCCTCCCGCCCCCAATCCCTCCCAGCATCAGAGTCTTTTCCAATGAGTCAACTCTTCTCATGAGGTGGCCAAAGTACTGGAGTTTCAGCTTTAGCATCATTCCTTCCAAAGAAATCCCAGGGTTGATCTCCTTCAGAATGGACTGGTTGGATCTCCTTGCAGTCCAAGGGACTCTCAAGAGTCTTCTCCAACACCACAGTTCAAAAGCATCGATTCTTCGGCGCTCAGCTTTCTTCACAGTCCAACTTTCACATCCATACATGACCACAGGAAAAACCATAGCCTTGACTAGGCGGACCTTAGTCGGCAAAGTAATGTCTCTGCTTTTGAATATACTATCCAGGTTGGTCATAACTTTTCTTCCAAGGAGTAAGCGTCTTTTAATTTCATGGCTGCAGTCACCATCTGCAGTGATTTTGGAGCCCAAAAAAATAAAGTCTGACACTGTTTCCACTGTTTCCCCATCTATTTCCCATGAAGTGATGGGACCGGATGCCATGATCTTCGTTTTCTGAATGTTGAGCTTTAAGCCAACTTTTTCGCTCTCCTCCTTCACTTTCATCAAGAGGCTTTTTAGCTCCTCCTCACTTTCTGCCATAAGGGTGGTGTCATCAGCATATCTGAGGTTATTGATATTTCTCCCGGCAATCTTGATTCCAGCTTGTGTTTCTTCCAGTCCAGCGTTTCTCATGATGTACTCTGCATATAAGTTAAATAAGCAGGGAGACAATATACAGCCTTGACGTACTCCTTTTCCTATTTGGAACCAGTCTGTTGTTCCATGTCCAGTTCTAACTGTTGCTTCCTGACCTGCATACAGATTTCTCAAGAGGCAGGTTAGGTGGTCTGGTATTCCCATCTCTTTCAGAATTTTCCACAGTTTATTGTGATCCACACAGTCAAAGGCTTTGGCATAGTCAATAAAGCAGAAATAGATGTTTTTCTGGAACTCTCTTGCTTTTTCCATGATCCAGCGGATGTTGGCAATTTGATCTCTGGTTCCTCTGCCTGTTCTAAAACCAGCTTGAACATCAGGGAGTTCACGGTTCACATATTGCTGAAGCCTGGCTTGGAGAATTTTGAGCATTACTTTACTAGCGTGTGAGATGAGTGCAATTGTGCGGTAGTTTGAGCATTCTTTGGCATTGCCTTTCTTTGGAATTGGAATGAAAACTGACCTTTTCCAGTCCTGTGGCCACTGCTGAGTTTTCCAAATTTGCTGGCATATTGAGTGCAGCACTTTCACAGCATCATCTTCCAGGATTTGAAACAGCTCAACGGGAATTCCATCACCTCCACTAGCTTTGTTCTTAGTGATGCTTTCTAAGGCCCACTTGACTTCACATTCCAAGATGTCTGGCTCTAGATTAGTGATCACATCCTCATGATTATCTGGGTCGTGAAGATCTTTTCTGTACAGTTCTTCTGTGTATTCTTGCCACCTCTTCTTAATATCTTCTGCTTCTGTTAGGTCCATACCATTTCTATCCTTTATCGAGCCCATCTTTGCATGAAATGTTCCCTTGGTATCTCCAATTCTCTTGAAGAGATCTCTAGTCTTTCCCATTCTGTTGTTTTCCTCTATCTCTTTGCATTGATTGCTGAAGAAGGCTTTCTTATCTCTCCTTGCTATTCTTTGGAACTCTGCATTCAGATGCTTATATCTTTTCTTTTCTCCTTTGCTTTTCGCCTCTCTTCTTTTCAGTGCTATTTGTAAGGCTTCTCCAGACAGCCATTTTGCTTTTTTGCATTTCTTTTCCATGGGGATGGTCTTGATCCCTGTCTCCTGCACAATGTCACGAACCTCATTCCGTAGTTCATCAGGAACTCTATCTATCAAATCTGATAGATCTGACAGAAAAGGCTTAACAAATATATATTTAAGAATACAGAAAAATTCCACTGGAAATTTGAAATCTATGAACAATCATATATAGAAATTCTAGAACTGGGGAAAAATGCCTTCCCAGGACTGACAGCAGACTTTTTAACAGAAGTGACAGAAGACACTGTAATAGTTATGAAGTGCTAAGATAAAATAACTACCAACTAGAATTGTGATGTAAGAGAAAATAACTTTGAAATTAAAGGTCAACAATTCCTTAAAAATTTAAACACAGACTAACCCAGCCACTCCACTCCTAGTTGTATGCCCAAGAGAAATGAAAACAAACATCTGCACAAAACCTATGCACAAGCATTCCAGCCACTTTATACACAAAATCCCTGAAAAAGGAGGCAATCAAATGTCCATTGACTGTCGAATGATGAACAAAACGCGGTCTGTCATTACAATGGGTATATTAAGCCACAGCCCAACATGGATGAACCTTAAAAGCATCATGCTCATTAAGAGAAGCCAGACACAAAAGGGTACATATTGTGTGACTCCATTCACACAAAATGTCCCAAAAAGTCAAATGTTCAGAGACACAGAGTAGAGTAGTGGCTGCTGAGAGCTGGAAGAGGCAACTAAGAGTGACTTCATTTGTTTTTTAAAGACTAGTTAGGTTTTTTTTAAGACAAGTGAGGTTTTGTTTGTTTGTTTGTTTGTATTCCTCTCTCTCTCTCTTTCTCTCTCACTGTGCCACGTCTTAGTTGCGGCATGCAGTGTATTTTAGCTGCAGCATGCAGTGTATTTTAGTTGCAGCATATGGGATGTAGTGCCCCCAACCAGGGACCGAATCTGGACCCCCTGCATTGGGAGCTTGGAGTCTCAGCCACTGGATCACCGAGGAAATACTAGAGGAGTGATTTTAAATAGGCAGGAGGTTTCTGTCAAAGGTGATGGAAATGTTCTAATATTAGCTTGTGGTGACGGTTGTACAACTCTGCAAATATACTAAAATTCAGTGACTTGTGTATTTAAAACACAAATTTAGTAGTATGTAAATAAAGCTCAATAAAGTTGTTTTTTTAAGGAAGGCCAAAAAAAATTTTGCAGACACAAACTGAAAAAACTGACTTGGCAACAACACACATGCACACGCATAAAAAAGTTCTCAGACAAAAGGAAAATTACCCCAACCTGGAGAATTGAATTCATGAGACAGTTACATGCACAGAAGGGATAACTAAGTGAATAACCACAAATGAGTTTTTTCTATATAAAACAATAATGATACTCACAGGGTTTTAAATATATGTAGAATTAACATATATCACAGCAATAACACAAGATGCAAGAGAGGGTCAGAAGAGTTAAAGGTACCTACACGGTACTCAGTTACAGTAGAGCTAATAGATGAAGCGTGCATGTTTCCATCTTTAGGGTAACGACTAAAAGAATAAAATAGATGATGTCTAACAAGTCAACAGGGACTTCTCAGGTGATTCAGTGGCAAAGAATCTGCCTGTAATGAAGGAGATGCAGGAGACTCAGGTTCGATTTCTTATCTGGGAAGATCCCTTGGAGAAGGAAACGGCAACCCACTCCAGTATTCTTGCTGTGGAATCCCACGGACAGAGGAGCAGGCTACAGTCATTGGGGTCTCGAAAGAGTCATACGTTACTTTGTGATTAAACAATAAGAAAAAAGTCAGCAGAGAGAGAAAGGAATAAAATGGCAGTAGACAAAGGGACTGACTCACTGGAAAAGACCCTGATGCTGGGAAAGGTTGAAGGCAAGAGAAGAAGGGGACAACAGAGGATGAGATGGTTGGATGGCACCACCAACTCAATGGACATGAGTTTGAGCAAGCTCCAGGAGTTGGTGATGGACAGGGAGGCCTGGCGTGCTGCAGTCCATGGGGTCACAAAGAGTCAGACACAACTGAGCAACTGAACTGAAACAAGGGGAAGAGGGTCAAAAAACATATATTCCCAAGAGAAAATCTGATAGTCAGATGGTAACTTTAAACCTCCAAAATATCATTGATTATATTGAACATAAAAGTACTAAATGTTCCAATTAAAAGATAAAGATTACGGGACTTCCCTGGTGGTCCAATGTTTAAGACTTTGCCTTACAATGTAGGGGACCCAGGTTCAATCCCTGGTCAGGGAATTAGATCCCAAAACTAGAGATCCCACATACCACAAGGAAGACTGAAGATTCTGTGTACCGCAACTAAGATGCATTGCAGTAAAATAAACAAATAAGTGAAAATACACATTTTTTAAAAAGATAAAGATTGTCAAACTGTATGTAGAAAAACAACCAACTGTATGCTGCTTGTGATAAACTTTGATTATAGAGATGCAAAAACTCAAAATGAAAAGGATGTAAAAAATCTGTGCCCTATAAAAATAATCCAAAGAAAGCTGGTGCTTTTAGTGCACAAATACCATACAAAGCAGACATCAAGGACAGAAGCTGGACAAGAGATAAAGGGGGATAAACAACGAAGGCAAAGATAATCACTCCCTTAGGGAGGCACAGTCATTTTAAATATATGTGACACCAATAATACAACTAATTTCAAAACATGTAAGGAAACAAGTGAGAGCTGTAAAAGGAAAAACTGGCAAAATTATCATTGTAATGGGGAGTTGTTCATCTGCCTAAGCTTTTAATTGATAGAAAAAGCAGACGTTCAGTAAGAAAATAGACAGTTTGAAATGTGAATTTAGATGACACCCAATTACAAATATACCACATTGTACCCCCAAACTGCAGGATACACATTTTATCTAAGTACATAAGAAATATTAACCAAAGCTTATCATCTCCTGGGGCAGAACACAGACCTCACAAACTTCAAGGGCAGGGCCAGGATGAGGGGGAGTCAGGTGAGGCTTCCAAAATAAACAAATATTCATCACTGATCACAGTGGAATTAGGCTAGAAGTCAATTAAAGATCATTAGAATGCTAGGAAATGTTCACAATTAGAAGAATTCTCATAAAACATTAAAAGGAAACTGCTTTTACCTGATAAAGAGCATCTGCAAAAAGCCTCGAATATGTTTTACACTTTGCAGCAAAGGTTTCCCAGCTACTAGAAACGAAACAAAAATGTCTGTTCCTTCTTCTTCTATTAAGCCTATACTGCTGATCTCAGCCAGTGCAATATATCAAGAAAAAGAAATTAAAGACATCTGGTTGGAAGGAAAGAAGTAAAACGTTTATTATTTGCAGACAATGTGATTTTATATGCAAGCAATCTTAAAGGATCCACAGATAAACCATAATTAAGTAAATTCATTGCGGTCACTGGGTCCAAGGTCAATATATAAGAATAAAATCTTCTATAAGCTAGTGAAGAAACAAGATGGACCACCTGAATCCCAGGTAGAATTTGGTCCAGGCTACAGATACTGCTGATCACACACACACATCCCTAAGCAATATGAGAAGGTTTGCTGTTGCTGCCGTTGTTCAGTTGCTAAGTTATGCCTGACTCTTTGTGACCCCATGGACTGAAGCGTGTCAGGCCCCCCATCCCTCACTACCTCCTGGAGTCTGCCCAAGTTCATGTCCATTGAATCAGTGATGCCACCCAACCATCTCATCCTCTGTTGCCCTCTTCTCCTTTTGCCTTCAATCTTTCCCAGCATCAGGGTGTTGTCCAGTGAGTTGGCTCTTCATATCAGGTGGCCAAAGTATTGGAGCTTCAACTTCAGAGTCATTCTTTCCAGTGAGCATTCAGGGTTGATTTCCTTTAGGACTGATTGGTTGGATCTCCTTGCTGTCCAAGGCAGTCTCAAGAGTCTTCTCCAGCACCATAGTTCGAAAGCATCAATTCTTGGGCACTCTGCCTTCCTTATGGGCCTACTCTCACATCCATACATGACTTCTGGAAAGACCATAGCTTAGACTATACAGACCTTTGAGGGCAAATGGATGTCTTTGCTTTTTAATACACTGTCTAGGTGAGGAAGATCCCCTGGAGAAGGGAACGGCTACCCACTCCAATATCCTGGCCTGGAGAATTCCATGGACTGTATAGTCCACAGGATTGCAAAGAGTTGGACACGACTGAGCAAATTTCACTTTCACTTTTCATTAGGTTTGTCATAGCTTTCCTTCCAAGAAGCAAGTGTCTTCTAATTTCATGGCTGCAGTCACCATCTGCAGTGATTTTAAAGCCCAAGAAGAGAAAATCTGTCATTGATTCCACTTTCTTCCCAACTACTTGCCATGACGTGATAGGACCATATGCCATGATCTAATTTTTTTTAAATATTGAGCTTTAAGCTTTAATACTAAGTTTTTGCGACCCTCAGGGACTGTCGCCTGCCAGGCTATTCTGTTCATGGGATTCTCTGGACAAGAATACCAGACTGGGTTGCCATTTCCTTCTCCAGGAGATCTTCCCAACCCAGGAACTGAACCTGGGTCTTCTGCATTGCAGTCAGATTCTTTACTAACTGAGCTGCAAGGAAAGCCCCAATACTAAGTTTTAATATGAGGAGGTTTATTACTCATATTAATGAGGCTTTCTGAGGAGTGCAGGGTTGGATCCCAGGCTGGTCTGAAAATGGCTTGAAAGAGCTTGAAAAGAAGACTGGCCTGGGAACATATGATAGTTAAGGAGTGGGCAGGGTAGGGGGTTCCCATGTACAGGCCAGGGCTTACAGGAACAATAAACAATTGGAAACTAAAACACCCAAAAGTCAAGTACTTGTCTTACAGGTGCAACACATCTCACAGAAATCTGCAAAACATTGCTTTAAAAAGGCAGTGATGAATGTGGAGAAAAGGGAACCCTCCTGCTCTGTTGGTAGAAATGTAAATTGGTGCAGCCACTGTGGAAAACAGTATGGAGATTCCTCAATGAATTAAAAATAGAACTGCCATTGCTGTTCAGTTGCCCAGTCATGTCTGACTCTTTCTGACCCCGTGGATGCAGCACACCAGGCTTCCCTGTCCTTCGCTATCTCCTGGAGTTTGCTCAGACTCATGTCCATTGAGTCAATGATGCCATTCAATCATGTAGAACTACCTTATGATCCAGCAATTCCATTCCTGGGTATTTGTCTGAAGAAAACAAAAACACTAAATAGAAAAGATACGTGCACCCCAGTGTTTATAGCAGCACTATTCACAAGAGCTAAGATATGGAATCAACCTGGGTGTCCATCAGCAGAGGAACGGATAAAAAGACGTGGTACATGTATACAGTGGATTATTAGTCATTAAAAAAGGAATGAAATAATGCCATTTGGGAGAACAAAGATGGACCCAGAGGGTATCATGATAAGTGAAATAAGTCAGATGAAGAAGGACAAATAGTGTATGATTTCACTTATATGTGGAATCTAAAAACAAAAATAAACAAGTATAACTAAAGAGAAACACACTCATAGATATAGAAAACTAACAGGTGGTTGGCAGACGGACTGGTATAGGGAGAGGAGAGAAACAGGGGAGAGAGACTGAAATTTACAAACGTTCAGTTACAAAATAAATGAATCTCAGGTATGAAGTGTTAAGTATGAGGAATATAGCCAATTAACTATGTAATATCTTTATATGGTCACAGATCATAACCAGACATATCTATGATCATTTTGAAATATAGAAATACTGAATACTAAGTTGTATAATAGGAACTAACTTAGAGTTGTAAGTCAATTATATTTTGAAAACAAACAAACTCAGAAAAAGAGATCAGATTTGTGGTGGAGAGAGGAGGAATTGAGTGAAGGCACAAATTTATCTTATTTATTAGATAAATACAATGATAAGTACTAAACATGTACTATATAACATGATAATGCTGCTATATATATTTATGAAAGTTGTTGAGAGTAAATATTTTCTATTTCTTTACTTTTCTATCTATATGAGATGATGAGTATTCACTAATTGTGATTATCACTTCATGATGTCTATAAATTGTATCATCATCATGCTGTACATCTTAAATTTATACAGTGCTGTATGTCAGTTCAGTTAATCCAGTCACCAGTCATGTCCGATTCTTCACAACCCCATGGACTGCAGCACACCAGGCTTCCCTGTCCATCACCAACTCCCAGAGCTTGCTTAAACTCATGTCCATCCAGGCAGTGATCCCATCCAACCATCTCATCCTCTGTCGTCCCCTTCTCCTCTTGCCTTCAATCTTTCCCAGCATCAGGATCTTTTCCAATGAGTCACTTCTTCCCATCAGGTGGCCAAAATATTGGAGTTTCTGCTTCAGCATCAGTCCTTCCAATGAATATTCAGGACTGATTTCTTTTAGGATTGACTGATTTGATCTCCTTGCAGTCCAAGTGACTCTCAAGAGTCTTCTCCAACACCACAGTTCAAAAGCATCAGTTCTTCGGCACACAGCTTTCTTAATAGTCCAACTCTCACATCCATACATGACTACTGGAAAAACCATAGCTTTGACTAAATGGACCTTTGTTGGCAAAGTAATGTCTCTGCTTTCTAATATGCTGTCTAGGTTTGTCATAGCTTTTCTTCCAAGGAGCAAGCGTCTTTTAATTTCATGGCTGCAGTCACCATCCACATGATTTTGGAGCCCAAGAAAATGAAGTTTCTCACTGTTTCCATTGTTTCCCCATCTATTTGCCATGAAGTGATGGGACCAGATGCCACGATCTTGGTTTTCTGAATGTTGAGCTTTAAGCCAGTTTTTTCACTCTCCTCTTTCACTTTCACCGAAAGGGTCTTTAGTTCTTCTTCACTTTCTGCCATAAGGATGATGTCATCTGCATATCTGAGGTTATTGATATTTCTCCCAGCACTCTTGATTCCAGCTTGTGGTTCATCCAGCCCAACATTTCTCATGATGTACTCTGCATATAAGTTAAATAAGCAGGGTAACAACATAGAGCCTTGACATACTCCTTTCCCAATTTGGAACCAGTCAGCTGTTCCATGTCCAGTTCTAACTGTTGCTTCCTGACCTGCATACAGATTTCTCAGGAGGCAGGTCAGGTAGTNCGATCTTGGTTTTCTGAATGTTGAGCTTTAAGCCAGTTTTTTCACTCTCCTCTTTCACTTTCACCGAAAGGGTCTTTAGTTCTTCTTCACTTTCTGCCATAAGGATGATGTCATCTGCATATCTGAGGTTATTGATATTTCTCCCAGCACTCTTGATTCCAGCTTGTGGTTCATCCAGCCCAACATTTCTCATGATGTACTCTGCATATAAGTTAAATAAGCAGGGTAACAACATAGAGCCTTGACATACTCCTTTCCCAATTTGGAACCAGTCAGCTGTTCCATGTCCAGTTCTAACTGTTGCTTCCTGACCTGCATACAGATTTCTCAGGAGGCAGGTCAGGTAGTCTGGTATTCCCATCTCTTGAAGAATTTTCCACAGTTTGTTGTGATCCACATAGCCAAAGGCTTTGGCATAGTCAATAAAGCAGAAGTAGATGTTTTTCTGGAACTCTCTTGCTTTTTCAATGATTCAACAGATGTTGGCAATTTGATCTCTGGTTCCTCTGCCTTTTCTAAAACCGGCTTAAACATCTGGAAATTCACAGTTCACATACTGTTGAAGCCTGGCTTGGAGAGTTTTGAGCATTACTTTGCTAGTGTGTGAGATGAGTGCAATTGTGCCTAGTTTTAACATTCTTTGGCATTGCCTTTCTTTGGGATTTGAATGAAAACTGACTTTTTCCAGTCCTGTGGCCACTGCTGAGCTTTCCAAATTTGCTGGTATATTGAGTGCAGCACTTTAGCAGCATCATTTAGGATTTGAAATAGCTCAACTGGAATTCCATCATCTCCACTAGCTTTGTTTGTAGTGATGATGCTTCCTAAGGCCCACTTGACTTTGCATTCCAGGATTTCTGGCTCTAGGTGAGTGATCACACCATCGTGGTTATCTGGGTCATGAAGATCTTCTTTGTACAGTTCTTCTGTGTATTGTTGCCACCTCTTCTTAATATCTTCTGCTTCTGTTAGGTCCACACCATTTTTGTCCTTTATTGTGCCCATCTTTGCATGTAAGGCTCCCTTGGTATCTCTAATTTTCTTGAATAGAAGTCTTTCCCCTTCTATTGTTTTCCTCTATGTCAGTTATATCTCAGTAAAACTAGAAGAAAAAATTTCTTAAAATATAAAGGCTAACCTAAATAAATGTAGGATTTAGGTTTTGTGTCAGGATACAATATTGTAAAGATGTCAAATATCTCCAAATTAACACATGAATTCAATATTGATTTTGAAATTCCAACAAGTCATTATTGGTGGAAGTTTAAAAGCCAGTTTTAAAGAATATATATATGGAAATGAATATATATAGAAATGAAAAGGATCAGGAATAGCAGGAAAATGTTACAGAAGAACAATGTAGAGGACTGCAGTACCCAATGTCAACATTTATCATGATGCTACAATAAACTAAGGAATTGTGGTGTTGCTACAAAGATGAGCACATAAACCCAGGATACAGACCTGGTCACCTGGCATAGGATAAAAGTGACACTGCCTTGTAGTGGGGGAGGATAGCTTTTCAAGAAAAAGGGCTGAGTCTCCTGGGTAGCAATATACAAAGAAAATGAGTCTGGATCCCTACCTCACACCACTCTTATATACCAGTTCATGGGACAGTGTGAATTCTATGTATGGAAGATTAAACAACAAATTCCCAGAAGACAGCTTGGGAGAAAATTCACATGGGTTTGGGGTAGGCAAAGATTTCTCTTGGAGGACACGTAAACACAGACCATAAGTCAGAAAAGTAAGAAGGCAAACCAGAGACTAAGCATATATCCAGAATTCATATCCAGAACAAATACTGACCTTCTGCAAATCAGTAAGAAAAAAAAAAAAAAAGACATCCAATAATCAAAAAGCAGATAAAAGATTTGAACAGGCATTTCACAAAATTTATCCTAGAAGCCATCGAAAAGAAAAAAAAAAAAAAAACACCCTGAAATGTCATTACTCATCAGGGAAATGCAAATTAAAAGCACCATGGGACACCCCTACATGCCAGAATGGCTAAAATTCAAGACTGGCGATACCAGTGTTGCTGAGGCCGTGGAGCCCCTGGAAATCGGTTCAACCTTGGAAAACTGAGACACAGTATTTACTGAAGCTGAACCTACGTGTACACTGTGATCCAGGTATTTTACTCGTGGGGGTGCTCCATGGACATGTCCACCAACTGACACATACACAGTGTTCAAAGCCACACAACCAGCAGTAGCCCAAGACAGGCATGACCCAAGTGTCCACTGGCAGAAGGAGGACAGAGACCATGGCAGCTCTAAGATGAGAGAAAGGTAGCAATTTTCAGCCCTGCACGCATGGATTAATGTCAAACGGAAGAAACTGGACATGAAAGAGACCATGAGTGTAAAGTACGTAAAGTTCACGTACATAAAGTACTACGTCCGTAAAGTTCAGAAGGAGGCAAACCAATGTGTGCTTTGGGAGGTCACGGCAAGTTGTCTTGGGAAGGAAAGTGCAACAGTGATGCCAGCGAGGTTCTCTGTGTATTCCCCATGCACACGCGGGGATCATGGCATTCAGAGTCATCAGCGTGATGGAGTCACTTCACAGAGCAGCGTGCCACTGGCCCGAGTTGAGAAGCTGGGGGCCATGTCCCCTGGTCTCTGAGCAGCATGTAGGAGAGAGAGCCGCTCGTGACCAAAGGGATGGCGTTCAGCCCTTTTGGACACGACTTCAGCTCTGCAGTATGACCAGAAGGGGATGGTCACCAGCTCTGTCCTCTATGCTGAAGTCACCGTGGCCATTGCCTCTATATGGGGCACACGACTCTGGCGGGCCCCCCAGCAGCATTCACAAATAATGATGGGGAGGTGACGTGTCCCTCCTGCCATGAGGATCTCCCAGGGACACAAAGCAAAGGGTTAGAGGCACTCCCAGTCGCCTGGGCCATGCACCAGCAGCCCCCTGCCCTGCAGCAGCCTCGAAGACCCCGGAGCACAGCCCCCTGTGTGCCTGGGAGGAGCAGGGCCAGAGCTTATGCCAGCTTTGTGGTTCTGCCTAAGACCTTCTCTGCAGTGGGTCAGCGTACTTCTGTGCAGTTTTCAGTGGCATTTTCATCTCTTCTCAGCCTTTGGCAACACAATTCTTCCACTTAAACCTGAAGAGCATTTTGCAGTTGTTCTGAGGAAAGAAAAAAAAATAGACACACAATTGTATTTGCCCGGAGGTCCCTGAGCTTTTTGAAAAAAAAAAAAGAGAGAGAGAGAGACCAAAGCTTCAAGGGCTCCCGGTCATAGATGACGAAGTTCTATAATAGATAATGCCTTGGGGGGAGGGAGACACATCTGGGGACACTGTGGCCCCACGCCCCCATGCAGCCTTCAGAAGAAAATGATTATGATTTGCATAATGGGATTTCTGCGGAAATCATAATTAATCTTAAACTTCACGTTAGTGAATGTATGGTAACCTTTCTGCTTCTTCACTTTTTCATCTGAAACCACCACGCAGCCTGAAGACCCCTGGGGGTGGCTGGGGACCACCCGTGGCCCAAGGAGTGTCCTACAGAACCCGGGTCCGAGGCCAAGAGAGAAGGGAACAGGCTGGCAGTGCTCGAGAGTGGGGGGCTGGGGGTGCGGCAGAGGGGCGAGAACAGGTTTTACAGGACTGTGTGGTTTTGACATTCGGGGCCCAGGGTGGCAGAACTGGGGGCCCAGGCTGGGAGGGGCAGCCCGGCCAGGTGTGGGGCCACTCTGGTTTGAAAATAGTCCAAAATAACCACCCACTTGATGTTTCACATCCTATGGTGAGATTTAAGGGATTGGGGGCCAACGCCATGCTCAGTGAGATCCCCTTTACTTTGATTTTTCTGCATGACCTCACAGGTCCTTGGAGCTTTGGCTTAATTCCAAATGGCCCCCTAGGTGCTGGACCCCCCTGGCCCACCAGCCCCACCACAGCCCAACTCCAGCCCCATCCCCCGCCCTTCCCCACCCACCAGCCCCTTAGTGGCCCCAGGGCACAGCCTTGAAACCCAGTCTCCAAATCCACAATCTTGGAATTGGAGCCTCTGGTGTCCCCAGGGTCTCATGCCCCAACCACACAGCCCGGCTCCAGCCAAGAGGCCGAGCTTCTGGAAGGCTCCAGGTGGTGGAATGTAGGTGGGGAGCCACATGCTGCCAGGGCGCGGCTCCGGGAGAGGGCTGCGCACACAAAGCCCCCGTTCTCCTCCCCGCTGCCCTTCCTCCAGGGAACCGAGAGCCAGGACCAGATTTTCCAAGAGGGTTTCCTGTCCCTTGGCCGCTACTCCTGCCAAAGCCTCTTTGTCCCCTGCTTCCTGGCCGCCTCTGCCTCCATAAACACCTTAAACCTCACGGCCTGGGGGTGATGAGGGCAGCGATACTCAACCCCTCAGCCCACTGTCAGCCTGCAGACTCAAGGGTCCTGCCTGCCTCCTCATGCCCTCTGGCCAGGACAGGCTGAGTGAGGGTGCTGACCCCTACTGGCTCCACAGGAGGTGGAGGAGAGGCCTGAATCCCCATTCACTCAGGCCCAGGTCTCTAGGAGGGACTGGACCTGGCCGTTGAAGGTGATTATAGGGTCACCCGCTGGGTACTAGGTGCCGTCACTGCCCGGTGGCACGCGGATCACAGCTAGATCAGTGTTCCTCTCGTGTCTGTGCAGTCAGCCCACACAAGGCCCCACACAGGCCGCACAGCGCCCCAGCACCAGGAGCGACCACTTTAAACAGCATGCACTCGTGCTTAGTCGTGTCCAACTCTTTGCAACCCTGTGGACTGTAGTCCGCCAGGTTCCTCTGTCCATGGGATTCCAGGCAAGAATACTGGAGTGGGTTGCCATTTCCTCCTCCAGGGGATCGTTCTTGCCCAGGGATTAAATCCATATCTCTTGCATCTCCTGCATCGGCAGGCAAATGCCTTACCACTGCACCACCTGGGAAGCCCTTAAACAGCAAAATCACCAAAGGGAAGCACAGAAAGGTGGAGAACAGCACCAGATAATCAACCCACAGGAAGGACCCTTGTCCAGTGAGAGCTGAAGCTCAGCCAGGGACACGTGACCTGTGACTCAAAATTTTCACAGTTCTGCACGTGTCCACGGGGTGGATTTGCAGGCCATAAATGCCCATCAGCAGGAGGTGAATCCAACTGTGTACTCTGAAAGGGTGCGAGTGATACGTGATGACATCTTAAAAATAACATGAAATACACAAAACAAAGTCCAACATGGAGAAATAAAACGGTGAGAATGCTCTTCCCAAATGGTGAGAATGCTCTTGCCAGCTGCACACAGACCCACCCATGACTCCAGAAGGCCACAGCCCCCTACCTAACCACTCAGAGAGCCCTGCCCCCCACCCCATGTTTGTCCAGGAGACCTGGTCCAGTGGGCGGCAGTTGGGGGGTGGTGATCAGGCTGTCCCCCAGAGCTGCCCTCCAGCCCCCAGCTGCCAGGAGAGCGTTAGAGACGGTCACCCAGGGACCCTCGTCATACCCACTGGCTCTATTAGGGAGAGTATGTTTTATTAATACTGGACATTAAAGTTTAATGCTGTGATTACAGGCGAAAAATGGGCCTTCATCTTCGAGGAGTATTAGAGTCCAAAGTGAGCCTGTGACAGAGAGGGACGTTCATCACGGCCTAGCAGGTTGGCTGCCCCATCCATCACACCCCCGCAAGGCCCCATAAGCCCCCTCACTGTGCTCCTGTGGGGTCAGCCTCACCCCAGGGCTCTAAGGCCACAAGGAGGGTGTGCTGATAAGACTGGGGCACCAAGGTCCCTAAAGCCTTCCTCCCCGCTCATCCTGAGGGGACCCCATGGGGACTGAGGAGTCCCTGGTTTGCTGTCTGGGCCCCTCGGCCCTCCTCACCCCCATTAAGGCTGTGGTAGCAAGAGGCCCACGTCCCAGCCCTCAGAAGCCCAGGTCCAGCAGGACGGGGTGGACTCTGGGACTATTGGCAGAGGGCTCCAGAAAGGGAAGGGCACTGACCATCATGGCCCTTACCTCCCTAGCACCTCTGGGCACAGGACGTGGGGTTCAGAGCTCCCAAGTATGGCTTCAAGGCCAGGCTGAAGCTCACACTTCAGCTCAGGTAGAGGGACCTCTCCCACTTGCTAGCTGACCAGCAAACCTGACATCACCCTCTTGCTTCCCAGCCCTCCCCGCCAACAACACCCCAATACACACAGTTTCATTCTGCACAAGGTGCCCAAGGATACGTGTTGCGGGGTCAGTGAAATCAATGAACACTTTGGGGAAGATGCTGCTGTGATGAAAGGCCCTGGTGACCCAGCCGCAGAGCAGGCAACCCAGCAACATTCAGGGTCAGCAGCGCAAAGGCAGTGAAGGCCAAAAGCCAGGAGAGATTCCTAGGGCTCTGCTGGGGTTCCCTCTCTAGCCCATACCCATGGCAGGCATCACTAATCGATCTCCACGAGCCTCTCTGCTGAGCTGGGATGGAGCCAGAACCCTTCCATCCACTGGGCCCTGAGTCAGGATGTGATCACAGCGGCTGTGTAAGGAGAAACCTGGCCATTCATCAGAACTTCTTGTGGGAAACAGGACTGAGGGTGGGGTGGCCTGGAGACCCTCCTTGGTCCCCTTGGAAAGGAAGTGAGAACACAGACTCAGCTGCTCAGCTCCTGGCCATGCTCATTCAGCCACCCCCTGGCCTCGGGGTCCAGCACAGAGCTGGACACAGCAGATGCCTAACAATGCCTGTGGCGGCCACGGAAGCCCTGCATAAGGAGCTTCTGTGCAGTGTCCGCCTCCTGCCAGGGGCTTGGGGAGAACTCAGGGGGGCCCCTGACTCAGGCAGGCCCAGCCTGGGTCCCATGAGAGCAAGTGGCTGCTGTGAGGACCCCGTACTGCCTTCCCCAGCCGCCTCAGGGCACAGAAGCAGTGTGGTTAAGGGGCTCTGGGCATCCGGTGGGTGCAGGCTAGAGAGGGCAGAGCTGCAGGGGAAGCAGCCTGGAAGCTCGCAGGCAGACAGGAACCATTATCCGTGGCCACTGGGTCCGGCCTGAGAAGCAGTTAGTGTAAAAAAGTAGCAGCAGAAGCCTTGAGTGGAAACAGCCTCCCAGCCAGCTGGCCCCAGGGGTGACCTCCCCTAGAGGTGGCCGCATGGCCACAGCAGCATGGACAGGCCCTCCTGCAGGGGGCCAGGCCTGCTTCCAGCCCCAGGATGGCTTCCAGGGTGGAGGGGAGCAGGGTGGGGCAGGGGGAGCTCAGGGCAGAGGGGGTGGGAGGGAGTGGGAGGCAGGTGCCCAGGGCCTGTGGCAGCAGCTCCTCCCTTCCTAGGGCCCTTGACCTCGGGTCAGCCCTGGCCAGGGACTCTATGTCCGGCAGCTCAGAGCCCAAACAGAACAGGGGCTCACAAATAGAAATGCCCAGAGAAACCCCAATGAGGCCATTGGGCGGTGGCACCACCCATCTGTCCGTGGCGTCCAGGAGCAGCCCTGATTTCAAAGGAGACTGGAGCCCTACTCGACCCTGACCTAGGAGAGGCCCTCGCCATCAGTTTTAATTGTGAAGTCTCTCGCCACTCGACAGTGGGGATCCGGGAAGTGCCGGCCCTCCATAGCACCGCACCGGTGCTTGTGACCCGAGGGATTAAGAGAGAAGCTGACAGGGCTGGGTTGAGGCGGGGGACCTTGCTCCTCACTGGGGAGTGTTTATATTCTGAGCTTTGCATTGTGTTTTCAAAAATACAATTCAATTAAAAATAAATAACCTCACGCTTGTCTGACTGCATATACCTCTCACCCAGGAAGTGCTGCTTGCCCCCAAAACTGAGTGTGGAAGGGGGGTGTGTGTGTCACAGAGGCTGGGGACCACCACCACATGTCAGAAGATTGTATCTAATGCGGGAGGACTACCGCGTGATATGGTAGCCACCAGCCACCACAGCGATTTCAATCTGAGCTAACCAAAATAAATACAATTTAAAATCTGGCTCCAGAGTCATGCCCACTGCATCGCAAATGCTCATCTGCTCTTCAGAGTCGTGGCCGCCCCATGGACAGTGTGGACAGGGTGCTCCTCACATCCGAAGAAGCTTGGAAGCCCCGCACTGGGTGCCCTCGGTCACCGAGGCAGGCTATGCAGCAACCCCCACCCCAGACCCGGAAGGGCTCCCCTGCACACATTAGGAGCTTATTGCATCCTCTTACGATGCTCGTGGCAGGGATGGCGGTGGGGTGCACCCAGAGGTGGGCGCAGCAGGATGAGCCATAGGGAGGGGCTGTTTAGACGGTGCTTCCTGGAGGAAGTGGAGCATTGTTGAGTGAGCGAGGAAATGGTCAAGGCACCTGGTCAGCACAGACCCTGGAGGCGGGAGGCCTTCAAGGAGAAGGGGAGAGATGATGCTAACCAAGGTGTGCCCATACCCAGAGCAAGACCACGAGGGTTCTGATGGGCAGAGTAGGTCTGGGAGGGAGGTCCAGACCCCGGGGAAGTCTGAAGGGAGGGGCCACCTGGGACGGACAGCAGACAGTCTGTGCTTTGCAGGACAGGGTGTGCCAGGCTCCCAGGGAGGGGAGCTGGGACCCCATAGAGCCTGATGGTCTTGGGGTCTCAATGCCATCAAGCCTCCTCCAACCCCAAGACCCTTGGGCAGAACCCCACAGCCTGAGTACCCCTGCCTCTCACCTGGGCCTGCTGACCATTGCGCAAAGCTGGGAGGACCTAATAATGCACCTAAACAGACCCCTTTCCTCATGGTGTGTTTTTTATTTAATTTTCCAAGGAACACACTCTTTTATCATCCAAAACCGTGAAAGTAAATTAAGAAGAAATGGGTTTCTTTCAATTAGGCTCAGCGTTGCTTTGAGTAACTGCCTATAATTCTATTTAATGAAAAAATAAAATCATTATTCCACGTCTCCCCCTCCCTGTCACAAACCCACAGACGGCCTCCATTAGCGTGCACCGTAGATTTATTTAATTAGAAAAATATTNGGGCAGGGGGAGCTCAGGGCAGAGGGGGTGGGAGGGAGTGGGAGGCAGGTGCCCAGGGCCTGTGGCAGCAGCTCCTCCCTTCCTAGGGCCCTTGACCTCGGGTCAGCCCTGGCCAGGGACTCTATGTCCGGCAGCTCAGAGCCCAAACAGAACAGGGGCTCACAAATAGAAATGCCCAGAGAAACCCCAATGAGGCCATTGGGCGGTGGCACCACCCATCTGTCCGTGGCGTCCAGGAGCAGCCCTGATTTCAAAGGAGACTGGAGCCCTACTCGACCCTGACCTAGGAGAGGCCCTCGCCATCAGTTTTAATTGTGAAGTCTCTCGCCACTCGACAGTGGGGATCCGGGAAGTGCCGGCCCTCCATAGCACCGCACCGGTGCTTGTGACCCGAGGGATTAAGAGAGAAGCTGACAGGGCTGGGTTGAGGCGGGGGACCTTGCTCCTCACTGGGGAGTGTTTATATTCTGAGCTTTGCATTGTGTTTTCAAAAATACAATTCAATTAAAAATAAATAACCTCACGCTTGTCTGACTGCATATACCTCTCACCCAGGAAGTGCTGCTTGCCCCCAAAACTGAGTGTGGAAGGGGGGTGTGTGTGTCACAGAGGCTGGGGACCACCACCACATGTCAGAAGATTGTATCTAATGCGGGAGGACTACCGCGTGATATGGTAGCCACCAGCCACCACAGCGATTTCAATCTGAGCTAACCAAAATAAATACAATTTAAAATCTGGCTCCAGAGTCATGCCCACTGCATCGCAAATGCTCATCTGCTCTTCAGAGTCGTGGCCGCCCCATGGACAGTGTGGACAGGGTGCTCCTCACATCCGAAGAAGCTTGGAAGCCCCGCACTGGGTGCCCTCGGTCACCGAGGCAGGCTATGCAGCAACCCCCACCCCAGACCCGGAAGGGCTCCCCTGCACACATTAGGAGCTTATTGCATCCTCTTACGATGCTCGTGGCAGGGATGGCGGTGGGGTGCACCCAGAGGTGGGCGCAGCAGGATGAGCCATAGGGAGGGGCTGTTTAGACGGTGCTTCCTGGAGGAAGTGGAGCATTGTTGAGTGAGCGAGGAAATGGTCAAGGCACCTGGTCAGCACAGACCCTGGAGGCGGGAGGCCTTCAAGGAGAAGGGGAGAGATGATGCTAACCAAGGTGTGCCCATACCCAGAGCAAGACCACGAGGGTTCTGATGGGCAGAGTAGGTCTGGGAGGGAGGTCCAGACCCCGGGGAAGTCTGAAGGGAGGGGCCACCTGGGACGGACAGCAGACAGTCTGTGCTTTGCAGGACAGGGTGTGCCAGGCTCCCAGGGAGGGGAGCTGGGACCCCATAGAGCCTGATGGTCTTGGGGTCTCAATGCCATCAAGCCTCCTCCAACCCCAAGACCCTTGGGCAGAACCCCACAGCCTGAGTACCCCTGCCTCTCACCTGGGCCTGCTGACCATTGCGCAAAGCTGGGAGGACCTAATAATGCACCTAAACAGACCCCTTTCCTCATGGTGTGTTTTTTATTTAATTTTCCAAGGAACACACTCTTTTATCATCCAAAACCGTGAAAGTAAATTAAGAAGAAATGGGTTTCTTTCAATTAGGCTCAGCGTTGCTTTGAGTAACTGCCTATAATTCTATTTAATGAAAAAATAAAATCATTATTCCACGTCTCCCCCTCCCTGTCACAAACCCACAGACGGCCTCCATTAGCGTGCACCGTAGATTTATTTAATTAGAAAAATATTTTGTTTTCTCTGATTCTTTGGGAAAAGAGAAAAAAAAAAACCCTCCAGGCACAAAATTAATCAAATCTGTTACCTGGTAGTTAATGGCCCCTCCACCAGCCACCTCTCCATCCACACCACTGTCCCCACCAGGGCATTTACACCCAAATCTGGGTGCACTCAGCCCAAGGGCCACCCCCTGCACTTCCCCAGCTGCATTTGGCAAACTCAGATGCCAAGACGCTTGCTGCCGGATGGGGACCCCCATGGCAGGCACATGGGGAAAAGGGCCAAGTTCTTCGTCGCCAGAAAGTATCCATGCTCTGGGCGTGGACATAATGTGCAGGAAGCCAGCCGGGCGCACACGTGCAACTAGTTAGAGGAGCTCCTGTGATGGTGCCAGCCCTGGAGGGGACCCCGCCCAGACCCCCGCCCAGGGACCCCCGCCCAGGAGCTTCCACTGCTCCCCAGGGACCTGAGTGGGCCTGGGCGGTGAGAGAGACCCAAGAACAGCACAGAGGAGCTCAAGAGGGGTCCAGGCTCAGGCCCCGATGGTCCCACTGGGTGACCTCAAGTGACCCTCCTCCCCCGACCAGGGCCTCAGAGTCCTCCCTGCCCTGCAAGCATGTCCTGTGCAGGGTCCCCACAGCCACTGTCCTAGCACTTTGGGCCACCTGAGCCCCCTCTCGCAGACACCGAGGCGAAACGTCCCAGGGATCCTTCGGCAGTTCCAGAGAAGGGCGGATAGAGCAGGGATGGCCTTTCCTGCAGGCCTGGGACAGCTGGGCAAACATGGCGAGCAACGAGCAAGGACTTCCAGTCTAGTGTCCAGCTCATGGGGGGCTCAGCACATGCTGCTGAGCAACAGATGCAGAGAGCAGCGAGGGTGAGGGACCCTCAGACCTATAGACTCCTCCTCTCCTTCCTTCCCCACCCTCTTCCTCCCATTCCCCTTCCCTCTCCTCCCCTCCCCTTCCTTCCTCCTCCCCCTCCTTCCTCCTCACCCTCCTTCCCCTCCCTTTCCCCTTCTCCCCTCTGTACTCATACCCTTTCCTCCAGAGCCAGCAAGCCTCAGTGTCCCGTCATCCACCTGGAGACGTGGCGACCATCCCAAGGGCATCCTTTGTGCCTCATCCCGCCCAACCAGAGTGAACGTGGGTGCTCCCAGAGGGAACAAGGGGTGGGAGAGCAGTGTGTCCTTTTTGGGGACCCTAAGGTTGGCCCACAGCCCCCTGACTCATCTGGAGGCCTGGGACCTGGCCCCTCCCGTGCAGCCTGCACACACAGCACAGTCAGGAGTCTGGCCTCCCCAAGGTGGAAGTGCACCGGCCACTCCCAGCAGAGGTCAGGCATGCAGCTGAGACTCCCAGGGCAGAGAGGGGAGGGAGAGTCCCCAATCCAGATCCCTCACATACCATGTGTGGCCCAAGAGACAGGGTGAGCATCACCAGCAGACAAACTTTCTCGGGAGCAGTATACTCACCTTAGTGGGGTTCCAGCTGGGGACCCCGCCTCTACCACCCCAAAGCTCGGACCACCCTCTGCCCTGCTGGGGCCTGGCCCGTCAGGCCTCCACCACCTCGCCCTCACCTCAGACATGCGTCCTCAACCCCAGGTACCCCAGCAGCTCCTCAAGGATGAGATCGAGGGCTCCCCAGCTGACCCGAGAGGGACATCCACAAGCCCAGTCTACACTGCCTAAACCACAGCTGACCATGTGATGGACCCCAGACAGTGTAGACAGCCTGGGAAACTGGGGCTCAAAGAACCTTTCCTCAAAACCCTCATTAATCCCAGTGGGACAGGGTTTGGGGAGGCAGGGACACACTCTCAAATCCAGGCTCATTAGTGGGCGTGAGGCAGCAGCTTTGGCTCAGGGAGCAGGGCTCCCCATAGGTGAGGACAGGGAGGAGGCACCCAGGAGAGAGAAAAGGCCACCCACCTGCTGCTGGAAGCCAGCACCTCTTGCCCACCGAGACCTCGTGGTCCGAATGCACCACGTGGGCTGTGTCCCCCTCCTACTTTTCCTACTTATTTCACCACCCTTAGGGCAGAAAGTGAAAAAGAGCTAAAGAGCCTCTTGATGAAAGTGAAAGAGGAGAGTGAAAAAGCTGGCTTAAAAGTCAACATTCAGAAAACTAAGATCACAGCATCCAGTCCCATCAGTTCATGGCAAATAGATGGGGAAACAATGGAAACAGTGAGAAACTTCATTTTCTTGGGCTCTAAAATCACTGCAGATGGTGACTGCAGCCATGAAATTAAAAGACGCTTGATCCTTGGAAGAAAAGCTATGACAAAACTGAACAGCATATTAAAAAGAAGAGACATTACTTTGCCAACAAAGGTCCATTTAGTCAAAGCTATGGTTTTTCCAGTAGTCAAGTATGAATGTGAGAATTGGACCATAAAGAAAGCTGAGCGCTGAAGAATTGATGCTTTTGAACTGTGGTGCTGGAGAAGACCCTTGAGAGTCCCTTGGACAGCTAGGAGATCAAACCAGTCCATCCTAAAGGAAATCAGTCCTGCATATTCATTGGAAGGACTGATTCTGAAGCTGAAACTCCAACTCTTTGGCCACTTGATGGGAAGAAGTGACTCACTGGAAAAGACCCTAATGCTGGGAAAGATGGAGGGCAGGAGGCGAAGGGGACGACAGAGGATGAGATGGTTGGATGGCATCACTGACTGGATAGACATGAGTTTGAGTAAGCTCTGGGAGTTGGTGATGGACAGGGAAGTCTGGCGTGCTGCAATCCACAGGGTTGCAAACAGTCTACTAAACTGCCCCCTCCTTGTGACACCCTGATGTACCACTCACCACCTGAAGGGCTTGGAAGCAGCATCCGGCTGGCTTTCTACTCTGCTCCATGGAGTCAGCACTTCGTGAATTTCCTGGACACACAGGCACATGCTCAGCTCAGTGCAGCAAGCCTGCCGGCCTTGTTTCCCACAGATGCAGCCTGTGGACTCACCGGACAGAGAACCTCTCCACCCGAGGCCACAGGAAGGGGACTTTCAGAGGAAAAGCTCAGATGCTCAGAGAACCTGAACACTCAAAGGTGAACGGAATTGTTCTGGCCCCAAAAGTGCTTTCACTTGACGCCCTCTTGGCAAGTGCCCTTCTCTGCCCACCCAGCCTTTGCCTAGTAGCAGGTGACCCCAAAGAAGCAGATGCTCCAGTGACAGGCTGTGAGATCAAGGAAGAAGACACCGACCTCTGCTGTCCAGACTCCAGGACACGGCTCCCGCCAGGTCCTTGGCGTTTGTCACAGCAGCACAGAAATGCCCCTCGCACAGTTGCTTGAGATCAAGAAGGCAGGTGACCACATGCATGTCCCCCACAGCTGGAGCCACCCTGTAGACCAGAGACGTCCCCCTCCCCAGGGGAAGCCCCACCACACACAATCCTGGCTCCTGGCTCCTGGCCTGGGGCTCAGATGCAGTGGGGACCCCTCACCCCAGGAACGTGGTCCAAGCTTCCTCTCCCAGCATCCCTCAGGGCAGCATCCACATGGGTCTCCTGTTCCCTGGGCCCACGGGGACCCTTTGTAGGCAGAATGAACCACGCTGACTCCAGAGGGTCTTGACTCGAGACCTGGGGGAGGCTCAGCCGGAGCTCAGGGGAGACAGGTGCTCCTGGGGGCAGCCCTACACACAAAGCTACCCCACCCACCGGCTCCCAGCATTTGCATCCCCCTTGGTCAGGATGCTCCACCTGCATTTAGTCTTCCCATTAGGACAGTACTTTATACTATGTTCACCTGATGTGAAGAGCCGAATGATTGGAAGAGTCTAAAGCTGGGAAAGACTGAGGGTGGCAAGAGAAGGGGGCGACAGAGGATGAGATGGTTGGATGGCGACACTGACTTAATGGACATGAGTTTGAGCAAACTCCTGGAGATGCCAAAGGACAGGGAAGCCTGCAGCGCCGCAGTCCCTGGGGTCGCAGAGTCAGACCCGACTGAGCAACTGAGCAACAGTTAGAACAGAAGGACAAACACCCCAGAACATTGAAAGAAGGGGGACAGTCAGGTGCAGCCCCGGCACCCAGAGATGAGCCCAGTTCCAGCATTTCCTGACACAATCATGATGATGGTGTCCCGTGCGGTCAGCTCAACAATGGCCCCCAAAGACACGCACGTCCTCAGAACCTGCGGCGTCAGCTCACCTGGTGTATGTCAGGGTTTTCTAGAAAACCTGGCCCAAAAGGATATGCACATGGAAAGAGTTTATTACAAGGAATTTGCCCACTCGATGATGACGAAAATCCCAAGGTCAGCAAGCTGGAGATCCGGGAGAGCAATGTGTTAGTGCAGTCTCTGGTCAAATGTCATCAGGAACAGGAGCTCCCTCCCCCCAGGGGAGGGTCAGCCTCTGGTTCTCTCCAGGGCTCAGCTGACTGACCAGGGCCACCCACGTTATGGAGGGCAACCTGCTACACCCCGTCTGCTACCTGAAATACTAATCTCACCCAGACACACACTCACAGACACCCCAGATTCATGTTTGACCCAATGTCCGGGCACCCCATGGCCCAGCCAGGCACATAAAATCAACCATCACCCTGGTGACAGGATTTGACAGATGAGATGAAGTTAAGGACCTTGAGATGATGGGGGGTGCCGCATCCTGGATTAATTAGATGGGCTAAATGTGGTCACTGGGGTCCTTATGAAAGAGGGGCAGGAGGGTGAGAGTCGGAGGGGGTGAGGGTAAGAGTCAGAGAGGGACGCAGGAGGGTGAGAGCATTTTCTTGGGCTCCAAAATCAACTGCAGTTGGTGACTGCAGCCATGAAATTAAAAGACACTTGCTTCTTGGAATAAAAGCTATGACAAACCTAGACAGCATATTAAAAAGCAGAGACATTATTTTGCTAACAAAGATCCATCTAGTCAAAGCTATGGTTTTTCCAGTAGTCATGTACGGATGTGAGAGTTGAACCATGAAGAAAGCTGAGCACAGAAGAATTCATTCTTTTGAACTGTGATGTTGAAGGAGACTCTTGAGAGTCCCTTGGACTGCAAGGAGATCAAGCCAGTCCATTCTAAGGGAAATCAGTCCTGAATATTCACTGAAAGGACTGATGCTGAAGCTGAAACTCCAATACTTAGGCCACCTAATGCGAAGAACTGATTCATTGGAAAAGACCCTGATGCTGGGAAAGATTGAAGGCAGGAGGAGAAGGGGGCGACAGTGGATGAGATGGTTGAATGGCATCACTGACTGGATGGACATGAGTTTGAGTAAGCTCTGGGTGTTGGTGACGGACAGGGAAGCCTGGCGTGCTGCAGGCAGTGGAGTCACAAAGAGTCAGACACAACTGAGTGACTGAACTGAATGTGGTCACTGGGGTCCTTATGAGAGGGAGGCAGGAGGATGAGAGTTGAAAGGGAGGGGTGAGGGTGGAAGCAGAGACTGGGAGAAGCTGAGCTTCTGAGTTTCAAGGTGCAGGATGGGGCCACAAGCCAAGGAGTGCAGGTGCCTCTAGAAGCTGGACATGTGGGGAAGCAGACATCTCCCTGGAGTCCCAGGAGGGACCCAAGTCCATCCACACCTATAGGATCTGACCACCAATATTCTAAGATAATAAGCATGTGCTGTTTTAAAACAC
The DNA here is from genome assembly GCA_006410675.1 of Oreotragus oreotragus. Taxonomy (NCBI): domain Eukaryota; kingdom Metazoa; phylum Chordata; class Mammalia; order Artiodactyla; family Bovidae; genus Oreotragus; species Oreotragus oreotragus. The sequence continues at coordinate 703,922 of SJYX01021845.1, forward strand.
TGGGTTCAATGGTAATTTGTTACAGCAGCTTCAGGCAAGTAATACACACATCCTGATTTTTTTTCCTCTCAGTATGACTCATTTTGTTGTTGTTCAATCACTAAATCGTTTCCGAGTCTTTGCAACCCCATGGAGTGAAGCACACCAGGTTCCTCTGTCTTTCACTATCTCCTGGAGTTTATCTCCATTGAGTCAGTAATTGTATCTAACCATCTCATCCTCTGCTGCCCACTTCTCCTTTTGCCTTCCATTTTTCTCGGCATCGGGATCTTTTCCAATGAATCAGCTCTTCCCATCAGGTGGTCAAAGTATTGGAGCTTCAGCTTCAGCATGTCCTTCCAATAAATATGCAGGACTGATTTCCTTTAAGATTGACTGATCTCCTGCTGTCCAAGGAAGTCTAAAGGGTCTTCTCCAACACAATTCACAAGCATCGATTATTTGGCACTTAGCCTTCCTAGATAGCATATTCAAAAGCAGAGACATTACTTTGCCGACTTAGGTCCGTCTAGTCAAGGCTATGGTTTTTCCTGTGGTCATGTATGGATGTGAGGGTTGGACTGTGAAGAAGGCTGAGCACCGAAGAATTGATGCTTTTGAACTGTGGTGTTGGAGAAGACTCTTGAGAGTCCCTTGGACTGCAAGGAGATCCAACCAGTCCTTTATGAAGGAGATCAGCCCTGGGATTTCTTTGGAAGGAATGATGCTAAAGCTGAAACTCCAGTACTTTGGCCACCTCATGCGAAGAGTTGACTCATTGGAAAGGACCCTGATGCTGGGAGGGATTGGGGGCAGGAGGAGAAGGGGACGACAGAGCAGATGACTGGATGGCGTCACTGACTCAATGGACGTGAGTCTGAGTGAACTCCGGGAGTTGGTGATGGACAGGGAGGCCTGGTGTGCTGCAATTCATGGGGTCGCAAAGAGTCGGACACGACTGAGCGACTGAACTAAACTGAACTGAACTAGCCTTCTTTATGGTCCAATACTCACATCCATACATGACTATTAGAAAAACCACAGCTTTGACTATATGGACCTTTGTCAGCAAAGTGATGTCTCTACGTTTTAAAAAGAATTTCATGTTATGATTATGTAGCAATTCGTTAGCCATTCCTTCAGTGTTGGCCATTTTGGGGGGCCTCACAAATAACCCTTTGAGGGACATCTGGGTTCTCAGTGAACCCCCATGCTTTCCCACGTTACTACCTTTGCATGCATTCCCAGCAGTGGGGTCTCTGGGTCCAGATGTTTTTCTGTGATGATTTCCAGAAGTTCCAGCCCCACCCCATCAGCTCTGAACCGGGGAGGGATACTTATTTCTGCTCATTCCAGATCGTCCCAGCCAACTTTGAAGGACAAGTTGCTCCCGTCTCGGCTTACTTCAGTGGAGGCTGTTGCTGCCCCCGACTGGAGGCAGGTCCGTGCCTGTGTCACCCAGGTCTCAGAGCCCGCCGGTCACCTGGGCTCTTCTGTGCTAATGGTACCAGCCTCGCAGCAGACAGGCTGGGTGCCCTCCCCCCAGTCTGAGGGGCACCCCTAGGCTTCTGTCCACCCAGTCTCAGCCAGGACGGGTGGCTGCTCTCAGACCAGGAGGTGCAGGCCACAGTGAGCCCCCCTCCACCACACCTCAGGTATGCTGGACCAACACTGGTTCTCATGGAACTGAGACTCTGAGATCAGAACAAGATGGAGCAGAAAAGCCATCTCTTTGGACGCTAAAGGTCAGAACCCCTTTCCCATCCCTGGACCATCCCCATGGTTAGAACCTAGAAGGGGCTGCCAACTCGGTTATCAGTCTGCAGACTGTGTAGCCTGAGCAAGCCCCTGGCCCGCCTGCCTCAGTCTCCGCGCCCGAGCTGTGGAGCAGCGTGGGGTGGCCCAGACGCCTCTCTGTGCACCGTCCACCAGAATTAGCTCTGCAGGGCCAAGCCTGGATGCTCGAAAGGCAGGCCAGCCGGCAGGGCATGGGGCCAGCAGCGCCTCCCACCCCATTCATGGTGACATCTCAGAGACCAGGTCCAAGGCCCCAAGCTCCCAACCCCTGCAGAAGGCAGCACCCCACCCCACCCCCACCCCCACCTTTGCGTGTCCATGTCCAAGGCGGGCTCCCCACCCAGCCTTTCGCACACCCCAGGCGGCCTCCGCTGGGAGGACCAAGCTGTTTGTGGAGCGCGGGCGCCCTCTGCTGGTGTTTGTGTGCAATGACCATGCGAGGGAATCCGGCCGCTGCTTTGACGGGGTCAGGCCTTGTACCAAGGGGCTCAGAAGGCTGACCCCTCAGGCTGACCAGAGCTGCAGACGCAGCCCCTTTAGGCTCAGCGCTGACCACAGTGGTCAGAGCCAGCAACTTCCAAGTGCTCACCACAAGCAGGGCAGCACTGAGCTGTCCCGGGGAGGGGTTGTGTTCTCCCTGACCCCCACCCCCACAGCCTAGAGGGGGTGTCGTTAGACTGCTGTATTGGTAAGGAAACCAAGTACACGGGGACACAACAGTGATCCGAGATGAGGCTTGCTCGGGCGGGCGGGGGGCCCTCTCTCCAGAGGCCACTGCCACCCACCCCACAACAGTGTGGGAGAACCTCACAGGCGTCTGGGTCGTCAATCATCCTCCACCCACTACCCAGGTGAAGACACAGGTGTGAGGCCCCCAGTCACCTGCTGGCTGGATCGGTAACTCCTCTCTGCCACGTCGTGGCTGGAGGTGCTGGTCTGGGGTGCTTGAGAAGGAGGGGAGTGGGGACAGGGAGCAGGGGCTGGGGTGGACCCCGGCGGGTGGGCCCCAGACGCCACCCTCCCACCCCTGAGATGCCATCCCCAGCAGCTGTTCAGTTCAGTTCAGTCGCTCACTCGTGTCCGACTCTTTGCAACCCCACGAATCGCAGCACGCCAGGCCTCCCTATCCATCACCATCTCCCAGAGTTCACTCAGACTCACGTCCATCGAGTCCGTGATGCCATCCAACCATCTCATCCTCGGTCGTCCCCTTCTCCTCCCGCCCCCAATCCCTCCCAGCATCAGAGTCTTTTCCAGTGAGTCAACTCTTCGCGTGAGGTGGCCAAAGTACTGGAGTTTCAGCTTTAGCATCATTCCTTCCAAAGAAATCCCAGGGTTGATCTCCTTCAGAATGGACTGGTTGGATCTCCTTGCAGTCCAAGGGACTCTCAAGAGTCTTCTCCAACACCACAGTTCAAAAGCATCGATTCTTCGGCGCTCAGCTTTCTTCACAGTCCAACTTTCACATCCATACATGACCACAGGAAAAACCATAGCCTTGACTAGGCGGACCTTAGTCGGCAAAGTAATGTCTCTGCTTTTGAATATACTATCCAGGTTGGTCATAACTTTTCTTCCAAGGAGTAAGCGTCTTTTAATTTCATGGCTGCAGTCACCATCTGCAGTGATTTTGGAGCCCAAAAAAATAAAGTCTGACACTGTTTCCACTGTTTCCCCATCTATTTCCCATGAAGTGATGGGACCGGATGCCATGATCTTCGTTTTCTGAATGTTGAGCTTTAAGCCAACTTTTTCGCTCTCCTCCTTCACTTTCATCAAGAGGCTTTTTAGCTCCTCCTCACTTTCTGCCATAAGGGTGGTGTCATCAGCATATCTGAGGTTATTGATATTTCTCCCGGCAATCTTGATTCCAGCTTGTGTTTCTTCCAGTCCAGCGTTTCTCATGATGTACTCTGCATATAAGTTAAATAAGCAGGGAGACAATATACAGCCTTGACGTACTCCTTTTCCTATTTGGAACCAGTCTGTTGTTCCATGTGCAGTTCTAACTGTTGCTTCCTGACCTGCATACAGATTTCTCAAGAGGCAGGTTAGGTGGTCTGGTATTCCCATCTCTTTCAGAATTTTCCACAGTTTATTGTGATCCACACAGTCAAAGGCTTTGGCATAGTCAATAAAGCAGAAATAGATGTTTTTCTGGAACTCTCTTGGTTTGCGAGAGCCGGGCCGGCGCACTCAGCGCGGGCCGCTTGCGAGAGCCGGGCCGGCGCACTCAGCGCGGGCGAGAGGAGCTACCCCACGTCCGAGGTCAGGGGCAGCAACCTAGAGTGCCAGGCTGCGACGGCGCAGGAACGGCCGAGAGGAGCTACCCTGTGTCTGAGGTCAGTGGCGGCCGGGAGGAGCTACCCCTCATCCGAGGTCAGTGGCGGCCGGGAGGAGACACCCCGCGTCTGAGGTCAGGGCGGCGGCCGGGAGGAGCTACCCCGTGTCCGAGGTCAGGGGCGGCCAGGAAGAGACACCCCACGTCCGAGGCCAGGGGCGGCCGGGAGAAGCCACCTTGCGCCCGAGGCCAGGGGTGGTGACCCGGAGGAGCCACCCTGAGCCCGAGGCCAGGGGCGGCAGCTGGGAGAAGCCACCCACGCCCGAGGCCACGGCCGGCGGCCGGGAGGAGCAACCCGAGGAGCAGGGGCTGCGCAGGCGCAGGAGGGCCTAGAGGAGCTGTCCCACGTTGAAGGTCAGGAACTGCGGCGGTAAGGAGATACCCCTCGTCCAAGGTAAGGAGCAGCCGTGAAGAGACAACCCACGCCCAAGGTAAGAGAAACCCAAGTAAGATGGTAGGTGTTGCAAGAGAGCATCAGAGGGCAGACACACTGAAACCATACTCGCAGAAAACTAGTCAATCTAATCACACTAGGACCAGGGCCTTGTCTAACTCAATGAAACCAAGCCATGCCTGCAGGGCAACCCAAGGCGGGCGGGTCATGGTGGAGAGGTCTGACAGAACGTGGTCCACTGGAGAAGGGAATGGCAAGCCACTTCAGTATTCTTGCCTTGAGAACCCCATGAACAGTATGAAAAGGCAAAATGATAGGATATCAAAAGAGAATCTCCCCAGGTCGTTAGGTGCCCAATATGCTACTGGAGATCAGTGGAGAAATAACTCCAGAAAGAATGAAGGGATGGAGCCAAAGCAAAAACAATACCCAGTTGTGCATGTGACTGGTGATAGAAGCAAGATCCGATGCTGTAAAGAACAATATTGCATAGGAACCTGGAATGTCAGGTCCATGAATCAAGGCAAATTGGAAGTGGTCAAACAAGAGATGGCAAGGGTGAACGTCGACATTCTAGGAATCAGCGAACTAAAATGGACTGGAATGGGTGAATTTAACTCAGATGACCATTATATCTACTACTGCGGGCAGGAATCCCTCAGAAGAAATGGAGTAGCCATCATGGTCAACAAAAGAGTCCGAAATGCAGTACTTGGATGCAATCTCAAAAACGACAGAATGATCTCTGTTCGTTTCCAAGGCAAACCATTCAATATCACAGTTATCCAAGTCTATGCCCCAACCAGTAATGCTGAAGAAGCTGAAGTTGAACGGTTTTATGAAGACCTACAAGACCTTGTAGAACTAACACCCAAAAAAGATGTCCTTTTCATTATAGGGGACTGGAATGCTAAAGTAGGAAGTCAAGAAACACCTGGAGTAACAGGCAAATTTGGCCTTGGAATGCGGAATGAAGCAGGGCAAAGACTAATAGAGTTTTGCCAAGAAAATGCACTGGTCATAGCAAACACCCTCTTCCAGCAACACAAGAGAAGACTCTACACATGGACATCACCAGATGGTCAACACCGAAATCAGATTGATTATATTCTTTGCAGCCAAAGATGGAGAAGCTCTATACAGTCAACAAAAACAAGACCAGGAGCTGACTGTGGCTCAGATCATGAACTCCTTATTTCCAAATTCAGACTTAAATTGAAGAAAGTAGGGAAAACCGCTAGACCATTCAGGTATGACCTAAATCAAATCCCTTATGATTATACAGTGGAAGTGAGAAATAGATTTAAGGGCCTAGATCTGATAGACAGAGTTCCTGATGAACTATGGAATGAGGTTCGTGACATTGTACAGGAGACAGGGATCAAGACCATCCCCATGGAAAAGAAATGCAAAAAAGCAAAATGGCTGTCTGGAGAAGCCTTACAAATAGCACTGAAAAGAAGAGAGGCGAAAAGCAAAGGAGAAAAGAAAAGATATAAGCATCTGAATGCAGAGTTCCAAAGAATAGCAAGAAGAGATAAGAAAGCCTTCTTCAGCAATCAATGCAAAGAGATAGAGGAAAACAACAGAATGGGAAAGACTAGAGATCTCTTCAAGAGAATTGGAGATACCAAGGGAACATTTCATGCAAAGATGGGCTCGATAAAGGATAGAAATGGTATGGACCTAACAGAAGCAGAAGATATTAAGAAGAGGTGGCAAGAATACACAGAAGAACTGTACAGAAAAGATCTTCACGACCCAGATAATCATGAGGATGTGATCACTAATCTAGAGCCAGACATCTTGGAATGTGAAGTCAAGTGGGCCTTAGAAAGCATCACTAAGAACAAAGCTAGTGGAGGTGATGGAATTCCAGTTGAGCTGTTTCAAATCCTGGAAGATGATGCTGTGAAAGTGCTGCACTCAATATGCCAGCAAATTTGGAAAACTCAGCAGTGGCCACAGGACTGGAAAAGGTCAGTTTTCATTCCAATTCCAAAGAAAGGCAATGCCAAAGAATGCTCAAACTACCGCACAATTGCACTCATCTCACACGCTAGTAAAGTAATGCTCAAAATTCTCCAAGCCAGGCTTCAGCAATATGTGAACCGTGAACTCCCTGATGTTCAAGCTGGTTTTAGAACAGGCAGAGGAACCAGAGATCAAATTGCCAACATCTGCTGGATCATGGAAAAAGCAAGAGAGTTCCAGAAAAACATCTATTTCTGCTTTATTGACTATGCCAAAGCCTTTGACTGTGTGGATCACAATAAACTGTGGAAAATTCTGAAAGAGATGGGAATACCAGACCACCAGCAGCTGTGGGCAGGGCCAAAAGCCCAGGTGGGGCAGGACAGGCAAGGGAGAGGCACCGGCTGCAGGCCCATGGCTCACCCTGAAGCCTCCTTTCTGCCTTTTGCTGGACCTCCTCCAGCCCTGCAACAGCTCAGTCGACCCCCATTCTGCATGCCTCCCCAAGCCCTCACAGATGTGGGCTCTGTGTTCAAGGCCCTGACCCCACCAGCCAGTGTCCAGCACCGCCCCACCACCAGAGGCACCCGGAGGCCCAGAACCCCTTCCTGGGTGCCCCGGACTGGAGCCCATACTGAGCCGGGCTCAGAGGTTTCAGGTCCCAAGTCCCCACCATGGACCCCAGACACCACCATTCCCCGGACACCAGGTCCAGCGGGCGGCCAGCAGGACCCGCCGTCCCAGGCAGATGAAGAGCTTCTTTCATCACGTCCTGGGCGACTCCCTCAGCTCTGGAGAGAGGAGCCGGTGGTCTTGGCAAAAATAAACAGCAGGCCTACTGTTTATCTGTCCTGACAGGAAAAGCTGGGCCGCTTCTGTCCGCTGCACCATCGCTGCTGGCAGGGCTGCAGCAGAACACGGCCACAGCTCCAGCCAGGCTGTACCTCCAAGGCTGACCCCACCTCACCCTCCCAGAGGCCCAGGTCCTTTGGGGTGTGAGCTCACCACACCTGCAGGCCTCCTGACACCCCGGCCCCCAGCCTCCCAGCCTTCTGGCCTCCACCATAACCCTTTTCCCCCGAACCCCATCCACCAGACCTCCAACCCCCAGACCCATAGCCCCTTGTTCCCAGGACCCATCTCCAGCCGGGCTCCCTGGTCCCCAGGCCCCAGACCCTGTCCTAGCACTCCAGCCTTGCCTGTGTGCATGGGTGGGGACCAGGACAGACACCTCACTTTCACCCCCAGAAAACCCTCCACATGGAGATTTTCGTGAGCCTCTAGGCTCTTGTGAGTTCAGGGTCATGGCTACAAGCGTAGGTGTGAGCTCTTACTCAGCCTGAGGTGTCTGTCTGCACACACATATGTATGCACTCTCACAGGTACAATGGGCACACACTTGGGAACACACGAACTCACACACAGCATGCACACATTCACACACACCTGGATACATTGATTGATAGAAGGATTGATGCTGTGTACACCCACACTTATCTAGGTCCACACCCAAATGCATACCTCTACACATGCGTGCGTGCGCCCACATGAGTGAATATACACAGGTGTACTGAATGCAGCACAGACTCACACCTACACACTTGAACATACTCACATGCACAGCCTATGCACACATACACAAATACAGCCCCACATACTCACCTGCAGACACACATATGCTGATTCACACACATGTGCGCACACCCGTACAGGGTCTGCATTGCCAGTGCTCTGAGAAGCTCAGGGCACCCAGGTGAGGAGAAAGAAGGGCAGAGGAAGTGTAGGGAGGGGGTCCCGGGCCTCTGCAGTGCCCAAGGCCTGTCAGCTCCCAAGGCCCGTCAGAACAGAGGGCAGCACGTGCAGCCCCAGCTCTGAGTCGGGAAAGGCCTGGAGGCTTCTGCAACACTGCAGGGTGGGGACCCCCAGAAGAGATGGGTGATGCACCCCCACCTGCCCAGACAAGCTCAAGAGAGGGTTTTGTTTGAGAACAAAAAGCACTCAGACACTCCGGTGCACCGCAGGGTTATGGAGTCAAGGTCAGAGCTGCCACAGCAGCCGAGTGCCTGTGGACTTAGAGGGGAGGCTGGGCCTCATCCCTGGGGACTTGGGAAGGCACTGATGGGGCTTCTCAGGGGAGCAACAGCCACAGGCTCGGCCCAGGCAAGGCACCCCTGCTCTTCAGGACCCTGCATCTTGGCATCCCGTAATACCATGCGACATTTAAGACCCAAGACGCTAGAAGATGTGCCAGTATACTGCCATGATTTCAGTCTTTCTGAAAATTCCACACTTCACCTTTCACATCATGAGATCTGAGTCAATGATTCAAATGCTTGGTTTATGAAATCTGCACAGAGCTTCTCAGAAGTCTAGGTGGACTTCCCATGGGAGCCACAGTCCACAGCCAAATGGCCGTGGAAAGTGTGTACAGGAGGAACTCCAGCCCCAGCCCCAGCAAGGTGAAGTTTGTACTGGGTGGCAGAGGGATCAACAAGTTTACAGTCTCGCAAGGAACTCCATGCAGAACACACAAGACCCAGGGAACAAACGGAAAACTCTAAATGACCATGATGGCTTGTTGCCAGCACACCAAGAGCAGTCCCTTAAAAACAGAAAGTGCCATATGGTGCAGGGAACGCAAAGCCGGTGCTCCGGGATGACCTAGAGGGGTGGGATGAGGATGAGATGGGAGGCCAGTTTAGGAGGTGGGAGAACAATGTATACCTGTGACTGATTCATGTTGGTGTATGGCAGAAAAATCACAATTTTGTAATTATCCTCTAATTAAAAATAAAATAAATTTTTTTTAAAAAACAGAGAGTGTCTCAGAGTCCACAGAACTCGGCCTTTCCTTCCGCCCCCAGTACCTCATTAGCAAGCCTGTGTTGCACGCATCTCACAAGGGTGGAGTTCCGCCTCCACTCTTTGGATCCAGGCTGAGCCATGCAGCAGTGCGCTCTTCCAAAGCAGACTGGGAAACCGTTCTTTCTCTCTGCCTCTCTCCTCAGCCCACTTCTGCTCCAAAAATCACTCGGACTGGCCTGTGGAAGAGGCTGAGGTGTCCAGTTTATAGCCAGTCAACCCCTGAGTGCGGGGTAGAGGGGGCCAGCCCGGCCTGCAGGGTCCTTACCTGACCCCCTGCAGACGAAAGAGACATGAACGATGGCCAGCACTTATTACTTTAAGCCCTGTGTATTGAGGTGGTTTGTTACGCAGCTGCAGCTAACTGATAACAGATGGGTTCCCTTGAAGAAGGGTCAGAGACAGATATTTGGAGAAATAGGAGCCTCTTCATCGTTTTCTAAAGTACTGAGACACTGAAAGAGCTTTTGACCAGCTGTTCTTACATGACATTAACATTTTTATCAGATAATGTGTTTTAATCCCCACCCACCTCCACTCCATGCCACAGCCATCCAGCCAAGAGGTCTCATACTTAGAAAGTCAAAATCCAGCTGTTTCTTAAGATCTGAGTAACACAGAGCAGCCTTACTCTTCTGTACCTTTCTTTAAAATTGCACCCATAATTTTAAAGACTTACTTATCGTTTCTGGCCACGCTGGGTCTCGGTTGCGGCACGCGGCTTCTGGCAGCTGCGGCAGGCAGGGCTGCTCTTCATCGTGGCGCTCAGGCTTCTCGTTGCGCTGGCTTCTTTGGTTCTAGGGCACAGGCTCTAGGGCGCACAGACTTTGGTAGCTACGGTGCACGGGTAAGTTGCTCCGAGGCCCTGAGATCTTCCTGGATCAGGAATCAGACCCATGTCCTGTGTACTGGCAGTGGATTCTTAACCATTAGACCATCAGGGAAGAACCCCACTACCATAATTTTTAAAGAAGAGATAGTTATTAAATTTCTGCAAACATTTTAAACATTGATAAGGGAGTGCTCAGCCAGGAGATTAAACCAGTCAATCCGAAAGGAAATCAAGCCTAAATATTCCTTAGAAGGATTGATGCTGCAGCTGAAGCTGAAGCTTCAGTACTTTGGCCACTTGATGCAAAGCGCTGACTCACTGGAAAAGACCCTGATCCTGGGAAAGACTGAGGGCAGGAGGAGAAAGGACAACAGAGAATGAGATAGTTGGATAGCATCACTGACTCAACGAGTTTGAGCAAACTCAGGGAAATAGTGATGCATAGGGAAGCCTGGCATGCTGCAGTCCATGGGGGTGCAAAGAGTCAGACGCAACTTAGCGACTGAACAACGAACAATGAAGGGAGTAAATTGCATTTCTTCTTGAAATACTTCTACATTAAGATGAAACAAACCTCCTCCAATTATTTGTTAAATAATCCATATATGTTCAAGCTGGATTTAGAAAAGGAAGAGAATCCAGAGATCAAATTGCCAACATCCATTGGATTATCAAGAAAGCAAGAGAATTCCAGAAAAACATCTATTTGTGCTTTATTGACTATACCAAAGCCTTTGACTGTGTGGATCACAACAAACTGTGACAAATTCTTCAAGAGATGGGAATACCAGACCACTTTACCTGCCTCCTGAGAAATCTCTTGGCAGGTCAAGAAGCAACAGTTAGAACTGGACATGGAACAGACTGGTTCCAAACTGGGAAAAGAGTACATGAAGGCTGTATATTTTCACCCTGCTTATTTAACTTATATGCAGAGTGCATCATCTGAAATGCCGGGCTGGATGAAGCACAAGCTGGAATCAAGATTGCCAGGAGAAATATCAATAACCTCAGATACGCAGATGACACCACCCTTATGGCAGAAAGCGAAGAAGAAAAACCCTGATGAAAGTGAAAGAGGAGTGTGCTAAGCCTTCTTCACAATCCAACTCTCACATCCATACATGACCACTGGAAAAACCATAGCCTTGACTAGACGGACCTTAGATGTGTATAAGAGACAGCCACCCTTATGGCAGAAAGCGAAGAAGAAAAACCCTGATGAAAGTGAAAGAGGAGTGGAAAATGTCGGCTTAAAACTCAACATTCAGAAAACTAAGATCATGACATCTGGTCCCATCACTTCATGGGAAATAGATGGGAAACAATGGAAACAGTGACAGACCTTATTTTCTTGGGCTCCAAAATCACTACAAATCATGACTGCAGCCATGAAATTAAAAGACGCTTGCTCCTTGGGAGAAAGGCTATGACCAATGTGGACAGCATATTAGCAGAGATATACTTTGCCAACAAAGGTCCGTCTAGTCAGAGCTATGGTTTTTCCAGTAGTCATGTATGGATGTGAGAGTTGGACTATAAAGAAAGCTGAGCGCCGAAGAATTGATGCTTTTGACCTGTGGTGTTGGAGAAGACTCTTGAGTGTTGCTTGGACTGCAAGGAGATCCAACCAGTCAATCCTAAAGGAAATCAGTCTTGAATATTCATTGGAAGGACTGATGCTGAAGCAGAAACTCCAATATTTTGGCCACCTGATGGGAAGAAGTGACTCATTGGAAAAGACCCTGATGCTGGGAAAGATTGAAGGCGGGAGGAGAAGGGGACGACAGAGGATGAGATGATTGGATGGGATCACTGACTGGATGGACATGAGTTTAAGCAAGCCCTGGGAGTTGGTGATGGACAGGGAAGCCTGGTGTGCTGCAGTCCATGGGGTCACGAAGAGTCGGACACAACTGAGTGACTGAACTGAACTGAACTGAACTCATATAATCCCAATAAATTAAACTGATGAATATAGAAAAATCTTCAAATTAAAATACTGTTCACACTTAGTGAAGTTGGCCTATGTCATTCAACTTAAAATTACAAACCTGAATCAATTATTTATAGCTTTAATGTAGAAGCACAAGGCTAGGCTGTTGGGTAATTGAATATCCCAGATTCTCCTAAACATTGCAAGTATTACATATACCAAAAAGTAATTATTTCTAAATTTAACAATAAACTACTGTGAGTAGTTTATCTTTACTGTCCTCTCCTTGCTGGATTCCTGGTCTCCAAGGGATCAGGGATGGTTACTCACCAGGGAACCATGACTTGCCCACTCCCAAGTGACCTTTCTCATGATCCGAGTGGCTGAGCTTTTTATAGCCACCCCATGGCAGGCTCCAGTCCTAAAAAGGGTTGGAATCACAGATCAGGCCCATAGGTTTAAATCCAGTCATCACTCAGCACCCTTGGGGAAGCCAGCCACTCCTGCTCAGCCCAGGACTGACTGTGCTCCTGGAATCCAATAGGTCAAGACCAGCAGAGCCCAGCAGAGCTGGGGTCAACCAAGCCCTCGTGTGATACAGCCGAGAAAGAAACAGCTGTTGTGAGCCACTGAGATGCTGGGCTGGGCTGTTCCTGAAGCCAGAACGACCAGTGCACCTTCGCTGCCCCTCTGGGGACACAGAAGCAGCTTCTGAGCAGGAGCAATGGCTCCTGGACACTGTCACGTCGCCCCTCACAGACCCTGGATGCCATTGCCACGTCCTTCAGCCGTGTCACAGCCTCTCACCCAGCCCTTGCCCCAGGGGGCAGGACCCCAGCTCCCTCAGGAAATAAAACCCTTCTGGATTCTGCCACCTCCCTTGGCTTCAGACCCTGCTGACATAGCTACGCCCAGCGTCCCTGTACAATCATGTCATCGCTGGGCTCAGGCACTCGTGGCTGCACTAAGCTTCGCAGGCTCTGCGGGTTTTTATACAAACTAAAGGTTGGTGGCTTCGTTGTGCCAAGCAAGTCTATCAACACCCTTTTTCCACGTGGTGTTGCTCACGTGGTGTTGCTCACATGGTGTCTCTGAGTGGTGTCTCTGAGTCACATTTTGGGAATTCTTAAAACACTTCAAACTTTTTCATTATTATTATACTTGTTGTGTGATCTTTGATGTTACTGTTGCAATTGCTTAGTATTTTTCAGCAATAAAATATTTTTTGGTTAAGGTACGTATGTTGTTTTTTTAGACATAATGCTATTGCACATTTAGCAGGTGACAGTGTGATATAAACATAAATTTTATACATACTAGGAAACCAGAAACTTCACATGACTTGCTTTATTGCAATAGTTGCTCTATTGCCATGGTCTGGAACCAAACCCACAATATCCCAAGGTGCCTGTTGTTCGGTCTCTAGGTTGTGTTTGAGTCTTTGTGAACCCATGGACTGCAGCAGGCCAGACTTCTCTGTATTACACCATCTCCCGGAGTTTGCTCAAACTCACGTCCATTGAGTCAATGACGCCATCCAACCATCTCATCCTCTGCCACCCCCTTTTTCTTCTGCCTTCAGTCTTTCCCAGCATCAGGGTCTTTTCCCATGAGTCGGCGCTTCTCATCAAGTATTGGAGCTTCCAATGAATATTCAGAGTTGATTTCCTTTAGGATTGACTGGTTTGACCTCCTTGCAGTCCAAGGGACTCTCCAGAGTCTTCTCCAGTACCACATTTCAAAAGCAGCAATTCTTCTGTGCCTGAGGTCAGTTCCAAACTCACCCTTTGCAGCATCTCCCAGGTGGGCTTGGCAGCATGTCAGTAAGTTCTGTAGGTCAGGGAGATGGTTCTGATTAAAGGTACCTGTAAGAGACTTTGTTCCAGAGTGCCCTTTGGGAACATACCAAACAGTTAGCCTATTAAAGGTTCTGAGAATCCTTGCAGTGAGAAAGCATGTCTAATTGTATTTGAGCCTGTATTCACCGTGTTACATTGTTTTCCTGTAACCCCTGTTGATGACTGATCCTTTGTTCACAATTGTCTGTTCCTCCTCCTTTCCCAAGACCCCCATGGGCAGAGCTTGTCCATCCTCCTGACTTGGGCACTTCACTGAGGGAGGTGGAACGCACGTGCAGTCAGCCTGCAGTCCCCACAGACTGTGACCAAGAGACAAGCCGCTGTTGTGAGTGTCTGAGATGCTGGGATGTCCGTGCTGCAGCCTGAGCCGACAGATGCAGAAAGTGGCACCTGAATGATGACCATGGCAGCATCTCAACCTTGGCTTTGGCGGAGGGAAAACTTGTAGGAGGCTGCCAGAGCTGTGACCATGCCACAGAAGGTCTGTCCACAGGAGGGGGAAAGGGGCATCCAGAAATTCTGGGGTCAAAGATGCAACTCCTCTCGGATAGAAGCTAAAGGTTTCAGATGAAGACCCAGCCTGGGGACAAAGACCAGGTCAAGGAACAGGGTTCCCACTGTCTGTAAAGACCAGCGATGGGACGGAGGTGCTCTTAGCAGAAGCCATGGTGAAGAGGACTCATCTGGAGAAGACCGTTTTTATTGTTCAGTCCCTGAGTCACCTCCGACTCTTTGTGATCCCATGGATTGCAGCACGCCAGACTTCCCTGGGGAAGACCGAGCTGGGCTCAACTCTGCTCAACCTGACCTTCTCTTTCCAGATCCCAGGCTGAGGTGTAGGCTCCATCTGGGCGATGATGATCGTGTGTGCAGTGCGGCGTGCAGGATAATGACCTCCCAAACACACCCACCTCTTGATGCCGGTAATCTACGTAGAGTGACCTTACAGCAACTTTGCCGATGGGACGGAGGTTATCCTGGATTATGTAAGTGAGCCCAGGGTCATCATGAGGGGCTCCAGGGACCAGGAGGGTCCAAGCCAGAGGGAAGAAATGACAGTGGAGGAGCGTCCAGGGAGGAGAAGATGCTGGGCAGCTGATGGTGAGGGTAGAGGAGGGGCCACAAGTTGAGGGATGCGGGCACCTCTAGAAGCTGGAAGAGGCAAGAAACAGATGCTGCTCAGAGATTCCAGGAGGGAGGAGAAGATGCTGGGCGGCTGATGGTGAGAGTAGAGGAGGCGCCACAAGTTGAGGGATGCGGGTGCCTCTAGAAGCTGGAAGAGGCAAGAAACAGATGCTGCTCAGAGATTCCAGGAGGAGCTGCCCTGCCCACACCTTGATTTTGGCCCATTTGGGACACCTGACCTATAAGAGAAGAAATTTTGATTGGGCTGTTGTTGTTTCCCTGGAGGAGGAAATGGCAACCCACTCCAGTATTCTTGCCTAGAGAATCCATGGACAGAGGCAAGAGTTCGCAAAGAGTCGGACACGACTGAAGCAACTTAGCACAGTCACTAAGTCATGTCCTACTCTTTGCAGTCCCACAGTGCTAGGTTCATCTGTCCATGGGATTCTCCAGGCAAGAATACTGGAGTGGGTTGCCATTTCCTTCTCCAGGGGATCTTTCCAACCCAGGGATCAAACCCGCATCTCCTGCATTGGCAGGTGGATGTGCCTGCCAATGCAATAAAAGACAAGAGTTCGATCCCTGGGTCGGGAAGATCCCCTGAAGGAGGGCACGGCAACTCACTCCAGTATTCTTGTCTGGAGAATCCCATGGACAGCGGAACCTGGCAGGCTATAGTCCATGGGTTCTTAAAGAGTCAGACATGACTGAAGTGACTTAGCACTTAACCCAGCTGAATCATGCCACCATATTTGTGACAATGTTTTTCTAGGAACCGACAGAAGGGGGAAGGGATTGATGGCTTACGGGTGAATGGTGTTGGATTCGTGGTCTCAAAAGGAGAAAATTTCACTTCAGGACCAAAGACTGCTTCAGTCACTCAGAGCTTCATGTTGCAAAAGTTTTATTAAAGTGGAAAGGGACAGAGAAAATTTCTGACATAGACACCAGAAGGAGGCATAGAATGCCCCCCTCGCCAGTCTTATCAAGGCCTTATATACTTTTTCAATTGGTTACTAACAATAGAAAGGTCTTACCAGACCCACTCCCACAACATACATTTGAAGATAACAGGATTAGTCAGAAGATTCTTAAGAAAAAGAAACAGGTCCTCAAGCAAGATATATTGTTGTTATATAATCATTAGTACAGAGCTTAAGGAAAAACATACCCTTGAGCAAGATGTATTGTTTTGTTGTGCAGTTGGTTAGCTCTGGGCTCAAAGGAAGTTAGCCTTAGAAGAAATAGATTGTTGCCATAACAACTCAGAGCTTAAGAAAAAAACGTTCTTTTGTGACTAAGATGAAGAATATAGGGAAAAAAAGGTTTGTCCCTTTCTCCTCCTTGAGAACCCCTGACTCCTTATCAACCACCTAAGAATTAACTCTCTCAGGATGAGGGGCAAAGCACCTCCTGTTTCAGCTCCTCCTGTTGGAGCCACAAGGCATGTGTGCTCACATCCCATTTTCCAAAGTGTGTCGTGTGGCACACGTGATGTCTCTGGGGAAGAAAGCCACTCCCTCACTGGGAAGCAGGTGTGGTGGGAGGGAGCTAGCAGTAGCGAGGAAAGACCACCGCCTATCGCAGCACCTGGTCACAAACATCTGCTTCCCTGATCCTGTCTCTTATACACATCTGAGGAAATGGCAACCCACTCCAGTATTCTTGCCTAGAGAATCCATGGACAGAGGCAAGAGTTCGCAAAGAGTCGGACACGACTGAAGCAACTTAGCACAGTCACTAAGTCATGTCCTACTCTTTGCAGTCCCACAGTGCTAGGTTCATCTGTCCATGGGATTCTCCAGGCAAGAATACTGGAGTGGGTTGCCATTTCCTTCTCCAGGGGATCTTTCCGACCCAGGGATCAAACCCTCATCTCCTGCATTGGCAGGTGGATGTGCCTGCCAATGCAATAAAAGACAAGAGTTCGATCCCTGGGTCGGGAAGATCCCCTGAAGGAGGGCACGGCAACTCACTCCAGTATTCTTGTCTGGAGAATCCCATGGACAGCGGAACCTGGCAGGCTATAGTCCATGGGTTCTTAAAGAGTCAGACATGACTGAAGTGACTTAGCACTTAACCCAGCTGAATCATGCCACCATATTTGTGACAATGTTTTTCTAGGAACCGACAGAAGGGGGAAGGGATTGATGGCTTACGGGTGAATGGTGTTGGATTCGTGGTCTCAAAAGGAGAAAATTTCACTTCAGGACCAAAGACTGCTTCAGTCACTCAGAGCTTCATGTTGCAAAAGTTTTATTAAAGTGGAAAGGGACAGAGAAAATTTCTGACATAGACACCAGAAGGAGGCATAGAATGCCCCCCTCGCCAGTCTTATCAAGGCCTTATATACTTTTTCAATTGGTTACTAACAATAGAAAGGTCTTACCAGACCCACTCCCACAACATACATTTGAAGATAACAGGATTAGTCAGAAGATTCTTAAGAAAAAGAAACAGGTCCTCAAGCAAGATATATTGTTGTTATATAATCATTAGTACAGAGCTTAAGGAAAAACATACCCTTGAGCAAGATGTATTGTTTTGTTGTGCAGTTGGTTAGCTCTGGGCTCAAAGGAAGTTAGCCTTAGAAGAAATAGATTGTTGCCATAACAACTCAGAGCTTAAGAAAAAAACGTTCTTTTGTGACTAAGATGAAGAATATAGGGAAAAAAAGGTTTGTCCCTTTCTCCTCCTTGAGAACCCCTGACTCCTTATCAACCACCTAAGAATTAACTCTCTCAGGATGAGGGGCAAAGCACCTCCTGTTTCAGCTCCTCCTGTTGGAGCCACAAGGCATGTGTGCTCACATCCCATTTTCCAAAGTGTGTCGTGTGGCACACGTGATGTCTCTGGGGAAGAAAGCCACTCCCTCACTGGGAAGCAGGTGTGGTGGGAGGGAGCTAGCAGTAGCGAGGAAAGACCACCGCCTATCGCAGCACCTGGTCACAAACATCTGCTTCCCTGATCCCTGCAAACGCCCCACAAGGCCCCTTCAATCCTGGCCTCCTGCTTCAAATCCCAGACCTCGTGGAGGGACTCTGTCTGGACCAGGGCTCCCCTGGCCTGAATATCTCCCATTAAACAGATCAGTTCAGTTCAGTTCAGTTCAGTCACTCAGTCGTGTCTGACTCTTTGTGACCCCATGAATCACAGCACACCAGGCCTCCCTGTCCATCATCAACTCCCGGAGTTCACACAAACTCATGTCCATCGAGTCGGTGATGCCATCCAGCCATCTCATCCTCGGTCGTCCTCTTTTCCTCCTGCCCCCAATCCCTCGCAGCATCAGGGTATTTTCCAATGAGTCAACTCTTCACATGAGGTGGCCAAAGTACTGGAATTTCAACTTCAGCATCAGTCCTTCCAATGGACACCCAGGACTGATTTCCTTTAGGATGGACTGGTTGGATCTCTTTACAGTCCAAGGGACTCTCAAGAGTCTTCTGCAACACCACAGTTCAAAAGCATCAATTCTTNGTCCTTCCAATGAATATTCAGGACTGATTTCTTTTAGGATGGACTGGTTGGATCTCCTTGCAGTCCAAGGGACTCTCAAGAGTCTTCTCCAACACCAAAGTTTAAGAGCGTCAATTCTTCAGCGCTCAGCTTTCTTTATAGTCCAACTCTCACATTCATATGTGACCACTGGAAGAACCATAGCCTTGACTAGACAGAACTTTGTTGGCAAAGTAATGTCTCTGCTTTTTAATATGCTATCTAGGTTGGTCATAACTTTCCTTCCAAGGAGTAAGCGTCTTTTAATTTCATGGCTGCAGTCACCATCTGCAGTGATTTTGGAGCCCAAGAAAATAAGGTCTGTCACTGTTTCCATTGTTTCCCCATCTATTTCCCATGAAGTGATGGGACCAGATGCCATGATCTTAGTTTTCTGAATATTGAGCTTTAAGCCAATTTTTTCACTCTCCTCCTTCACTTTCATCAAGAAGCTCTTTAGTTCTTCTTCACTTTCTGCCCTAAGGGTGGTGTCATCTGCATATCTGAGGTTATTGATATTTCTCCTAGCAATCTTGATTCCAGCTTGTGCTTCTTCCAGCCCAGCGTTTATCATGATGCACTCTGCATATAAGTTAAAGAAGCAGGGTGACAATATACAGCCTTGACATACTCCTTTTCCTATTTGGAACCAGTCTGTTGCTCCATGTCCAGTTCTAACTGTTGCTTCCTGACCTGCATATAGGTTTCTCAAGAGGCAGGTCAGGTGGTCTGGTATTCCCATCTCTTTCAGAATTTTCCATAGTTTATTGTGATCCACACAGTTAAAGGCTTTGGCATAGTCAGTAAAGCAGAAATCAGTGATCTTCAAACTTGACCCAGTGCAGCTGCCAAGCCTGAGCCCCGTGGTCCAGGCTCCTGCTTCCACCCCACAGAGACCCTCTTGTTTTTATTGTCTTCCCAGGTCCGTCTAGTCAAAGCTATGGCTTTTCCAGTAGTCATGCATGGATATGAGAGTTGGACCATAAAGAAGGCTGAGTGCTGAAAAATTTGTGCTTTTAAGCTGTGGTGTGGAGAAGACTCTTGAGTGTTGCTTGGACTGCAAGGAGATCCAACCAGTCAATCCTAAAGGAAATCAGTCCTGAATATTCATTGGAAGGACTGATGCTGAAGCTGAAGCTCCAATCCCTTGGCCACCTGATGAGAACTTACTCACTGGAAAAGACCTTGATGCTAGGAAAGACTGAGGGCAGGGGGAGAAGGGGCTCGCAGAGGATGAGATGGTTGGATGGCATCACCAACTCAGTAGACATGAGTCTGTGCAAGCTCCAGAGCATAGTGAAGGACAGAGAAGCCTGGCCTGCTGCAGTCCATAGGGTCCCAAAGAGTCTGACACAACTGAACAACAGATCACACCTGTAAGACCTCAGGGAAGGCCACCTCTATGGTGGCCAAAGCGCCCTCTGCACTCCTTCCCTGCCTGGAGAGCGCGGCTCCTTGACACCCTGCAGACCAAGAGGCTCATCAGGGGCAGCAAACGGAGGCCCCAAGTGCTGGGGGCAACAGTGTCCCCACACCCCACCCCACCAACAGCTGAGTGCCTTTTATGTACTAGGAGTGGTGCCGAGGGTCCCCTCTCCAGAGGACCAGCCCCTCCCGTGGGGCTGGGGGAGCCCACAGGGCACCTAGAGGGGAGCTGAAGGTTCTCATTCTGGGAGCCGACATGGCCCTGCTTCCCAGCTCTGGAGTTTCCACCAGCATCGAGGCCCAGAGCTAGGACGGCGGTGGCAGCAGCAGAACCCCAGGTGCACCTACAGGGATGGTCCGGAGCCTCCCCCATCACTGGTCCCCTGAGGGAAGAAGCTTCTTGTCAACCCTGGTCCCCATCCCCATTCAAAGCTTCAGCACATCTGTTCCCTGGTGGCTTAAACGGGACCTGACTTTCTCACGGTCTGGAGCCTGGGAGTCTGAGCGAGACCCAGGTGTTTGCACGGCTGGTTCCCATGGAGGCTGTGAGGAAGAATCCTGTGCAAGCCTCTCCCCAGCTTCCAAGGCTTCTGGCAACCCTCAGCGTTCTGTTCTGTGGCTTGGAGATGCATCACCCTGATTCCGCTCCTCCATGTTCACATGATGCCCCCCTTGTGTGTCTAGGTCCAAATTTACCTCTTTTTACAAGGACAGTCCTATGGGATTGGGGCCCACCCTAACAACCTTCTTTTCACTCAGTTACCTCCAACAAGATCTTATCTACAAATACAGTCAGATGCTGAAGTAGCAGGGGGAGAGTGAGTATGACTCCAGAACATTTTTTAGGAGGACGTGACTCCACCATTACACTCAGTGAACAGTTCTCCTTAACGACTCTCTCGTTCCCCCCACCCACCCCTTTGTCCTGGTTGCTGTAGAGAACAGCACTTCCTGGGGGATGTCCTAACATCCCCGCTGCCCAGAGCCTCCCCGTCAGGACCGCACAAGTGAGTCCCAGCATCTTCACCTCACACGCTCCAAGGAAACACCCAACAGCCTCTGACAGCGTGGACTCTGAAGCTGCAGAACGCCTACCTGGGCAGCCAGCCCCATCCACATGCCCAGCCCAGCACTTGCAGGGTCCACGCCCACATGGTCCACCATCCTGTACACTGGCCAGCCCTGCAATTCCTTCCACATCCCTCTGGGCAGTGCTGAGCCCACCCCAGACAATAGGGAGGAGCCCCAGGAGAGAGGGGTGTCCAGCAGGTATGGCCTCAGCTGAGATCTCCTGAGATCTCCAGTGGCGGGGGGTGGGGGGGGGGAGCTGTGCTCCTCTGCAGAGTGGGAGCCTGCTTCTGCTGCCAGGAGGACCAGGGGCCCTCAGGTCAAGAGCCTCCAGCACACCCACAGCCTGTCCCCAGCCCAGGTCTCTGGGCTATCTGGACCTATCTGTTCCTCTGCTATCAGGACCTTCCCTGTCAAAGGAAACCCTTGAAGGCCGAGCACCCAGCCACCATTGCAGCCCTGCTGCCCACCATTAGGCTGCTTTCAGCAGAGCCTGCCCACAGCTTCCAGGGGACCAGGCAAGAAGGCGTCCCTCCCTACCCACAGTCCTGCCATCTGTCAGCCCCCCAAGCCCACTGTCTTCTCTCCCTGAGGCTTTTAGCACAGGACAGGGAGGCCATAAGCCACATCCCTCACCGACACTGTTATACTTGCTCAGGTCGTGGTCACGGTTACTGCACGCCCAACATCTTGCCTTCCACTGCACCTGGACCCCGGTGAGAGCTTTAGCCACAGGAAGAGGCTGCAGTCTGGTGGTATCACCGCCCCACTTCCCAGCGAGCCCCAGACCAATAAAGTGTCAGTTCTAACACCCTCTTCTGAGGGTCTGCAGTCCAGGACCACCTTAGTCTGGGCCCCAGAGAAAAAGCAACCTAATAGTGAGGCTCTGCAGCTGTTACCTCACCTGGGAGCAGTGGTGAGGGCAGTGGGGTGGATGGTCACCAGGCCAAGCCCCCGTGTACCTCACCCATGAGACCCCATGGACTGCAGCAGGCCAGGCTTTCCTGTCCTTCACCATCTCCTGGAGCTTGCTCAAACTCATGTCCACTGAGTTGGTGAGATGGCCATCTCAGCTCCCCTGACCCTGGGGGAGTGTCCATTTCCGCAGACTCTGGGCACCACTCTGCAGGCGGCCCTCCAGTGCCAGGAGGGGTCAGAGCCCATACCTCTGTGGCTGGGGAAAGAGCAGGTGTGGCAGAGGGTCTCTACAGAGCATGGGAGCATCTGAAGCAGCAGGTGCAGAATCCAGAGGCTGGGGCCAGAGTGACCCCCCAACAGGGACATCGCTGACAGGGCCACACGGAAAGCTGCCTCACCGCTAGTCAGCCCCAGACAGTGCTCAGGTGATGCCTGGGCAGGCAGCGTTAGGTGGCTTGGCAATAAAGAATTTGCTGGCCAATGCAGGAGACGTGGGTTCAGTCCCTGGGTCAGAAAGATCCCCTATAGAAGAGCATGGTAACCCACTCCAGTATTCTTGCCTAGAGAATCCCTATGGACAGAGGTGACCGGAGGGCTACAGTCTAGGGGGTCGCAAAGTCTAGAACACGACTGAGCAACTAAACAAGAAGAAAAAGAAGAGGAAGGAAAGCCAGTCACTTCCAGAGTCGCAGTCTGGCATGGGGACAATCCTCTGAATCAGTGAAAGGCGGTTCTAAGCCAACAGGAAACATCAGCCACGTGACCAGAGTCAGAATTAACGCAAAGAAACTCGTGGTTCTCTTACAGGCAAACAACCACCTGAAGCTACAGTGGAAGAGAATGTCTGTAAAATGCAACAGGAAAAGATTAAGTAGCTGAGGGTGATTCAGAAACATGCAAGATCGAGATGAAACTGGCCAGGCTTTCTGAACTAATCAATACAACTAATAAAAATCCCCTAACTCAGCTGGTAAAGAATCCGCCTGCAATGCAGGAGACCTGTGTTCAATCCCTGGGTTGGGAATATCCCCCAGAGAAAGGAAAGGCTACCCACTCCAGTATTCTAGCCTGGAGAATTCCTTGGACTGTATAGTCCACGGGGTTGCAAAGAACCAGACACAACTGAGCAACTTTCACTCACTGTATAGCACAAGGAACTATATTTAATATCTTGTGATAACCTACAATGGAAAAGAATCTGGAAAAGGACAGATACATATATGTGTATAACTGAATCACTTTGCTGTACACTCGAAACTAACACAACACTGTAAATCAGCTCTACTCCAATACAAAAAAGTCTCAATCCCCCTAAAGTGCCATGCAAGTCTTTACTGGAACCAATCTAAAGAGTTCTTTAATGTGGACCATTTTTAAAGTCCTTACTGAATTTGTTAAATATTGCTCCTGTTTTATGCTTTGATGTTTTTGACTGCAAGGCATGTGGGACCTTATCTCCCTGACCAGGAATCAAACCTGCACCCCCCTGCCCTGGACCACTGGACCAATAGGGAAATCCCAGAACCAATCAGATGTTAAAGTCCACCTGGAAAGGAAAACATGGAAGAATGCCCAAATCTCGCCTACTCTCTGGTCTTTTGAACTAACGATGGTTTACATACTTTTTAATGGCTGGAAAATATTTTAAAAAATAAGTAATAATTTGTGACTCAGGGAAATAATGAGATTTGGTGTCAGTGTCCAGTTTTACCAGCACAGCCCGTCCACCAAGTGTTGGCTGTCTGTGGCCACCTCTGTGCCCCAATGGCAGAGTCAAGTTGTTGGACGGAGACTTGACCCGTGAAGCATAAACTCACTATTGAGGCCATAACTGCTCAGGACTAACATTCTGTCATTTTTGATCCCAGCTCCCCAGAATTCCCTGAGTCTTGCCATGTGCCAGGCTGTACCAGGGGCTAGGAAGACAGGAGTCTGGGAGAACCTCCCTGACCTGGTGAGCTGACCTTTCAGCTAGTGACAGTACAATGCATGACTGGCTATGTTCTGGATGGGGCAGCGGGCAGTCTCTCTGAAGATGAGAATCTTAGCAGATTCCTAACAGAATGGCACAAGCAAGCCAAACCGGCATCTGGAGGGTGGGGACTTTGGAAGACAAGAGAGGCAGGTGCAAAGGTCCTGAGGCAGGAACCCCCCTTGGAGAGTGGCACCTTGGAGAGGTGACCCAGGGCTCTCCAGACACCACAGCTACCTGCTCACAGGGCTATTCTGTGGGGGAGGGGGCATAAGGCACCAGAAGCAGAGCAGAACAGAGCAGAGTGGGACCCACAGCTGGACCTGGTGCTTGCCAAGGAGCTGCAGGTCCCCACAGGAGCGGGTGCAAACCTGGAGAACATGGACTCTCCTCTTGACCAGATCCCAGCCAGGCAGCCTCCTGGAGCCCCATCCTCCACTCGGCCTCGTCCTTGGGCCCTACCTTCAGCCTGCCACACCCAGGGGGAGCAGGAAAGCTGCTGAGTCAGTTAGGGGAGAACCACCCCCCAGTCTCGGGAGCAGATCACCATCCCTACCCAATCAAACCTCTCCCCCCAGTCCTGATCACCCGGGTCCACTTTCAGCAAGAGTCCCCTCCCCTTGACGGCTGCCCTTCTAATTTCCATCCACTCACACCCTAGTCCTGCCTCTGGGCTGTAACCTCCTCGTCCTGTTACAGGAGCCTGACTCCTCTCCCCGGCTGCAGCAGCCCAGACTGAAGGTTTCCTTACTGTTTGTCAGACGGATAGTTTCTCTAATGGTGACCCCCACCCTGGTCACACCTGACCCCGCCAGATCCCTGGCTCTTCCTGTCCATCCTGAAAGCACAACCAAGAAGGAGGGGGCCATGCCCTGGACAGGGCTGGTGGCCAGCCAGGGACTCTGGGCACCCCCTCCAACGAGCTGCAATGCATCCAATGTGGTACCGTGGTGCTGACTCCAAGAGGGCACCCCACCCCCCGCAGGAGGGCAGCTCAGCCCGACTCCATTAATCTAACGCTCACTCGCGTGTCAAAGTGCACGGCAATTTCTTGTAAAAATGATCCGGCTGCTAATTAGGCTGTTTATAACTTGTTTCCCTGGTTGCTAATGATAATTAACATGCAAATTAGCTTGGGGAGGGGAGGCTCTGGGGCCCCTAGTTCATTACCACGTTAATTACTGTTTGCATACTTAAGCATCGCAGATATAAATGGCGGCATTTAGTGTAATGGGCAAGCTGATAATTATACCAACGACATTTTGAAAAGTCATTTCACTGTGTTATTTTTCTGTGTGATTAATGATTCCGTGCCTGGCTGATAAACTTGGTTAGTTGAAACCAATGCAGGCTCTGTGCACAAACCAGCCAATGGACCGGCCCATCAATCTCCCCCATTCCCTGATGGCTAAAAGCTTTGGACGAAGGCAAAAGGCAAAGGATAAAGTTGGGTGGCTTTGGAGAAGAGTGAACTTCCCAAACTTCTTGCTTTTCAGGAGCTGGTTCCTCAGAATCTGCTCTCGCAGCTACAGCTGGTGTCTGGTTAAGGTGCCGAATTTGGGGAGCTCTGTGACATGAGGCCAGCTGCCTCTCTGGGAGCTGGGCCTGGCCTTGCTCCTTCCTTCATTCCTCCCCTCCCACCTGTCAGGTAGGTACCTGCTGGGCTGTGGCAACCATGCCCTCCTGGAGCCAACATTCCAACAACAAAATCCAATAACAGACAAGTGGACAGTGCCGGGCAGTGAAGCAGGCAAGGGAACAGAGGGGAACAGGGAGTCACTTCAGATGAAGTGAGTCAGAGAAGGAATTGAGGAGAATGCAAAGGCCCTGGGGCAGG
>SJYX01021845.1:729857-811348 GCA_006410675.1 Oreotragus oreotragus
GGGGCGTTGTGGGGGAGGGCAGGCAAGCACAACAAGGGGACCAGCATGGCTTGGCTGAATGACCAGGGTCCTGGGCAGGGCAGGTCCCATGGGCAGGAGGTGTGGGTTTAGGGGAGCCCCAGAAGTCTCCCTGATAAAAAAGGGGCCCCTTCCCCAAAAGCCTAGGACCTCGACATCGCACAGCTGCTCCTTCCTAAACACAAGCTTCATCCACTCCCGTGCCCGGAAGGCAGAGGTGGCCTTGGCAAGTCGCAGCCACTGTAATTGAGATTAAGAGACAGGTGGGCAGTGGATAAGGGGATGCGCCTCCCCCACTGCATTATTGATGAAGAATGATGCATGGGACAGGTGTGGCCCCTGTGCCAGTCTGAGGGCTGCCAGGCCTTTGGGAAGCTCAGGACGAGGCCAGTGGAGGGAGGGGTCCAGGCTGGTGGGTCTCCCCCTTCCCCAGGCTCTGGGCTCCAGACTCCAGAGGAGTGCTCTGTCTACAGTTCCTGCCCACGGGTGGCAGGGATGAGAAGCTGAAATTTCATCTGGTGACAACCAGACTCTTACTTACCCTGGTCCCCGGGATCCTGCTGGTGTTCTCCACCATGTTCCCCACCAGTGCACTGGTGTACTTGGCCGCTACTCCACAGGTAAGCTTCTCGGGGCTGACGGAGGGGCTATACAGAGGAGTGATGGTGCCCTGAACCTTGGCAGCTATGGGGTTCTGGGTGGCTCACACACCCTGGGAGACCATCCTGGGGAGTCCAGGATGCTGGGGACCACTGAGCCCAGAGAGATGACTAGAGCTGCTCCTAGGGAGAGAGGCAGTCACCCCAAGAACCCACAGTCACTTTTGGGGGCATTGGGAGTAGTCACAGGCTGTTGCTAAGAGCTGCACTTTCTAACTGAGGTTGGCAGAGCCCCCAGGAGCCTGCCTTCCCAGCTGGTGCCTGGGGAGGAAGGGGCAGGTGTGAGGGAGTCAGTAGGCTAGGGGTCCCCAGGGTAGCTTCTAGGGAGACCGGTGGAGGATGCCTGGCCCCTCCTCCCTAATGGCCAGGGGAGCACAAAACCAGCTTGCCTCCCAAGTTGTGTCAAGGCCCCCGCTTGGAGGCCCAGTGGTGGAGGTAGCCCACAGGCTTCAGGAGGCCCAGGCGTGGAGGCCTAGTTTCCCTGACGGCAGAGGAGGAGCGGCCTCCAACCCGCTGTCCTCCGGGGGTCACAGGGGGTTCTGCAGGCAGGGCCACAGTAGGAGCAGGACATACCCGGCACTGCCTCATGATTTCTGGGCCCAGCGCTGGGATCAGGCCTGACCTTGGAGAGGCAGGTGTACAGGCAGAGAATGGACCAGCACCTGCTTCAGTGGAGCTGATGGGTAAACTAATGCCCCCCCCTCCCCGCTGCCCAGTTCCTCTTAGAGAAACCCCGGGGGAGGGGCTCCTGAAAATTCAGATTGAGCTCTGGTTGGGCCCAGGGAGCTGGTCCCAGGCAAGCAACTCCACTGCTCTGAGTCTTCCTACTAAAAGGGCCCGGAGCACTCATCACACCCCACCTCACAGAGGTAAAAGCCACACAAATACAAGGTCAGTTGCAAAGCCATCACCACCCAACCACTTTCACCAGCTCCTTCTATTTCCAACTTCTCTGCCGTGCCCCTGCTCACACTGGAGACGGTTCTGGAAATGAGGGCTCAGCGGTCTCTCCAGCTGGTGGCCTTCCTCCCAGTCAGCGGTATGACGAGGATGTACCCAGAAAAGCAACCACATGCTAACCCCAGACGGCGTCGCCTGTGTCCCTCGGGGCAGCTATCTCGTGGCCATCTTGGGGAGCGCAGGGAGTTCTGTGGGGGTCTGGGCAGCACCCCTAAACCCACCCAGGTCTGCCCACATCCCCTGGGGCAGCTGGTGGACAGAGCCCGAGTCCTGTGGTGGGCAGTGATGATGCTGGGGGTTGCGGGCCCAGGGTTGGCACCGGCTCTGTTCCTGGCTCTGCGGGGCATCCGCCCAAGGGTGTTCAGTGGGAGCCTCAGCACTTCCATCACAATGACACCCCACGCATTCCCTAACCTGCGGAAGAGTCGTACATTCCCCACAAAGATGTGGCCTGGCTTGTCAGGGTTTTGAGGCCCACAGTGGTGCGAAGGACAAGTGCCCAGAATCACCTCCAATTGGCCAGTCAGAAACAGTAAGGACCCGCTGATGCAGACAAGAAACGCCTTCCTTTCTAATTCAGTGGTCACACTGGCACCTAAAGCAACACATTTCTGCATACAGGATAACTGCTCCTGGTTCTGCATCTCAAAGGTGCCCTGAGGTTACCTGTATCCGGATGCACTGCTCCCAGGTGGGGGCCACCATCACAGTTTCCGGCCCACCGAGATCACTGGGCTCATCTGGCCAGCGCCCAACAGCCTGCGGGCACCATGCGCCAGGGCAGAGGCTCGGGGGACCCTTCGGGCTAATGTGATGGGGGATGTCAGGCAGCACTGCGCCTCCACGCCCCAGGCCCTTCCCACAGCCCTGCGACAGCCCAGCTCCATTATTGGCTCGCCTAATTAGGGAAATGAAATGAAAGTAATCAAAGTCACAGGAAATCCCTCCATAAGCTGTCACTGCTGGGTCCCCACTCGCTCATTTGGGTGCCGTGCCTTTGTGAATGTCAAGGAGCTGAAGAGCAGGCCAGGAGCCGGACAGGCAGGCCAGGCCATGCTGACCACAGCTGCCTGACCCTTGCAGACCAAGAGCCCGGACTCTTCCGTGGGAGCCCCCTATCGGGCTCGGGGGGGGCACTCCCCAGGGACCAGGACCCTGGGGAGGACATCCCTGCCCCACAGCACCCAGTGCCCGAGCGGTCACTCCACCTGGTCCCCTGAGCCCCACAAGGACAGGGATGAGCCTGGCATCTGGCATGTTGAGTTAGGAGGGTCCCTCACCCTAAACAGAACCACCCCTCCAGGGAGGTGCAACTCATCCACCTCCCCGGGGCCCCACCAGGGCAGGGTTCAGCATCTCAGACCCCAGGGAAACAGCCTCAGTCCAGCTCTGCCCTGCCCACCTCTGCTGCCTCCTCCCACCTTTCCCCCTCCCTACTGGGAGGGGGTCAACTCCTAAAATATCGGCAGATGCTACCGACCTTCCTCCACCACATTCCAGGTGATCCTGGACCAGCAGGGCATGTCACAGCCCCTTAGGACCACCTTCCAGGCCTCATCTCAAGGATGGGACAGGCTCTCTGCTCGGACAGGGTGTGGTGGGGAGGGGAGTCTGGTCTGTTTGCTCAGCAGAGAGGACACTATAGGGAGGGAGACCCACAGGAGCCCAGGTGAACAGGTGACCTGGGGGCCGCTTTCCTCGAAGCACCCTGCAGGAGGGGCGTGGACGGTAGAAAGGGGCACTGAAACAGCAAGGCAGAGTTCTGGGGGTGGCAGGGGCCCCCAGGCTCACCCACCTCCGGAGCTCCTTCCCCACCTGTGAGGGGATGGGTCTGGAGGTGCTCCCTAGACTTAGGGCAGCTCCTCCCCAGCGTCCAGAGGTCCGCTACCGTAGCCCAGCCTGGTCTGGCGGCGGTGGCTAGGGGCGACAGAGGGCGGGGTCCAGGGCGGGGGCGCGCCGGACCGCTGGGGGCGCGGCTGAGCCGCCAGACCGCCGGGCTGTTGACTGTCTCCAGGGAAACGGACCCGCCCTCTCGACCCCGGCGCCTCTGAGAGTCCAGATCCGCGGACCCTCCGCCGGAGCCGCGTCCCCCGCCCCTGCTCCTGGCCGCCCCCAAATCTGAGTGGCTAGCCTTTTCCTTCTCCGCGCACCCCGCACAGCCTTGGAGCACAGGCGAGTGTGAGCGCATGTGCACGTTGGGAGCCACCTGCGTGTGTGCCGTGTGTGTGCATATGCATGTGAGTGCGTGCGTGTGTGCACACGGGCTTGTGTCTATGTCTCGGTGTGTGTCAGAGAGCAAACATTAGGTGGGGGGGCTTGTTTGCAGGCACTTGGGAACCAGGAGAGAAATCCCCAGCCAGTGAGCCATTCTTCAGGTGGGAAGGTCTGGTGGCAGAGAGAGGCTTTCTGCAGGATTGGTCCTGGAACTGACCTCAAGAACTGTACCCCTCACCAGCGTGGCTCCCCACCCCACCCAAGAGATGGCCAAGTGCCCTTCACCACCCCAGCCCTACCTGCACCACCCCCTCCCCCTACCTTGCTCAGTTGTGGGAGGTGGGCAGGGCGGTGGTCCTGAGGCTGGGAGGTCAGTGGAAACTCAGAGCCCTGAGAAGGCGTACGGGATGCCCGTGTGGCCCAGATTGGCACTGGGAGGGCCCACCTTCCTGAGCGGCTCTGTGCTAGGAGGGGCAGCAGTTGGAGTGAGGGTCAGAGGTCCCTGACCCCTCAGGTTGCCCGATTCCTCCCCATGTGGATACTCAGAAGTCAGATGTCCATTGTTGATCACTGAACAGGGTCATGGCCCCCTCTGCAGAGGAGAAAATTCAGGCCTGGAGGCAAACAGCGAGTGTGGGCCTGGCCTGGGAGGTGTGCCCCAGCCGAGTGGAGACGCCTGCAGGCAGGCACCCCAGACACCCCTTGGTGGCTGAATTCACCCTGTCTTCATTCGGGGGCTCCACGCTGACCCTGACTGAGGTCTCAGTGGGAAGGGGTAGGGGGCAGCCCTGAAGCAGGACGGGGGTCCCGTAGGCCAGGTGGGCCACCTATGCACTAACCATACGCCCCCTCCAGGTGCTGTGAGGATGGACGCGGGCCCACCGGAGGTGCGGGCGTGATGTCGGCCCAGGAGCTCGTGGCCTGCCTCTGCCGAGAGGGTGACCAGCACCTGGCCCTGGGGGAGACCCCGCTGGCCACCGCCTTCTATCTGGCTGCCTTCAGCTGCCACGCTCCCTCGGCCCTGCGGAGCGTCCGAGCCGCCCTGCCCGAGACCCGGGGGTCATCTGTGGTGGCCACCCTAGAGGCCTGGTGCCGAGGTGACAGCCAGATCCCAGCCATCCACGGGGACGGCATGGCAGTGGACTCCCTGACAGGGACCCTGGCCTGCGCCTTCCTGGCCACCCTCTGCCCCGACCACCCCGTTGCGGCCCTGCACTCCCTGGCTGGACTGCTGGCACACGGGCAACATGGGGAAGTGGTGCGGCGCTGCGGGGTCCTGCTGGACACCCACTCCCAGCAGAGCCTGGAGTTGCGGCTGACCCGCGCCCTGGCCTGGGTCCTGTCCAGAACACAGGTGCACACCGGGGTGGCTGACTACCTCCAGGCCTTCGTGGAGAGCGCCGACCGGACCGTGGCCTTCATTCACACGCATCAGCAGCCCTACCTCCCTGCTCTGGTCAGAGCCCTCCAGGACTACATCTCAGAGCATCAGGAGGCTGGGGACGGTGCCAGCCAACAGGTGACCAACTGCCAGGGACTCCTTGTAGCCCTGGACCCTGAGGGCATCTGGAGCATCACCCTGTCGCCTGAAGCCCTGCTCCAGCATGGCAGGTATGAGGACTGCCGGGCAGCCTGCAGCCGGGCCCTGGAGGCCACCCCAGCGGGCTGCAGACCCCAAGGTAGGCATGCCCTCCACACCCACCAAGGGCCAGGTCAAAAGTTGCTCCTGCTGTCGCTTCACTGCTTGGTTAAGTCTTGCTTATGGGGGTGGGGGTTGTGCTGGCGTTGGGGACACCACAGTGACAAAACGGACAGGCCCCTGACCTTACAGAGCACCAAGAAAAGAAAACTTGTGCTTTGAGAAAGCACTGTGCAACTATGCAAGGGGCTGTTTTAGTCTGCTAGTCAGGGAAGGCTTCTTGGAGGAGGCATCATTTGAGCTGAGACTGAAGGATTGGCAGCAGAAACAGGATGTGAGAAAAAACTTGGGGTGTCCATGCCACTGAATGGATCCAGCATGGCTGGCAGGGAGTGGTGGGTGGGGGCAGAGGGCAACAGAAAGCTCTAAAGGCAGTAGCCGTGGCTAAGCCCTCTGGCTGAGGACTTTGGATTTTCTCCTCAGAGCAGCAAGAAGTCAGGGAGGTTTTAAACTGGAGTGAGGTGCTCTGAGTTGCATTTTTCAAGTCTCTGTCTGCTGTGCACAGAACATGCCCTGGGGGCCGGACTGAGAAGAGAAACTGCCAGAGGCTGGATGCGGTCCAGGTCTGAGTTATCACTGAGACAGAAATGATAAGACTGGCCGGATGTAGTGATGGGGCGGGGCGGGGGGCAGTGCAGAGGGAAGGATCTTTAAGAGTTCACCTTCAGCAGCTGGATGGCAGAGTACAGAGAATAGCAGACAGGAAAGGGGGCCTCAAGGGATGGAGACACCCCCAGTTTGAGATGCTGCTCCTGCCCGGAAGTAGTGGGGCCATGGTTGGGAGCACCCGGGAGCCACACACCAGCCTGCCATCCCACTCCCAACTCCCTGCCACCCGCTGGCCTCCCTGTGCACATGTGGGGGTGGTGGTCGTACCCACTTCTGAAGGTTCCTGGGAAGATTCAGTGAAATTGTGTATCAAACGCTGAAAATGGTGTCACCACTAAGTGCTCTCCAATCACCCACTAAATTCTTCCAAAATGTTCCTTGAGTCCATCAGTTGGATGTGTAGTTAGACAGCTGGACACATGAGCCTTGAGATCCCGAGGTCATGGTCTCAAGGTGTTTGGGGGTCATCCACACTAGGAAGAGATTGATGGTCATGGTCCAGATCGGGAGAGCCCCCAGAACAGAGTGGGGCAGCTGGACACCTAGAGACAGGGGCCAGGAGCTGCCTCTCAGTGAGCGGACCCTTTGCTCAGGTGTGAGAAGCATAGCGCTGCTGGAAGCTGGCTGCAGGCATAGCCACTCCGCCGATGGGGCCAGCAAGGGCGCACAGAGAGTTCACAGAGGCTGGAATGTGGCCCTCCCGTGCTCCTAACTAGCCACCCACAAAAGAGGACCCAGCAAACGGGACAGGAGGACAAGAAGAAGGAGGGAACTCGGGAGCCCGCAGGGTGATGACACCTGCGTTTATGAGACAAAGAGCTGCCTCTGCCAAATCCATGCAGAGGGGGCGGGGCATGTCTGTCCAGTGTGCCTGCGAGGCTCCTGGTGATGCCAAGGTGAGACGGGAACAAGACAGGACTGAAAAGTGAGCAGATTTCTTTCTAGGAATATGCCAGAGCAGACACCCTGCAGTCCTCGTACTATCAATGACCTAAAAATGCTCAACAGAGTCACAACAGAATCCTGAGTAGGAGGCCCTTGGTGCCCAAAGCACAAACACACAGTGGCTTGTGAGCTGGGGTCGTTCAGCAGCTCCCGGGATAAGGAGCAGGTCTTTCACTTTAATGGCCAGTAGAGCCCCTGCAGGTGCCTCAGTGGGCACCTGAGGCATTGCCTCCTCTGCAATGCAGAAGATTCAGGTTCGACCCCTGGGTCAGGAAGACCCTTTGGAGGAGTGCATGGCAACCCACTCCAGTATTCTTGACTGGAGCATTCCATGGACAGAGGAGCCTGGCAGGCTATAGTCCATGGAGCCACAAAGAGTTGGACAGAGTGAGTGACTAAACAAAGAGGAGTTCAGAGGAACCTCTGATTTACAGCCAGTTGGTCAGAAGAACCAGTGACAACCTGGATGTACTGGTGTTCCCTTGTGGCTCATCAGTCAAGAATCCGCCTGCAGTGCAGAGATCTGGATTCAGTCCCTGAGCTGGGAAAACCCCCTGAAGAAGGAAATGACAACCCACTCCAGTATTCTTGCCTGGAAAATCCGACGGACAGAGGAACCTGGCAGGCTATAGTCTACTGGGTTGCGAACATTTGGACATGACTGAAGCAACTGAGCACAAAAAGATAGAGCCCCTACAGAAATCCACAACCTCCAATGGGCCGCAGCCTCAAAGAACATGTTCTAGAAAAACTCTGCTCCCCACCCCCTAGAGACGGCAGGAAGCTGTCTGTCCTGCCTGGGCTCTGACATGGACAGGAGAACCTTCCCTACAATCACCACCTTAATTAGCCCAAAATCACTTCCGTCACTGGGAGCCACCTTATCACACCTGCACAACCATGGCTTACTATGTGAATGAATACATTTTGCTATAACAGACTTTTTACAAATGTAGATTCCTATAACAAATGCATTCTATTTTCAAGGCTACTTATCCAAAGTCCCTGGAAACACTGAACAAAGTCTTTCATATTTGGGAATATCCTCAGTCCTTCTTAGTAGGTGGAGATACAGGGAATAGTAGTGCTGGAGAAGACTCTTGAGAGTCCCTTGGACTGCAAGGAGATCAAACCAGTCAATCCTAAAGGAAATCAATCCTGAATATTCATTGGAAGGACTGATACTGAAGCTGAAGCTCCAATACTATGGCCACCTGATATGAAGAGCCGACTCATTGGAAAAGACCCTAATGCTGGGAAAGATTGAGGGCAGGAGGAGACAGGGGCAACAGAGGATGAGATGGTTGGATGGCATCACCAAGTCAATGGACATGAATCTGAGCAAACTCTGGGAGAGAGTGAAGGACAGGAGAGCCTGGCATGCTGCAGTCCATGGGGTCGCGAAGAGCTGGACAAGGCTTAGCAACTGAGCAACAGCCACAGTACAGACACTCGGCACATGAGGGCAAGACACAGAGCAAGAGTCACGTCTCCCAGGGGCTGAACCTCCCTGGCTGCTTATCTTTGGAAAGTCCTCGGCAGCCGTCTCCCGTTTGTTCAAGATTCCTCACTAACTACTGGGGTAGGTGAGAGACATAGCCATGCTTCACCCAGCATGGAAGCAGAGCTGGCTTGGCCTTGAGATTAGCTGGGACCAGCAGAAAACAGTGGAAGTGATGCTGTGTGGTTCTGGAAGCCAGGCTCCATCTCCATCCTCCTGGAACCTCCCCAGTGCCATGCACGGAAGGTAACTAGTGAATCACGAAGGCACACACCAGGAGGGAGGCTCAGCCCATGGCCAACACCAAAACCCCGGACATGTGAGTGAGGCCACCTTACACCTGCCTGCCCAGTCAAGCCACCAGATGGCTTCAGCCACAGAAGTGATCCCCGACAAGACCAACAGAACTGCCAGTTCAGCCCAAATTGAAGAAGAATCATGGCAAATAGAAAACAATTGTTGCTTTAAGTCACTAGGTTTTGTGGCAACTTGTTACACAGCAACAGTACCCAAAATTTGTTACACAGCAACAACCTACCAAAATATCACACTTAATGGTGATATTTTAGAACCAAGACTGTGGTGGCTGCCCACTCCCCCATTTATACATCCCTGCACTAGAGATGCTAGCCAATGCAATAAGGGGAAATAATAAGTCTAGAAAGAAAGAGATAAAGCAACCATTATTTCAGGCAATATGATTAGCTATGTAGAAACCCCAATAGAACAACAAAAATGTATTAGATATAGGAGTAGAATTTAACAGGAGATACAAAAAGTGTTTATGTTTACAGACACCAGCAATGAATAGGAGCTTAATGGTTTTAAAGTGCACCTTTTACTGTAGCATAAGAAAACAATTTATTTCAATGAGTCATATGACTTTATGGAGAACACTGTAAAAATTTATTAAAAAGAGAATAAATAATGCCTCTGTAAGCAGAGAGATAGCCAATGTCTACTGATAGAAATATTTGATATGATAGAAGAGCAAAGGGCCAATAATAGACAAGACAAAGAAGAAGGAGTAAGAGCCGAAAGAGAAGGGGAGTGGGGAGGGGAGAAGATGGAGAAGAAGACAGTGGTATAGGATTCTCTCTACCAGTTAATACAGGGCTATACGGCTGCAGTCCACGGGGTCGCAGAGAGTCGGACACGACTGGGCGACTTCGCTTTCCCTTTTCACTTTCATGCATTGGAGAAGGAAATGGCAACCCACTCCAGTGTTCTTGCCTAGAGAATCCCAGGGACAGGGGAGCCTGATGGGCTGCCGTCTATGGGGTCGCACAGAGTCAGACCCGACTGAAGTGACTTAGCAGCAGCATACTAATCAATACAGAAAGATATTGACTTAAGAAATAGATGAATAAAACAAATTAGAGAAGCCAGAAACAGACCTATAATTATCTGGAACTTAATATATGAGAGTGAGCATTGCAAAGCTACAGGGGAAAAAGAGAGGACCATGATTCAATGCATAGTACTGATTCTCTACCTCAAATCATGCAAAAAAAAAGTAAATTCCAGGTGAATTATGTTAACAGCTTTACATTTTCTAATAGAAAACATGAAAGACTATCTTAAGGTTCTGTGTACAGCTAGGCTTCTTCAGATGCAAAAGTAATGGAAACAATAAAGAAAAATTTGATACATTTGATTGAATTGAAATTTTTAAACCTCTATTTTGCCCATAATTGTAGAAAATGAGAGGACAATCCACAACAGAGAGAAAATATTTGCAAAATATTCAGTAGATAAAAGATGAGTACCCAGAGTATTTGAAGAATTCCTGCATATCCATAAGGGAGAAAAAATCCAGTACAAGAACTGGCAAATGCATTTCCCAAAAGAGAAAACACAGATGGCTAATAAACATGTGGAAAATATTCAACATCATAGTAATGATACAAATGCAAATTAAAACAATGAGATACCACTTTCTCTACCCACCAGATTGGCAGGAAAGTATTTTTAAATAAATGAGCCTCACCAGCAATCAGGAAAATGAAAATTAAAACAACAGTGGTAACATTATAGCATGTTATATCCCCTCACCACCAGATTGTCAAAATTTTTTAATCTAACAATAAGATTCTGGATTTCAATAATGTTGAACTGGCTGGACTAAACTGTGTGTTCCACAGATAATTATAACATTGGGGCAAAATATAAAATGAAAATATTTGGCAGTTGAACAGTGACTAAATGCAGGCAGAAACCAGAGACTGACCCTAAAAGATAAAGACTATAGAAGGTGAGATTTGTAGTTTTGCAGCTTTTTGACTCCTCAATCCACGTAGGACGGAAATTTGCCATTTTACTCATTTGAGATGTCATATAACAGAAACTAGGGATGAAAAAAGTAGTTGCAAAGTTAGAGGGGAAATCCTAAAAAGGAGAGAGCCACATTCAGGGAGGAAAAGAGATAAGACCCCCAAATCCATGTATTGCTGTTCATTGTTCAGTCACTAAGTCATGACCCCATGGACTATAGCACACCAGGCTTCCCTGTCCATCACCGACTCCAAGAACATGCTCAAACTCATGTCCATCCAGTCAGTGATGCCATCCAACCACCTCATCTTCTGTTGTCCCTTTCTCCTCTTGCCTTCAATCTTCCCAGCATCCGGGTCTTTTCCAGTGAGTCAGCTCTTCGCATCAGGTGACCAAAGTATTGGAGTTTCAGCTTCAGCATCAGTCCTTCCAATGAATATTTAGGGTCCCCTTTAAGAATGACTGGTTTGGTCTCCTTGCAAGGAGATTAAATCTGTATATTAAATCCACTTAAATCCTTGGCTGTCCACTGACCTGCACACACAAGAGAGACTGGGTGGCCTGAAAAGGTAACAGCTGGAAGCTGCAAGAACTAAATGGGATTTTCAGCTGCTGCCCACTTGAGAAGACAGAATTTGGAGTTTGATCCTAGCCAGTTTCAGTTCAGTCACTCAGTCATGTCCGACTCTTCACGACCCCGTGGACCACAGCACGCCAGGCCTCCCTGTCCATCACCAAATCCCAGAGTCTACTCAAACTCATCTTCCACTGAGTCAGTAATGCCATCCAACTGTCTCATCCTCTGTCATCCCCTTCTCCTCCTGCCTTCAATCTTGCCCAGCATCAGGGTCTTTTCAAATGAGTCAGCTCTTCGCATCAGGTAGCCAAAGTATTGGAGTTTCAGCTTCCACATCAGTCCTTCCAATGGACACTCATTGCCTGTTAAAACAAAATTCAATTCTCTTCAAAGAAACATAACTGAACCCAGAGTCTCTACAAAAAATCAACCAGATGTCTAGTGCACAACTTTTAAAATTACTAAACATGCAAAGAAACAAAAATAAAAGGTGAGCCACAGTCAGGAGATAAGTCAACAGAAATTGACCCCGGGGTTCCCTGGTGGCTCAGTGGTAAAGAATCCACCTGCCAAAGCAGGAGACACAGGTTCAATCCCTGAACCAGGAAGATCCCACATGCCTCAGAGCAACTAAGCCTGTGTGCCACAACTACTGAGCCTGTGTTCTAGAGGCGAGGAACCGTCTGAGGGGCTCCCAGCCTTCTGACAGCCCTCATCCTCTTCATGCGGTGTCCCTGGCCACTGAGAGACTCCAGGGGCCTTGGCGTGAGATGCTTCAGAGGGTCCTCCACTGGAGGGTTGGAGTCGACAGGTGGCTTCCCTGGAGGACATGGCCCAACAGACAGACCAACGCCTCTGTTCTCTCCCCAGGTGAGCGTCTGGCCACCCTGTTGGTCACCCGCGCTGCAGCGACCTTTTTCCTAGACAGCGGGGCCCAAGACCTGCTTCGGGACCTGCACCGGGCCTTCCGCGAGAGCCCCTCGGGCGCTCGGAGGCAGTTCGAGGCCGTGCTCTCCGCCGGGGACCGGGAGCGCTTGCACGCCCAAGTGCAGGAGGCTGCGGACCTGGGTTTCTCCCGCTTCCAGGAGACCGTGCGGAGTCGCCCCGAGCTCCGCGAGGACTCTGGCCGTGAGCTGCTGGTCCCGGTGACCCGCGCGCTCCGGGTCCTGTGTCGAGTCGCCCCGCCCGGGGCGCGCCCGGAGCTGAGCGCCCGACTGGCCGAGTGCCTGCTGCTGGCAGGGGACGCGGCGGGCGCCCGCGCGCTGTGCGAGCGCTTGCTGCGGCCCTCGCGCACCGGGAACCGTGCGGGGGACCGAGCGCCCCTGATGGCGCTGCGCGGCTTCTGCGCGCTACACGCTGGCGACTCGGGGAGCGCCCAGGAGGACTTCCAGGAGGTGGTGGAGCTGGGACCGCCGCACCTGAGCGGCTGCGTGCGCGCCCTGTGCGGCCGCGGACTGCTGCGTGTGCTGGCGGGCAGCGCCTTCCTGGGTGCACTGGACTACGTTACCGCCTGCCGCCTAGGTCCCGAGGAAACTCTGCTTGTCACCAAATCCTACGTGCCCTGGAACCAACGGGGGCTGCTGCTGACCGTGCTGCGCGAAGAGGGCCGCAAGATGCTGCAGGGGAGGCCAGAGCCAGGACCCAAGAGCTGGCGGGGGCGCCGGACTAAGGCCACGGAGACAGACAGCCCCGCTGTGCAGGAAGGGTAAACACTAGCCCCGCACACCCACCTGGGGCTGCTGCTTCATTCTGGTCTGCTCCAAGGTAGTCAGGGTGTGTGCAGTACTAATTTACAGATGAGCAAACCGAGGCAGGGAGTTGCTGGGTGAGTTCCCTAAGGCACTGGTAGGGAGTTTAGTCCTGGGGCGCAGATCTTGGACCCTTGGTCCCAAAGTGCAGATACATTATGCACTTAGAAAATTAGAAACTCAAAAACGGAAATGAAAAAAACAGAACTTACCCAGCATCCCACTGTTTGCATTCCCTTGTTTCTCTTTGTCCATATAAAACAGAGTTCACAAAACTGAATTTGTGCTCAATATGCAAATATAACCCACGTTTTTACTCACTGGATCATGAACATTTCTTCTGCTGCTACTTACCTTTCTCAGACAGCCTGGTAGCTCATCCTGTGAACATCCCATCAGAGCTTCGGGTATTCCCAGCTTCTCTGCTCTTAGTTATAATGCTACCCAGGTAGCATCCAGTCTTGGACTAGTCTGCCCTAAAGATTCAACAGAAGCTGAGCTCTGGGGTCAGAGAGCACAGCTCCCTGTGAGGCCCTTGACCTTGGAGCTGTCCACCTGCCAATCAGGCCACACGTTCCAGCCCTGATGCTCCTTCTGCAAATTTTTTCGGCAGCCCAGTAGGTAAACCTGCAGATGTTTTGATTGGCATTTCTCTGGTTGCTGGGAGGTGGTGAGAAGGTGTTTTAGCAAAACTAACAACACTGAACTGGGGGGGCCCTGGTGTGTTTGATGTCAGCATCCTCATCCCTACAACATGCACGCGCGCACGCGCGCGCGCACACACACACACACACACACACACTGGCTTCCTCAGCCCCAGTTCCTTCATTTGCATCGCTTTGATTTGCTGGTGAGGAGGAATTTTCTTGTAGATTTGGGGCCCTTTATATCTGTTCTCTTGGGAACAATTCCAGGCTCCAGCTGTGTCCCAGTAGGAGCTCAAGCTCATTCCCAAGAGGGCCTCGGGATCATTCCAAGTGCAGCCTGTGCGTTATCCAGCTCTGTGGACCACACACCTGAGCCCTGCAAGGCCAACAGTGTTAACCTGTTTTTGCAGAAAAGAAAACTAGGGCAAAGTGGGCTGGGGGTCAACATACAGCCTTACTTCCTCATCTGTGAAATGCCTGCCCCATAGGCCGGGAGAGGGTCAGAAAGAAAGGGCAGCTCCAGGCTCTGCGGCCAGTGAGCAGGCACCCTCCAGCAGAAACCTGGTCTCTGAGATGCAGCAGGAAGGGAGCTGCCTGGACAAGGCGCAGGAAGTAGGATTTGCCTGCAGCCCACCTCCTGGGCAGATGAAAGGGGTGTAGGGAAGGGTCAGCTCTCTCCCAGTTGCTCTCTCCACAGGGATGCCCGCGGCGTGCACCAGCTGGCCACGCTCCTGATGGAACTGGACACAGAGGATGAGGCTTCACGCCTCCTGGCAGCTGACGCCCTGTATCGCCTGGGCCGCCTGGACGATGCCCACGAGGCCCTGCTGGCAGCCCTCTCCTGGAGGCCTCAGGCGGCCCCTGT
Organism: Oreotragus oreotragus; assembly: GCA_006410675.1. Lineage (NCBI taxonomy): Eukaryota > Metazoa > Chordata > Mammalia > Artiodactyla > Bovidae > Oreotragus > Oreotragus oreotragus. Next base: position 744,574 of record SJYX01021845.1, read on the forward strand.
GCTGGCGCGGCTGGCCCTGCTGCAGCTCCGGAGGGGATTCTCCTACGATGCCAACCAGGTGAGAGGGCCCCAGCAGGCCACAGCAGGGCAGCTCGACACAGGGCACCGTGCTGTAGAGGGCAGCAGCAGGCCCCCACTGACCCCTCATTCAACACCCTGCATCCAGACTTGTCCCAGCCCCAGCTGGTCCCAGGCACAGCTTGTCTCAGCACCAGTTTTGCCACCTCCAGCAGGTCCTCACCTCTCTGACCCTCGGTCTCCTCAACTGTACCCTGGCCTTTCAGGTTCTCACGAGAATTAGCTGCAGCAGGCACCCCAGGGCCCAGCTGACCCTGCATTAGTGCTCTGCATTTGCTTTTGTTGTTATGAAGAAAAAGCCACGAGCTGAGTGTCAGCGGAGCTTAGTCCCAAATCTCCCAAGTGAACTAGGCTTGCTGGTGACTCTGTCCCAGGGTGGAGGAGCCCCAGACTCTCCAGCCCTGCTCTCCTCCCTCGGAGACCACTCTGCTCCCAGGAGCAGTGTGACTTCGCCTCCCTCCGGTCCTGTGAGGGCAGAAGATCATGTTCCCGGAGATGTCTGGGATGTCAGATTTGGGGGCAGCGCTGTGGAACCTGTCAGCCTCCATCTTCCACTCTGGCCTGTTTTGGGCTCTGGTCGCCCTGAGTTGGGCCGTAAGGGTGGGAGGGAAGGATGCTCTGGGTCCTGCCTGTCCTGCTCTGAGACTGGCGTCCACACATATGCAGGGGGCAGGGGCAGCATCGGGTGGGTCTCTGTGAAGTTATGTCCTGCCCCCTCCCTACTCACTCCGAACAGGAGTCCCTCCTTGGTGCCTTCTGAAGGACTCCCTGGGCCTCTGTCACTTTATTAGCATGAAAGCCCGCTTTCCCTGAACTTCTCAGACCTGCCTTGCGCAGGTCCGTAAGGCCAGATCTCTGCCTGCCACTAATGGAGGAGAAGGCGCGGCTCAAGAAGGCTAAGGCCACCACCACCAACCCAGCCCGCAGTCCCTCCCCTAAGAGCCACGCCCCAAGAGCCTCGCCCCCAGAGCCACGCCTCCTATTAGCTACGCCCCCAAGACCCACGCCCCTATGAGCCACGCCCCCTAAGCGCCACGCCCCCTATGAGCCACGCCTTTGCCTGCCACGCCCCTGCAAGCCGCGTCCCTGAGCCATTCCCCTGCGCGGAGAATGGGGATGGAGCTGTCTGGGCGGGGCCTCAGACAGGACCCAATGGTGACACCCCTTCCCTTGCAGCTGGTGAAGAAGGTGGTCCAGTTGGGGGACACGGCCTGCCTCCAGTCCACCCTGGCCGTCTTCTGTCACGAGGATCGGCAGCTGCTCTGGGGCCACTGCCACGCCAGGGCCCTGGCCATCCTGCGGGCACGACCGGGAGGGGCCGAGGGCGGGGCCCACACCAGGGAGGCCATCGCCTACCTCTCTCTGGCCATCTTTGCCTCAGGTAAGAGCCTCCCACCACCCTCCTCCCACCCCGATTCTTCCAGGTACCTGGGGATAAGGGGAGCCTGTGCCATGTGGAGAAGGGGTGTTGTCAGGCACCAGCGGTCTGAGCACATGCTTGGTGTTTCACGACCCCTGGTCACCTTCATGCTAAGGCCTAGAAGAGGGCCCAGCCAGCTGGGGCCTGAGCTGGGACCCTCCCCTGTATCCTGGGCTCCATACCACACATCCAGGCCCTGAGGGTAGGGGGACCAGGTTGGCACTTTCACGCCTGCAGCCATTCCATGACCAGCTGCTTGGATCCTTCCCCCCCTTGTACTTCCCTTTATCTCACCTCAGATGCAGCTGCAGTGCCCCCTCTTCTAGGAAGCCCCCTCTGACTGTCCACCAACTCTCCCAAACACCATTCATATGGGTTGGGCTCTCAGAGCCAGGCTGTGTTCCACAGCCAGGGCCCCCAGGCCAATCCAGACTGCTCCCCAGAGTGTCTTGGTGTCCAGCAGTCTGTGAGCTCCGCAGGTGACCCCAGAGCTGCTGCACCCCTTCCCCCAACCCTTTGGGCACCAGGGTGGGTGCAGAAACTGCTGGGTGAGGGCAGACACGCTGAACCTGGCCATGCCCGGTAGAGGTCACATCCTGACGCCATGCCCCCTTCCTTCAGGAAATCAGGCCACTGAGTCCCTGCTTGCCCGAGCCCACTGTTACGGCTTCCTGGGCCAGAAGAAGACGGCCATGTTCGACTTCACCTCCGTGCTGAGGACTGACCCGGGGAACGCACAGGCGCTGTGCGGCCGGGCACTACTGCACCTGGCCTTGGATGAGCAGAAGGTACCAGCCCCACGCTCCCCACTTGGGGCAGGACAGGTGGTGGTGCTCAGGAGAGGTACTGCGCTCCTTCTCAGCCCCCTAGGAGAGAGGATGCAGGGCCAGGCATCGAGTGTGACACATGCATCAAAACCCCGCCCGCTCTGGGCCTCACGGAGCCTCACCATCACATCCCTGGTTTCAGGTAGCCTTTCGCTCTCATCTGAAGAGTCCCTGTGCTCCCAGCATCCATCAGTGTGGATAGATATGCAAAGCCTCGGGCTTACTGGGGGACCCCACCTTAGAGTAAAGAGACCTTGGCTGCCTCTTGGTTGCCACCCTAAGCTGTCTATACAGGACCTGTGGTTTCGGGTGGTTGGCATGCAGCGGTGGGGGTGGGAGGTAGTCCACTGCCAGGCCCAAGGCAGGTACTTTCCACAGAGAAGCTGTGTTCAGAGGCAGCCACAGCCAAACAGCCCTGAACAAGGGCACTTTGCAGCCAAGAACAATGTCATGGGTGAGAAAGTGAAACCAACTGTTGGCTCTGATGCTTCACTGGGTCAAAGTACAGCCCAGAGGTAACCAGCCTGCCAGGTTTCTGAATTCCTTAAGGACTAGAGTCCCAGAAGACAAGGAAAAGTGATCCATCCAAGATACCACTGGAATGAAAGCATCTGCAGACGGTGCTTCTGCCTGCCATGGTATCGCATTTCCCCCGAGGCCACTGGCACCTGGTGTCTGTTCAGCCTGGGCACGCACGTGTGGCTGGGAACCCAGCCTTCTGCAGGCCCCTTCCTGTGCTGGGAAAGCACCTGGGTTCTCAGAGATGGGATTCAGCCAGGAGGCGGACCCCTGGAACCCCGCCCCTGGGTGCTCCTGACATGCCAGCATCTCCTCTGAGAGGTGCCTCAGAAACAGTTCTAAGCAGAGGCTACCCCACCTTGTCCCCCCCGAACCTCCTCCTCCTGGAGATGGGCTGAGGCCAAGTGCCCACAAGCCCTCCAGCCTTTCACTAAGAGAGAAGCTCTGAGTCAGCCAGTGAGGGTCCAGAATCCAGAACCCTTCTCCCCCACCTCTAACATTCTGAGCAAATCCTGAAACATCTCTGAGCTTTGTTTCAGCATCAGTAAAATGGGGGCGAGGGGTGCTTGTTCAAGGTCATCAGGTCCTCAGCCTTGAGGTGGAAGTGCTTATTCAAGGCTGTCAGATACTTAGCCTGGTGCATGCGAGTGTGCTCAGCCATGTCCGACTCTTTGAGACCCTATGGACTATAGTCTGCCAGGTTCCTCTGTTCATGGAGGCTGTCAGATACTTAGCCTGGTGCATGCGAGTGTGCTCAGCCATGTCCGACTCTTTGAGACCCTATGGACTATAGTCTGCCAGGTTCCTCTGTTCATGGAATTTTCCAAACAAGAATACTGGAGTGAGTTGCCATATCCTACTCCAGGGGACCTTCCTGACCCAGGGGTCAAATCCACATCTCTTGTCTCTCCTGCATTGGCAGGTAGATTCCTTACAACTGCACCCCCTGGGAAGCCCATTCAGCCTGGTGCCTGGTCCTCATTGAGGGCTCCATGGGCGGTAGCTGGAATTCCCATGAGCCAGCACAGAATTGGACTTTTTTCTTGCAAAGGTAACCAGCCAATAGGTTTACCACTGGCCAGCACCAGGGTCAGGTAGGATCCAGGTCATGGTCTAGGGAGGATTAGAGAGGACCATACTTTCATCCAGCCATCTAAGGACTCTGTCTCTCTAAGACCTTGTTCCCCACACACTTGCTTCAGGAGAACCCTGTTCCTGAACTTTAAAAGTGTGTGGCTAGAAGAGATAATAGATACTGGGCTTCTGAAAACAAAATACCTAGATAAAATACATGACAACTGTCTTCAGGCCCTGGACAACAGACAGTGAAAACCTGCCATCCCTGAGAGAAGGGAAACCACAAAAGGGGAGCCCCAGGGGAGCCCCACAGTAACCTGACTTTCTGCCTGGGGAGCATTTCCTGTTACTCACCAGGAGGTGGGGCAGTCAGCTTGCTGAGCTGAGGAGGCAGAGCCTGGGATTCCTGGCTGGTGCAGTAGCTGAAATTTGCAACGAAGGGCAATAGAGAAACTGGGGCTATGCAGAGGGGAGAAGTCTTCATGGGATTCCAGGTGGGTTCTTGTCTGAGCTGATCTGCAAATGCAGGGGCCCCACAGAGCTCACAGGTGGCAGGAGATGTTGGAATCCTGACCTCACCAGAGGAGAGACTTTTCTGAATACCTTAGGCACTCAGCTGAGACCATGTCCTAAGTAAAGGTCATGTTTTTAGTCACTTCAGTCATGTCCGACTCTTGTGACCCAATGAACTGTGGCCCGCCAGGCTCCTCTGTCCATGGGATTTCCCAGGTGAGAATACTGGAGTGGGTAGCCATTTCCTTCTTCACGGTACCTTCCCAACCCAGGGATCAAATCCATGTCTCCTGCTTGACAGGCAGATTTTTTTTACCACTGAGCCACAAGGGAGGCCAAGTCAAGGTGATATTTTAGGACTAAGTTCAAAACTGAAATGGATCTGCCCTCACAAAGAACAAAACCAAATCTAACAGAACCAAAATGAGCCACCAGAATAAAACACAACCTCCTTTATGAGACGATGACATAGACCAGACTCTACCATGTATACCCACAACTTCCAGCCCAAAATCAAAAAACTGCTGAACACACAGAGAACCAGGAAATGTGACCAATAATCGGAAAACTAAGTACTCAATAGAAACAGAACTTGAGATGGTACAAATGTTGAAATTAATAGCTGCTGCTGCTGCTAAGTCGCTTCAGTCATGTCCGACTCTGTGTGACCCCATAGACGGCAGCCCACCAGGCTCCCCCATCCCTGGGATTCTCCAGGCATGAACACTGGAGTGGGTTGCCATTTCCTTCTCCAAAGCATGAAAGTGAAAAGTAAAAGTGAAGTCACTTAGTCGTGTCTGACTCTTAGCAACCCCATGGACTGCACCCTACCAGGCTCGTCTGTCCATGGGATTTTCCAGGCAAGAGGACTGGAGTGGGTTGCCATTGCCTTCTCCTGAAATTAATAGATAAAGGTGTTAAAACAGGGATTATAAACATGAAGAACGTCAAGGAAAGCTTTTCATAATGAGTAAACGGATGAAAAATCATAGCAGAGAAACAGAAACTATAGAGGAGAATCAAGTGGAAATTCTGGAGCTGAAATGTGTATCTAAAATTTTTAATTTACCAGATGGGCTTAACAGCTGGTTGGAAACTGCCAAAGAAAAGAGTAGTAAAATTAAGGATGGACCAGTAGAAATTATCCAGTCTGAAGAAGAGAGTGGGGGAAACAATTTTCTTCTTAATGAAGGGAGCTTCAGTGACCTCTGGGATGATACCAAGCAGTCCAACATATGTATAACTATAGTCCCAGAGGAGAAACAATGGGACAAATATATGTACATGTATTTATATTAATACATGTATATGTTGTTGTAAAAGTATTTGAAAAAATAATGCCCAAAAATTTTACAAGAAGCTTAGCAAATCCCAAGATGATAAACACAAAGAGAACCACACTTGGGCACACCTTGATCAAATTTCTGAAAACAAAAGATAAACAGAACATATTCAAGGCACCCAGAGAAAAAAAGAAATATTACATATAGTAGAACAGTAACAGTCCAACTCAGTAGACATGACTTTGAGCAAACTCCAGGATGTAGTGAAGGACAGGGAAGTCTGGTGTGCTGCAGTCCATGGGGTTGCAGAGTCGGAGACAACTGAACAACAGAGCAATGACTGACTTTTCATAGAGACAGTGGAAGCCAGAAGACAATGGGATGGCATTTCTAGAGACACATTTTGTACCTACGGGCTTCCCAGGTGGCTCGGTGGCCAATGCAGGAAATGCAGGAAACGCGGGTTCAGTCCCTGGGTCGAGAAGATCCCCTGGAGGAAGAAATGGCAGGCCACTCCAGTATTCTTGCCTGATAAACCCATGGACAGAATAGCCTGGCTGGTGACACAGTCCATAGGGTCGAAAGAATCGGACATGACTGAGCAACTGAGCGAGCGGCTCTGTAACCTATAGGACAGCAGCTAGGAAATGTTAACGAGAGGCAGAGTTTCTTGTGTTGTGTTGTGTTTCTGTTTTGACCACAGCGCAGCTTGCAGGTTCGTAGTTCCCTGAGCAGAGATCAAACCTGTGCCCCCTGAAGTAGAATGTAGAGTCCTAACCACGGGGCAGTCGGGGAATTCCCAAAAAGAGGCCGAGTGAAGTGGTTAAAGGAGGAACTAAAATAAAATAATAAACCTTTTCAGTTAACCTAAAAGGTAGAAAAGGAGGCGAAAAGACATCAAAGTACAAAGGAGAGGACAAGTAGAAAACCGACAGGAGGATGGACCGGAGGGTCGTTTCATGGCTCCTGACTCTTGGCCAGGTCAGAGGTCAGATGCAAATGACTCACCAGGGTCAAGGCCCTCCTAGAGGGCCCAGCCTCCCCGGACCTCGTGTGCTTCCACAGCACCGTCAGGGCCTCCAGACTCCTCCTCCCCTCCTCGCCTCCGAGCCACAGTCTCCGCCCCAGCCGCTGGCCCTTCTGCTGCCAGCCCAAGCCCCACTCTGTGCTATAGCGGGTTCTTGATCAGCATGGCCCTTCTGGGGCTCCAGACCATCACCCCTGTCCAGAACTCTCACACCATTGCTATAACTTCGCCACACGCTGCCTTGACAGCTCACCCTACAGGCCCTCCTGTTGACTGACCCCCCACCCCGTGGTGAAAGGGCAGGGACCAGGCCATCTGCTCGTGTTGGTGTCCCCAAGACTAGGGCACTGAGAGGAACACAACAAATATGGGACGACTTCTGCCACCCACCCTGCCCTCCTCCCCTTGCAGGAGGCTGTGGACGACATCCTCTCCGCTCTGAGGCTCAGCCCAAGAACTGCAGTTCCCGAGATACGCTCTCTGAAGCCAGAGGCCCAGGCCCTCATCACCCAGAGCCTCTCCTCCCGCTGCCGGACCCTCCTGAGTCAGCTGCCGGACACAGGGGCCCGCCTCAGTGACAAGGACGCCCAGAATCTCCTGGCTGCGGGGAAGGCACTGATTGAAATTGATGCCAGGCAGCCCCTCTGGCACATGCTCCTGGCAGATGCGCTCGCTGCGGTGGGTATGTGTCTGCCCAGACACGGGACATGAGCATCGTCCCTACTTCTCCCATCCTGGACTCTTTTCTGTAAAATGGGAGAAAGAGACCCTGGACTCAGTGGCATCTAAGGTACCTCCCACCCTGAGTCCCAGAACTTGTGACCTGGTCCCATGTGAGTCCCCTCTGCAACTTTGTCCACCGGGATATGAGATGAAGCCATGATGTGGGGTTTTGTGAAAGGCTCAGATGCTTAGGCCTCCTCTTTAACTCATGCATTTATTCAAATGTTTACAGACTGCCCTGTTGTGGGTGAGACTGTCTTAGGCCCACATGTACCAAAACATCAGTCTTTACTGCAAAATCCTGAGAATATTCCAGCACTAAACTGAAGCTCTCTCTGCAACCTGCATTTTCCCGGGCATGTCATCACTTCCAAGCCTGTGAGGTACCCCCACCAAGGCCTTTGGGGACCCCAGAGGCTGCTCTGATCCCATGCAGCCCTACTCAGGAGAGAAAGCAGGTCCTTGCAGTGACCATGGTGAGGAAACTCCAAGTCCTGCTGCTCCACCTGGAGGTCATAGAGTTTAATGACATCCCCTTGGTGGGGGGCTCAGTCATCAGGTGAAAAGTGTCACTTTGCCCCTCTGTTCCCTGCTCCTTCCTTCTGGGACTAAGGCCTTCCATTAACCAGCCATTCCCAGGGCCAGCGTTGAACAAGAAATGCTGTAGTGAGCTTCTTAGTGTCCCCCCGCCCCCCACCACCACCCCAGCCCCGCCATGACTGTCCTTCCCCAATCCCTGACAGGCAACTTTGAGGAGGCCGGTGCCCATCTGCAAAAAGTCCTGCACCCCACCCCTCCATCAGAGGCAGCCCGCGCCCGGCGTGGGCTGCTCCGACTCAAGAAGGGGGATGTGGTGGCCGCTGCACAGGACCTGCAGTGCCTTGCAGAGACGGATGCCCAGGACCTCGGCTTCCTGCTGTGTCTCCTGGAGGCTTCGGAGCGGCAGAGCCTCACCCAGGTGGGCACAGCACCCCTCGGAGTCCCCAGCCCAGCCCCTCTCCAGCATCTGAGGTGTGAGACTCCCAGGTCCAGGGCCCTGGGCAGCACTGCAAGCCCCCTGTACCTGATCAGGAGAAGGCACCTGGGTCTGGCCAGCTCAAGCCCTGACACCCCCAGGGTGTCATCTTTGTGTAAAACATATAAGCTGACTCGGGGTTGAGAAGAGGGAGGGGACGGCATCTTCAGAGCCAGACTGAGCCAGGTAGGAACACTTCGCCCTCATTGGAACCCTGCCCCAACCCCTTGGTCAGGCCAGGTGAGGGACGTCCGTCCAGAGAGCAAGCAGGTGAACCTTTAGTGAACCGAAAGGGACCCTGAAGGGATGTTGGGCTGGGGCTGTTTAGGTAGGGGATTTTTCCTTCAGCTGCTCATTTGACGAGAAGGTAAGAGCACATTCCATCAGGCCCTGGGTGGAGCCACTGCCAGCACCATGGCCCTCGCATCCCAGGGAGGTACCACCGTGTGGGGCCGGTGGGGGGTGGGGGCAGTGGGTTCACTTCAGAGGGTGAATGTGTAGGAAGACCATGAGACAGGGCAGTGGGGTGGAGGTGAGATTGCGATGGCAATACAGAGGCCAAGGCAAAAGACTGGAGGCAGGAAAGAATTGGGAGTGTTCAAGAAACAGGTGATCAAAATGCAGCTGGTGTGGAGTGCAGGGGAAGGGGCATGAGGAGAGGCTCAGGGTGGGGGCAGAGGGAAAGGCCCCTCCCTTCACCTGCTGGAGGCAGAAGCAGCCAGGCAGGTACAGGAGGCAGACTGGGGGAATGCAGAGAGCAGAATGGATTTCCCTGCAGTGGCTGAATTTAACCTTATTTTTATTTTTTTGAGGAAGCAGGGGACAGGGTGGGCAGTGAAGGGACCAGTAGGCGATAGAAGCCAAGAGCATCAGCAGACCAGTCAAGAACCCCTGCACAACCCGGGGCAAGAATTTCACTTCTTTATGCTTCCACAGGCTCTGTCACTCCAGGTCCATCAGGAAAACAGAACCACACAAGGGGTTTCAACGAGGGGTCAGTATGGAAGTTGGCTGGATGGGCATTAGGGACAGAAAGAGCTAAGGGAGCCATGGGCAATGTAGGGGGGCGGCCCTTGTAGGGCTGAGCAGGCCAAAACTAAAAGTGAAAGTCGGTCGTGTCTTTGCGCTCTTTGCAACCCCATGAACTAAATTCTCCAGGCCAGAATACAAGAGTGGGTACCCTTTCCCTTCGCCAGAGGATCTTCCCAACCCAGGGATCGAACTCAGGTCTCTCACATTGCAGGCAGATTCTTTACCAGTTGAGCTACAAGGGAAGTCAAAGGACATATCAAGGAAGCCCTGAGCCGACCAAGGAGCGTGTTATCAGAACCGAGAACCAGAGTGGCGGCTGCGAAGCCCAGACATCTCAGAGGCGGCTCCTGGGCTAAAGTCTCAGAGCCCAGAGGAAGGGAAGGAGGGCTGTGAGCTAGGAGAAGGGAGCTAGGTTGAGGTCTCGGAGTTCACAAGACAGGGCTGGGCAAAGGTGTGTCTTTGAGTTCTTAGAAGGGCTGGGCAGGGAGATGAGCGCTGGGGCTGGCCGCCTGGAGACGGGTTTCGCTGCTGCGAGAATTCGTGAAACGCTGGGCCGTTGCTGGGCGACGCGGGCCAACCCGGAAGTAAGACGGAAGTAGTGGCGCCCCGTTTCCGGCGGTACTGAGCCTGCGCGGCTGGTGGCGCCTTGTCACTTTCCACCCCTATTTCGCAGAATCCGTAGGTGAAGCAAGAAGAGGTGGAATACTTGCCCTGGGCCGCGCGAGGGTTTAACTGTCTTGCTGATGCTCTTGACCTCCCCCGTAGAGAGGGTGCTGCACCAAGAGATAGAGTCGCCGATCCTCTGTGGCACGGCCGGGAAGACAAGACCACGCGCTCACCTGCTGGGTGCACTGTGCTTTCCTGGGGACAGGCAGGGGCCGGGGGCGTTGGTATCACCTGGCTGCATGGGAGAGGGAGTGACAGCGGGAAAGGCAGCGTCTGGTTTGTTCCCCATCAGGCCTTGGGGAGTCACTGTGGGTTCTTGAGCGCAGGAGGAGCCAAGGGAGGCAAGCGGATTTATCAGGGGCAGTCGGCCAGGGGAGATAGGCATTTTGGCAGGTTTCAAGAGTGGGCTTCCGCCACACTCAGAAAAGGAAAGTGAGCCTGGGGGGCAGAGGGTTGGCGTTGGCCCTTGGAGCTGCTCCACCCAGACAGGGGTGGCCGGGGCCTCAGTCCAGCAGTCCCCGGGGAAAGAGTGCTAGGATGGACAGCGCCCTTCGACCTCTGGCCCTGCCCCGCTGCATCCGTGGGGCAGAGGGTGAGTCCACCACAGCCTTCCTGGACACACCAGGGGCACCTGGAAAGTGTCTCCCTGGCCTCGACTCTGGCTCCACTGGGCCTGCGGGAGCGGCTAGTTGGTTAATGAAGTGAGAAGAGCGCTAGCACAGAGCAGACCCTGCCTTTCTGATCTGGGGTCCAGGAGGGGGCTCCAGGAACAGGCTGGGCAGAAGGGCATTCGCTGTTGTCCTGGGGCTGGGCAGCCATGTGGGGAGGGGGGAGGCTGGCCGAGGCCCCATCAGAGGGGGAGGAGCAGAGGGAAGAGAGGAGGTCACCCAGGTAAGAGGAGCTGGGACCACAGGTGGGACAGTAGGGCTGTGAGAAACAGGAGGACACCCGGGCAGGGTGAAGGGATTGCAAGGGGGTGGTCACTGCCCTGTACCTCCATACACTCCCCGCCGGAAGAAGCAGACAGCATCTTCACAAGGGAGCGAGCAGCGACTCACTGTGCAGGGCTCAGAGGGGATGGCCTGACCTCCCTCCCTCCATCCCCTCTGTGCAGGCCGCAGTCCAGGAAGCTGACACCCTCCTGAACCTGGGACAGCCCCGCCAGGCGCTGGGCTACTGCTCACTGGCCATCCTGGCAGGCGGCAGCAGCACCTGTCACCTGCGCCGTCGGGCCACTTGCCTGGCTGAGCTGCGGGAGTTTAGCCGGGCACTTGGGGACCTAGACCACGTGCTCCGAGAGGGCTCGAGGGACAGTGACCTCCAGACACAAGTGGAGGACTTTTGCTCCCGGGGCCGCCTGCTGCTGGGTCTGGGGGATGAGGCTGGGGCTGCGGGGGCCTTCACCCAGGCCCTCCATGTGGCACCCACCCAGGCCCAGAGCAGCCTGTGGGAGCGGCCAGGCCGGGCTCCAGCCACCCACTTACTGTTGTGCCAGGCACGGTGTTGCCTGGTTGAGCAACGCTACAGCGAGGCCTGGACAGCGGCTGAGGCCGGCCTTCTGTTGGACCCAGAGCACAGAGGCCTGAAGAGGCTGAAAGCGAGAATCCGGAGGGAGGCGTCCTCTGGCTGCCGGCTCCACTGACCAGCACTCCCCAGACCCAGCTGTGGGGCCACCCTGTCATCGTCATTCTTCGTCCGGCCCCTGGGGAGGTTGCTTGAGGAGGTGCTCCCCAACCCTCTCTCTCTTCCTAGTCCTGGGTGGGTTGGCAGATGGCCAGCCTCAGGAAGCAGAGAAGAGAGCTCCCCACCTGCCTGGAGCAACCATCCTAGGAAGCTCAGAGCTTCTTCCCTGAAGAGCGACCTGGTCCTCAAAGCTGGGCCCCTCTTGGCCCACACCTAGGGCTTAGGCCTCAGAGAGAAGTCCTGTTCCTTCTCCCTGGCTTGGGACCTGCAGGTCGAGTGGGGTTCAGGCTGGCCCCTCGTAGCCCTGGGGAGATGGTACCAGCCCAGGAAACCCTTCTCCATAAGTGGAGCAGCCCTTGACCCTGGCCTGACCTCTGGCCAGGCATCCTGCAAGGCCTGGAGCCCCTCAAGAGCAAAATTTCTCAAACTGGGCCCAAAACCTATGCTTTCATCAAGGATGTTCTCCAGGGAAGCCAGCACCTTGGGAGGATGATATGGCCTCCCTTCCCTGCCATGCAGAGACACCTGCCCCAAGGGGCCCCCGATGAGCAGAGCAGCCAAGTGTCTGCTTAGCATCTGATCTCCTGTCATATGTAAAGGTGCTTCCTACATAATTAAACTTACCCACCCCCACCACAGTTGGCTTGGAAAACTTCTGGAGGGAGTGGAGAAGTCCAGCCCTGGTCCCATTGCTGTAGGTTTCAAAGAAGCCAGGTCCAAGTTGTATAGTTTTTCTATGCTGTTCATGAACACAACTGCTGGACAGGCCATCGAGTAAAGCAAGGGACAGAGGGTGCATTTGCTCTCCTCCCCCCAAGACGTCCTGCCCTCATCTGTCCACTCAAGGCCAGAGGTCATCACAGTGAGCTTGCAGATGCCTGACACCACAGCTTTCCAGGAGCTGATGATCTTCAAAGAGCCCCCAACCAGTCTCCCACCCCCAGCTCCTCACTGCTGAACTGGCAGAGAACCCCCCGCAAGTCCTCCCCACCCACTTCCACATGGGCTGGGGGTCATTACCACATCTGCAGGTCCATGTGAGGCCATATCCCAGCCTCCTGCCACGGCACCCAAGTGGACAAGAACTCACAGGCCCTGGATGGCCTCCATCATAGCAGAATGATCAGGTGGTTTCAATATAAATCAGATTGTCCCCCTGAGAACACAGGCTGCACCTTGTTTTCTCAAAATCTGAGTTTACCAAGAAATGTTTATGATGTGGTACAGAGACCATTACTTAAAGACAGTAAAGCTGTAAATTAATGTTTTAAAATTCCCTGCAGGTGAAACACCTCTTGGATCCAAAAAGAAATCAAAACTGGAATTGCAGAATATTGGAAAAATAGTAAAAAAAAAAAAATCCAGGGGAGCCCCTATGGGTTGCAGTGCCCAGAGGAAAGTTCACACCCTGAGTGCATCACTAGCCAATCAAAATGAAGTGCATCCTAAACTTGAGAAGTTTAAAAAGGACAGTGAAATAGAGGAAATTAACAGGCAGGGATGAATAACAGGAAACAGAAGTTAATGAATTAGGAATAGAAAAGGGAAAGAACTCAAAAATCCAAAATACAGTTCTTTGAAAATCAAACAGATGAACCAGTAGCTGACTTAATCTGGAAAGACAGGAAAGGCACAAAGCCACAAAATTTTTAAAAGTAAAAACAACACACAGGAAATTTAAAGAATCATAAGACATCACTTTTCTCAACTCTGTGCAAATAAATTTGAAGACCTGGATAAAATGTGTTGGTTCCTAGGAAAATATTATTTAACTGAACTGACTCCAGAGTAGATGTAACAATTGCACAGGACAATTATCGTGGAGGGAAAAAGAAGGTGGTTAGGGAGCTTCCCCCAAAACAGCTCCAGTTCCAGATGGTGTCGGGGAGATCTGCCAGCCTTTAAAGAACAGTCAGCTTGTAATTGCTTTAAACTCCTTTGCAGCCAAGAAAAAGAAGAAAAGCTTCCAAGTTATTTTTTTCTGTTGAAGGATAGTTGATTTACAATACTGTGTTAGTTTCTGGGGCTCAACAAAGAGATTCCGTTACATGTATATATGTATATATCTATATTCTTTTTTCTATCCTTTTCCATTATAGTTTATTACAAAATACCAAATATAGTTCCCTTCCAAGTTTTTTTTTTAGAAAGCATAATCTCAACCAAATGAAAGCCACAAACCCATTTCATGTACAAATTATCAGTTCAGAAACACTAAATGAAGTGCCAACAAACTTGAATTCAACAAAATGTTTGACAGCAAGGTACATGGAAATGCAAGGGTTTTTCAAAATGAGGAAATGTGTCTGTATAGTTAACCACAGAAATACTTAAAGTTCTGTGGCCCTACTGGAGGCTGTATCAGAGGCATGAGTCACAAATGATATGTCCTCTCCAACGTGTCACCCCCCTGCGCCCTTGGGTTCCTTTCTCTATGTTACACAGGAGAGTTCTGGCATCTCAGCTTCATCAGCCCACCAGGCTCCTCTGTCCCGTGGATGTCCCAGGCAAGAATCCTGGAATTATTGCCATGTCCTTGCCATTTCTTCCTCCAGGCAATCATCCCAACCCAGGGATCCAACCCATGCCTCTTGCATCTCCTGCTTTAGCAGGCGGATTCTCCACTGCTGAACCCCAGGGGAGCACATAGCCAACACACAAATTTAGAATCTCTGGCTGGTACACCTATGTGAATGGTGCCAACCCAACTCAGTGCTGTGCTCCCTCCACTGGTCTGACACCCCTGACCCGTCCCCGCATAATCCCCAGGATTCTTGGCATCGATTAATTATGTCTTGAAATTGTTTGGATCTATTACTATAAGTTGTTTTATTCTGGGTTGGACCCTGCACTCCCCCCGACCCTGAGCATGCAGAGATTGGACCGGTGGGTCTGGGGGCTAACTATGGACATCGAGTAGAATGAGCAGCCTCTTTCTAAGTATCTGGTCCACAGGAGGTTCTCGCAGGATTTATAGTGAAAGGGGCTTGTTTCCTTGGACATGGGAGGGGCTCAGAGGCCCCAGGGGTTCAAGGTTCTCAGCTCCATCTAAGGCCAACCAGACATCCCATTCCTAGTTTCAGGGTCCCAATCCTTCCCAATCAGTGCTTGAACTTTCTCCTAAGAAACCTGGGGAGGCTGTGAAAATCCCCACACTGATTGTTCTACTCACAGGAGCAGATGTTATGTCTGTCTTTCAGCCTTGTCAGCCCCGTGCTTGTGAGACAGAAGGGCCTCTCAGGGCTGTGGGGGAGCTGAGCCCAGACCTGAGCTCCTGTCGTCTCCATGTGTGTGTGCAGGACACCAGGGGCCTTGGGGCCGCTCATCCATAGCAGCACGCAGCCCTCGCCCCTGGGCCCAGATTCAGCTATCACTTCACAGCCGAGCAGGGTGGTAGCTCGGTCACTCCTAAAGCTGCTGCCACGAGTCACGTCTCCCAGGCGCTCAGTCCCACGGTCAGGCCCAAGGATACAAGCAGGCTGGTTCCCAAACTCCATGTTTGGGGGTGCCTCCTGGGGCCATTCCTAGCGGCCAATTCATAAGTCATTAGGGTCCACTTAGGAGACAGAAACCACACGAGAGATTTAAATAGCGAGAATTTAAAGAACAGCTAGTTATGAGGGTCTTAATTGTTAATTTGGTCACTAACTTGAGTCCGGCACGCCAGGCTTCCCTGTTCTCCACTATTCCCAGAGTTTCCTCAAACTCATGTCCATTGAGTCAGTAATGCTGTCTAACCATCTCATCCTCTGCCTCCCCTTTCTCCTTTAGCCTTCAGTTTCCTAGCATCAGGGATATGGGAGTAAAATAACTAGGGATCACAAAAGTAGCAGCCTGAATTCCAAGACAGATGACTGGCCCCTCCGCGTGGGCTGTCAGCCGCCACATGCACCCTTCAGCTCCTCTGCACCTGCCCCTCACCCCCACCCCCGCCAGGTGGTTCCCAACCACACAGTTGTGCCAGACACCACACACCTGTCCTCTTGTCTGACTCCAAGACAAATCATATAAAGGAGGGGTCTGATGTTCCAGCTGTTGGGGCTGGGGGTAGGCTTGGTGGTAGGAGACCTGGGGCAGAGTCAGACCGCCTCGCCCCTTCCTCCTGTCTAGGATGCCTGCCACTAGACCCCAGGAGGCAGTGAGCAGGACAGTGTGCAGGGCTCTCCCAGAGGCCCAGCTCTCAGCTCAGCTCTCCAATTGCTTTGAAATACTTAACCTCTTCCAGCCAGCCTGTCTTCTCCAAGCAGGGCACCTCCTGCCTGCCTGGAGCATCGGTGGGCAGACCCAGGGAAGGTCTGTTTCCCGTCAGGCTGAGGCCCAGAGACATGCCTGCTGGGGGATGCTGGGCTTTGGGCAGAGGATAGGATCTGCCCCAAACCATCTGGCCCAAGGGCATGAGCAGGGAAGGACTGGACCCAGCAGTAAAGGGCAGGTGTCTGCAGGGTCTGAGGGCAGCCCCAGAGCGAGAGGCTACTCCCTGTAGACCTGCCTTGGTCCCAGGACTGGGGAGGGGAGGGGCGTCCCACTCCCTGCCCTCATGAGAGTGCTGGCTCCTTGGACCCCAGAGCTGAGGCTGGGCTCAGACCTCCAACTCCCACATCCACTGCCCAAGAGATGGGGAGGGGTGGACAGGAAGCCCACACTGGCCCTGGAGCTCATCTAGGAGAAAGGACTGAAGTCCACTTTGGGGAGGTTGTGTTCAAGGCAGCTAGATCACGGCCCATCCAGGGACTTGGCTGGGGGTCTGTAGGTCCTTGGCCTGTGGGCCTCCCTTTTTCCAGATTCTCTTGGAGAGCACCCAGTACCACTATGCTGGATTCCCCCAGAACCTGCTGGCCTCAGTGCAGTGCCCACCAGGAGGCAAGGCCAGGCCCCAGGCCCTTGGCTCATGCAGTTTCTTTCACTGATAGAGCTACAAACAGGGAGGACCCTGAACAGGACAGCGTGAGTGGGAAAGTGCAGCTGAGCTCAGAGACCAGACAATCCCTGCATCCAGGTGGCCTTGTGTCGGGGAGGGGGAACCTCTGGCTGGAAAACACAGAGCCTGGGTCCCCAGAGCCAGCACACTCTGGGAAGGAATCTGTAGCCAGCAGTCTGGACCCTGACCCAGCCCTGGCTCCCGGGAAGGGCAGTTCCAGTTTCTCAGTCTCCTGACCTTGGCCTTGTCCCCATTCAGACCAGCAGGCTGGGTGGCTCCTTGCTCAGGCTGGGTCTCTAGGCCTTTGGTTGGGGGTCTGCCAGGACAACCAGGGGGCTGAGGCGAGCCCTGCCTGGGGGCTAGGACTGGTTTCTGGAATCTGAGCCCCTGAAGCAGGGGCCAACCTAAGAGACCACCGGAACGTGGACTGGAACGTTCCAGCAGGACCCAGGGTGGGTCTTCTGGTGAGGGGATGGAGTGAGCAGTTGTTTACCCCAGATCCCTGGCTCTGTGGCCTGGCCCCAGCCTTGGACTCTTACAGAGTCCCAGGGGGCCCAAGGGGATCCTTCCATCTGCGAGATTCTGAAATGGAAGCAGAACCATGCTGGTGACCAAGTCAGGCCTGGAGAAGGGACATCTGGGTTCTGACTGGGGCCTCCTTTACCCAGAGCCCCCGACTCTGGCACCATCATGGGCCAGGGGTGCCTAACCAACACTGAAGCACTGGGGTGCCCCTGCCAACCCCAGAGGCCCTCTCCTGTTCCCCCAGTAAGGGCCACCTGCCTTCTGGGGGCCAGTGTCTCTGAGTGGGGACCCTCCCTGATGGCCCCACCCCCACCCCATCATGATGAGCAGGGATGCCTGCTCCCCGCACAGCCCGGCAAGGCCCCCAGAACCCAGCACCCTCACTAGACCCTCCCTGAAGACAAAAGAGAAAGGAACCCCATGACCAGGGTGGTTCTTGGTTCCAACCTCTCCACCAAGGTGAGCAGGGTAAGGAGAAGGGCCTGGCCTTCCTTCCCAGGGGCCCTGTGGCCCCTTTGAACCCAGGGGACAGCAAGGATGGATGAAAGGCAGGAGGTGGGACCCTCAGCCTCGAGGGACTTCGCTCGCTCAGCAGGGAGCCTGGAGCCCCCAGAGCAGCTCTTGGCCCCTCCCCCACACCAAACCCAGATGGAACTTGCCCACTGTGAGCAGGAAGGGGTCCACCTAAGGGGATGGCCTGACCTCCCTCCCTCCATCCCCTCTGTGCAGGCCGCAGTCCAGGAAGCTGACACCCTCCTGAACCTGGGACAGCCCCGCCAGGCGCTGGGCTACTGCTCACTGGCCATCCTGGCAGGCGGCAGCAGCACCTGTCACCTGCGCCGTCGGGCCACTTGCCTGGCTGAGCTGCGGGAGTTTAGCCGGGCACTTGGGGACCTAGACCACGTGCTCCGAGAGGGCTCGAGGGACAGTGACCTCCAGACACAAGTGGAGGACTTTTGCTCCCGGGGCCGCCTGCTGCTGGGTCTGGGGGATGAGGCTGGGGCTGCGGGGGCCTTCACCCAGGCCCTCCATGTGGCACCCACCCAGGCCCAGAGCAGCCTGTGGGAGCGGCCAGGCCGGGCTCCAGCCACCCACTTACTGTTGTGCCAGGCACGGTGTTGCCTGGTTGAGCAACGCTACAGCGAGGCCTGGACAGCGGCTGAGGCCGGCCTTCTGTTGGACCCAGAGCACAGAGGCCTGAAGAGGCTGAAAGCGAGAATCCGGAGGGAGGCGTCCTCTGGCTGCCGGCTCCACTGACCAGCACTCCCCAGACCCAGCTGTGGGGCCACCCTGTCATCGTCATTCTTCGTCCGGCCCCTGGGGAGGTTGCTTGAGGAGGTGCTCCCCAACCCTCTCTCTCTTCCTAGTCCTGGGTGGGTTGGCAGATGGCCAGCCTCAGGAAGCAGAGAAGAGAGCTCCCCACCTGCCTGGAGCAACCATCCTAGGAAGCTCAGAGCTTCTTCCCTGAAGAGCGACCTGGTCCTCAAAGCTGGGCCCCTCTTGGCCCACACCTAGGGCTTAGGCCTCAGAGAGAAGTCCTGTTCCTTCTCCCTGGCTTGGGACCTGCAGGTCGAGTGGGGTTCAGGCTGGCCCCTCGTAGCCCTGGGGAGATGGTACCAGCCCAGGAAACCCTTCTCCATAAGTGGAGCAGCCCTTGACCCTGGCCTGACCTCTGGCCAGGCATCCTGCAAGGCCTGGAGCCCCTCAAGAGCAAAATTTCTCAAACTGGGCCCAAAACCTATGCTTTCATCAAGGATGTTCTCCAGGGAAGCCAGCACCTTGGGAGGATGATATGGCCTCCCTTCCCTGCCATGCAGAGACACCTGCCCCAAGGGGCCCCCGATGAGCAGAGCAGCCAAGTGTCTGCTTAGCATCTGATCTCCTGTCATATGTAAAGGTGCTTCCTACATAATTAAACTTACCCACCCCCACCACAGTTGGCTTGGAAAACTTCTGGAGGGAGTGGAGAAGTCCAGCCCTGGTCCCATTGCTGTAGGTTTCAAAGAAGCCAGGTCCAAGTTGTATAGTTTTTCTATGCTGTTCATGAACACAACTGCTGGACAGGCCATCGAGTAAAGCAAGGGACAGAGGGTGCATTTGCTCTCCTCCCCCCAAGACGTCCTGCCCTCATCTGTCCACTCAAGGCCAGAGGTCATCACAGTGAGCTTGCAGATGCCTGACACCACAGCTTTCCAGGAGCTGATGATCTTCAAAGAGCCCCCAACCAGTCTCCCACCCCCAGCTCCTCACTGCTGAACTGGCAGAGAATCCCCCGCAAGTCCTCCCCACCCACTTCCACATGGGCTGGGGGTCATTACCACATCTGCAGGTCCATGTGAGGCCATATCCCAGCCTCCTGCCACGGCACCCAAGTGGACAAGAACTCACAGGCCCTGGATGGCCTCCATCATAGCAGAATGATCAGGTGGTTTCAATATAAATCAGATTGTCCCCCTGAGAACACAGGCTGCACCTTGTTTTCTCAAAATCTGAGTTTACCAAGAAATGTTTATGATGTGGTACAGAGACCATTACTTAAAGACAGTAAAGCTGTAAATTAATGTTTTAAAATTCCCTGCAGGTGAAACACCTCTTGGATCCAAAAAGAAATCAAAACTGGAATTGCAGAATATTGGAAAAATAGTAAAAAAAAAAAAATCCAGGGGAGCCCCTATGGGTTGCAGTGCCCAGAGGAAAGTTCACACCCTGAGTGCATCACTAGCCAATCAAAATGAAGTGCATCCTAAACTTGAGAAGTTTAAAAAGGACAGTGAAATAGAGGAAATTAACAGGCAGGGATGAATAACAGGAAACAGAAGTTAATGAATTAGGAATAGAAAAGGGAAAGAACTCAAAAATCCAAAATACAGTTCTTTGAAAATCAAACAGATGAACCAGTAGCTGACTTAATCTGGAAAGACAGGAAAGGCACAAAGCCACAAAATTTTTAAAAGTAAAAACAACACACAGGAAATTTAAAGAATCATAAGACATCACTTTTCTCAACTCTGTGCAAATAAATTTGAAGACCTGGATAAAATGTGTTGGTTCCTAGGAAAATATTATTTAACTGAACTGACTCCAGAGTAGATGTAACAATTGCACAGGACAATTATCGTGGAGGGAAAAAGAAGGTGGTTAGGGAGCTTCCCCCAAAACAGCTCCAGTTCCAGATGGTGTCGGGGAGATCTGCCAGCCTTTAAAGAACAGTCAGCTTGTAATTGCTTTAAACTCCTTTGCAGCCAAGAAAAAGAAGAAAAGCTTCCAAGTTATTTTTTTCTGTTGAAGGATAGTTGATTTACAATACTGTGTTAGTTTCTGGGGCTCAACAAAGAGATTCCGTTACATGTATATATGTATATATCTATATTCTTTTTTCTATCCTTTTCCATTATAGTTTATTACAAAATACCAAATATAGTTCCCTTCCAAGTTTTTTTTTTAGAAAGCATAATCTCAACCAAATGAAAGCCACAAACCCATTTCATGTACAAATTATCAGTTCAGAAACACTAAATGAAGTGCCAACAAACTTGAATTCAACAAAATGTTTGACAGCAAGGTACATGGAAATGCAAGGGTTTTTCAAAATGAGGAAATGTGTCTGTATAGTTAACCACAGAAATACTTAAAGTTCTGTGGCCCTACTGGAGGCTGTATCAGAGGCATGAGTCACAAATGATATGTCCTCTCCAACGTGTCACCCCCCTGCGCCCTTGGGTTCCTTTCTCTATGTTACACAGGAGAGTTCTGGCATCTCAGCTTCATCAGCCCACCAGGCTCCTCTGTCCCGTGGATGTCCCAGGCAAGAATCCTGGAATTATTGCCATGTCCTTGCCATTTCTTCCTCCAGGCAATCATCCCAACCCAGGGATCCAACCCATGCCTCTTGCATCTCCTGCTTTAGCAGGCGGATTCTCCACTGCTGAACCCCAGGGGAGCACATAGCCAACACACAAATTTAGAATCTCTGGCTGGTACACCTATGTGAATGGTGCCAACCCAACTCAGTGCTGTGCTCCCTCCACTGGTCTGACACCCCTGACCCGTCCCCGCATAATCCCCAGGATTCTTGGCATCGATTAATTATGTCTTGAAATTGTTTGGATCTATTACTATAAGTTGTTTTATTCTGGGTTGGACCCTGCACTCCCCCCGACCCTGAGCATGCAGAGATTGGACCGGTGGGTCTGGGGGCTAACTATGGACATCGAGTAGAATGAGCAGCCTCTTTCT
This sequence comes from Oreotragus oreotragus, assembly GCA_006410675.1. Classification (NCBI taxonomy): domain Eukaryota; kingdom Metazoa; phylum Chordata; class Mammalia; order Artiodactyla; family Bovidae; genus Oreotragus; species Oreotragus oreotragus. The sequence goes on from SJYX01021845.1 coordinate 766,116, forward strand.
AAGTATCTGGTCCACAGGAGGTTCTCGCAGGATTTATAGTGAAAGGGGCTTGTTTCCTTGGACATGGGAGGGGCTCAGAGGCCCCAGGGGTTCAAGGTTCTCACCTCCATCTAAGGCCAACCAGACATCCCATTCCTAGTTTCAGGGTCCCAATCCTTCCCAATCAGTGCTTGAACTTTCTCCTAAGAAACCTGGGGAGGCTGTGAAAATCCCCACACTGATTGTTCTACTCACAGGAGCAGATGTTATGTCTGTCTTTCAGCCTTGTCAGCCCCGTGCTTGTGAGACAGAAGGGCCTCTCAGGGCTGTGGGGGAGCTGAGCCCAGACCTGAGCTCCTGTCGTCTCCATGTGTGTGTGCAGGACACCAGGGGCCTTGGGGCCGCTCATCCATAGCAGCACGCAGCCCTCGCCCCTGGGCCCAGATTCAGCTATCACTTCACAGCCGAGCAGGGTGGTAGCTCGGTCACTCCTAAAGCTGCTGCCACGAGTCACGTCTCCCAGGCGCTCAGTCCCACGGTCAGGCCCAAGGATACAAGCAGGCTGGTTCCCAAACTCCATGTTTGGGGGTGCCTCCTGGGGCCATTCCTAGCGGCCAATTCATAAGTCATTAGGGTCCACTTAGGAGACAGAAACCACACGAGAGATTTAAATAGCGAGAATTTAAAGAACAGCTAGTTATGAGGGTCTTAATTGTTAATTTGGTCACTAACTTGAGTCCGGCACGCCAGGCTTCCCTGTTCTCCACTATTCCCAGAGTTTCCTCAAACTCATGTCCATTGAGTCAGTAATGCTGTCTAACCATCTCATCCTCTGCCTCCCCTTTCTCCTTTAGCCTTCAGTTTCCTAGCATCAGGGATATGGGAGTAAAATAACTAGGGATCACAAAAGTAGCAGCCTGAATTCCAAGACAGATGACTGGCCCCTCCGCGTGGGCTGTCAGCCGCCACATGCACCCTTCAGCTCCTCTGCACCTGCCCCTCACCCCCACCCCCGCCAGGTGGTTCCCAACCACACAGTTGTGCCAGACACCACACACCTGTCCTCTTGTCTGACTCCAAGACAAATCATATAAAGGAGGGGTCTGATGTTCCAGCTGTTGGGGCTGGGGGTAGGCTTGGTGGTAGGAGACCTGGGGCAGAGTCAGACCGCCTCGCCCCTTCCTCCTGTCTAGGATGCCTGCCACTAGACCCCAGGAGGCAGTGAGCAGGACAGTGTGCAGGGCTCTCCCAGAGGCCCAGCTCTCAGCTCAGCTCTCCAATTGCTTTGAAATACTTAACCTCTTCCAGCCAGCCTGTCTTCTCCAAGCAGGGCACCTCCTGCCTGCCTGGAGCATCGGTGGGCAGACCCAGGGAAGGTCTGTTTCCCGTCAGGCTGAGGCCCAGAGACATGCCTGCTGGGGGATGCTGGGCTTTGGGCAGAGGATAGGATCTGCCCCAAACCATCTGGCCCAAGGGCATGAGCAGGGAAGGACTGGACCCAGCAGTAAAGGGCAGGTGTCTGCAGGGTCTGAGGGCAGCCCCAGAGCGAGAGGCTACTCCCTGTAGACCTGCCTTGGTCCCAGGACTGAGGAGGGGAGGGGCGTCCCACTCCCTGCCCTCATGAGAGTGCTGGCTCCTTGGACCCCAGAGCTGAGGCTGGGCTCAGACCTCCAACTCCCACATCCACTGCCCAAGAGATGGGGAGGGGTGGACAGGAAGCCCACACTGGCCCTGGAGCTCATCTAGGAGAAAGGACTGAAGTCCACTTTGGGGAGGTTGTGTTCAAGGCAGCTAGATCACGGCCCATCCAGGGACTTGGCTGGGGGTCTGTAGGTCCTTGGCCTGTGGGCCTCCCTTTTTCCAGATTCTCTTGGAGAGCACCCAGTACCACTATGCTGGATTCCCCCAGAACCTGCTGGCCTCAGTGCAGTGCCCACCAGGAGGCAAGGCCAGGCCCCAGGCCCTTGGCTCATGCAGTTTCTTTCACTGATAGAGCTACAAACAGGGAGGACCCTGAACAGGACAGCGTGAGTGGGAAAGTGCAGCTGAGCTCAGAGACCAGACAATCCCTGCATCCAGGTGGCCTTGTGTCGGGGAGGGGGAACCTCTGGCTGGAAAACACAGAGCCTGGGTCCCCAGAGCCAGCACACTCTGGGAAGGAATCTGTAGCCAGCAGTCTGGACCCTGACCCAGCCCTGGCTCCCGGGAAGGGCAGTTCCAGTTTCTCAGTCTCCTGACCTTGGCCTTGTCCCCATTCAGACCAGCAGGCTGGGTGGCTCCTTGCTCAGGCTGGGTCTCTAGGCCTTTGGTTGGGGGTCTGCCAGGACAACCAGGGGGCTGAGGCGAGCCCTGCCTGGGGGCTAGGACTGGTTTCTGGAATCTGAGCCCCTGAAGCAGGGGTCAACCTAAGAGACCACCGGAACGTGGACTGGAACGTTCCAGCAGGACCCAGGGTGGGTCTTCTGGTGAGGGGATGGAGTGAGCAGTTGTTTACCCCAGATCCCTGGCTCTGTGGCCTGGCCCCAGCCTTGGACTCTTACAGAGTCCCAGGGGGCCCAAGGGGATCCTTCCATCTGTGAGATTCTGAAATGGAAGCAGAACCATGCTGGTGACCAAGTCAGGCCTGGAGAAGGGACATCTGGGTTCTGACTGGGGCCTCCTTTACCCAGAGCCCCCGACTCTGGCACCATCATGGGCCAGGGGTGCCTAACCAACACTGAAGCACTGGGGTGCCCCTGCCAACCCCAGAGGCCCTCTCCTGTTCCCCCAGTAAGGGCCACCTGCCTTCTGGGGGCCAGTGTCTCTGAGTGGGGACCCTCCCTGATGGCCCCACCCCCACCCCATCATGATGAGCAGGGATGCCTGCTCCCCGCACAGCCCGGCAAGGCCCCCAGAACCCAGCACCCTCACTAGACCCTCCCTGAAGACAAAAGAGAAAGGAACCCCATGACCAGGGTGGTTCTTGGTTCCAACCTCTCCACCAAGGTGAGCAGGGTAAGGAGAAGGGCCTGGCCTTCCTTCCCAGGGGCCCTGTGGCCCCTTTGAACCCAGGGGACAGCAAGGATGGATGAAAGGCAGGAGGTGGGACCCTCAGCCTCGAGGGACTTCGCTCGCTCAGCAGGGAGCCTGGAGCCCCCAGAGCAGCTCTTGGCCCCTCCCCCACACCAAACCCAGATGGAACTTGCCCACTGTGAGCAGGAAGGGGTCCACCTCCAGAGAACCCATGCTCGCATCACAAAGGAGGCCAGAAGCCTGGAGCCACTGTCTCCCACCCATGGGCGCCCTCCTGACTCAGCCTTCTGAGACATGTCTGTGGTGGCCGCTCTGAGTGACCCAAAGGTGAGCCGAGCGAGGGGCCTGCCTGCCAGGCCAGCTTTCCTGGGCAGTGCATCCAGGAGAGCACCCTCCAAGCCCCAGCCCATTGCCCACGCCCCAGACAAACAGCCCAGCACAGCCCCTCAACTCCTGTAAGGACCCCTGTCTGCCCAGCTGGCCACAGAGGCCTGAAGATGCCATGACCGTGTCTCAGGGAGGTGGGGTCCCCAGCCTCTCCCCCCGTCGGAACTGGCTTTGTCCTCAGTCCTCAGTGAGAGTTGTTACTGTATGCCTACCTTTGTTATGCGGAGTCCCCTGGAGTCAGCAGGACACAGTGAAGTGGACTAACTGAGTGATGAGGAGACTCATTAGATCTGATCAGAGAAAGACGCTGGCGAAACCAGGGCCACAGGGGCTAAGTTGGGCTCAGATCAGTCAGCTGACTCATCCTTTTGTTCATTCATTCAAGTCAGTGGATGCCTCCACGGTCATGGGCACCCACCTAGGTCCTGAGGACCAGGTAGAAGGCGCCCTGTGACCCCCACACTGACACCGCCAGTGGGGAGGTGGGCAATGGGAATAGAAATAAGGACCTTAGAGGTTGAACCACAGGTGACCTGGGGAGGCCTGGCTAAGGGGACCTCAAGCAGGGACTTCCAGAAGGGGAGGGGCACAGAGAGAAGTGATGGGGGCCTGGCTGCTCCTCCCGGGTTGGGTTGTGTGGCAGTGATGTCAGAGGGTTGAGAGACCTACCCCCCACCCCTCACCCCTCAGTGAGTCTGGACACGCGTCAGCGTTGAGAACAGCTAACCCAGTCATGGGCAACCTCGGGCCATGCTTACCTGCCAGCAGGTGGGACTGGGTCTGTCCTCTGTGCTGGTGTAGACTGGGCCCCAGCCCCGACATCAGGAGTGTGAGCTCATGTGAGGACTGAAGCTGGAAGGGCAGCCCACTCTCCCCGGGGACCCAGGCACCTTTCTCGGTCAGGGCCCTGAGTGCCAGCAACAGAGGCGTGCACATGAGCACACGCACACACACCCAGGAGCATGCACACTTGTGTACATGCACACGTGCATGTTCACACACTCACCCCATGCACTCACACACACACGTGTGCATCCACACGTACACTCACGCGCACAGGGGACTCACGCAGCCCTCTGTGAACTGTCCTCACTGACCCGGGCAGTGCACCCTCTCGTGCCCACAGCTGCAGCCCCAGGTGTCCTCCATGCTGCTCGGAGCCTGGCTGTCACCACCTGGCCTACTGGAGAAGGCATCCCCTCTGTAGCGACAGGGTGGGGGTACAACTGCTGAAGCTGCCCTGCCGCGTCTTGTCTTGGCTTGCCTGGCCACCACAGTCACTCTCGCCTCCCCCTAGACCCCTTGGGCTCCAGGCAGGAACAGTGAGCAGGGAGCCCAGTGGCCCAAGCCACCTCCCAGAGGGTGTCCCTGATGCAGGGGGCCCACAGCTCCAGGACATCCCCCCAAATTGGGACAAGAACCCCAGGCAGGATCCACTGCAGAAGCCCCTCGACATCTTGGGAGCTGGGTCTCCTGGGTCCTGCACGCCCACCCCAAGCTGTGAGCTGAGCGACCCCAGACCAGTCTCTGCCTGAAAGCAGACTTTGAGAGGCCAACCTCAAAAAGGGACTGCCAAAGGGCCAGGGCGAGGCCTGCCCCAACCCCGGCGTCTGGCACTCAGACTCCCTGGGAGAGGGAGGAGAGCCCTCAGGAGCAGGACCTGGGATGGAGAAAAGGGCCGAGCACCCTCCAGCCTCGGGCAGGGCCTCCCTAGCGCCACACCCAGCCCCCGCTGCCCTGACGCCCCACCCCGGGTGGACGCCGCCCCTGCCTTGGCCTTGGGGCTCCTCCGCTGTGCGCTTTCCCCGTCTAGAGACTTGTGATGGGCAAGCCCGAGAGCCCGGTGGGGATGGTGGAGATTGCCGGCCGCTCTGGGCAGAAGCACCGAGGCTTCCTGGAGGCGGGGCTGCTGCTGCTGCTGCTCCTAGTGACCGGCGCCCTGGTCACCCTGGGCCTCCTCTACGCCGACAGCAGAGGTGAGTGGGGGCGCCCCCTTCCCCCGGACGGGCCACCGGCACCCTGCTCACCGCGCTTGTCCGCACCCGACCTCTGGAAGGTCTGCGCGCCCGCCCACTCGGGGTAGCCCGCCTGGCGAGCAGGGCAGGCGGGGTCTGCGCGGGGCACCGGGGGCGGCCCGGCTGTGCTATAGCCTGAAGATGAGGGGCACTGACCTGTGGGGACCGGGGACCCTTCTGGAAAGCTCTGCCCAGGTGCGGGCTGGCACCAGGCTGGTTCTGACTCGGTGGGCCTCTGCCGGACTCCAGAGAAGCTGTAGACCCTGTCCCCAGCCCCATCTGCGCGCCCCCTCCCCTCCGCTGCCGCACAGAGCGCTGCAGTTCCCGGCCGGCCCAGCAGCAGGAGCCCGCGCTCCAGCACTGGGACTAGCAGCGCAGCATTCTCCGGCCGCCGCGCTCACCTGCCGCCTCCCTGGCTGCAGATCGCAGGGACCTCGCTGGGATCCTCCTCCCTGGCCCCTGAAGGCCGGGGTTCCCCGGCCTCATGGCATCTCAGGCTCTGCTTTTCAAACCTTGGTGGGGAGGGTGGGAGCAGGCTGGGGTCCTAGGGAGGTGGGAGAACGAGAGCGCCCTGCCGGAACACCCTCACTCACAGAGCCCAAACTGTCCCCTCCTGGGGTCACAAGGCATGGGAAACAGGGGATGCGCTCACGTGTCTGCACCACCTGGGCAACAGGTAGCCCAGGTCAAAACTGGGGTGTGAACTGTCCTCACTGGCGCACCTTGCTGCCCAAGGGGCATGTGCAATGGGTCTGCACGGGGCACCGGGGGTGGCCCGGCTGTGCTATAGCCTGGAGATGAGGGGCAGTGACCTGTGGGGACCGGGGACCCTTCTGGAAGGCTCTGCCCAGCACACCAACTGGGAGGTGCTCTAGGTTCCTCCTGAAGGCGGGTGGGTGGGCAGCGGGCTCAGGACTCAGGAGGATCTGCAGAAAAAGACACCATCTTCACCCCCACCCCAGCACCCTCAACAATAGGGCAGTGGCAGTCTTTGTGCTAGAATGTTCCTTCACTGACCAGAGCCACCTGCACTGCTGTGGGACCATCCAGACATTGCTGGCCAGCACTGTTTCTCTGAACCAGGAGTGGGCACCACCCCCAGATGTAGTGGGCATTTCCCCTCCCCCCCCCAAGGCTGCTCCTGCCTGACCAGTGCCCGCTGGACCCTGCCAGCCGCTTCGGTCTCTGGCCACCCTGGGTCTTCTCTCAGGGTAGATGGGCACTGCATCACAGAGCTCTCAGAGAGACCCCCGGGAACCTCTGCTCACAGCTGCTGGGCTGCAGAAACCCAGCTGAGGGGCTTCCTGGGGACTGGGCTGACTCCACCCCATTCCAGTCCTCATCTAGGCAGTACCGAAAAGTGTGAGCCCACCCTGACTGCAACGGCCTTCCGTTCTTCTCCTGGTTCCCTAAATACAAGTGGGGTTACTGCCAGGGCTCCTGAGTCCTCCCCTACCCCCACAAATGACCCATAGCCAGTCTCTGCCTCAGGTCTGATAGAGCCTATGGAAGGGTTTATATGCTGTGTTTTTGCTTATTCTTAAGTACTTTCTCATCCACTGGTTTTTTTGTTTGTTTGTTTGTTTGTTTTCTTCTTCTTTTCATTGATTCATGAATTACTTGGAAATCTCTCTTTTAAATTTCTAGATGCATGGAGATTTTTTTCTTAGTTGCCTTTTGTAATTGATCTCTAACTTAATTGAATTATCATCAGAAACCATGGTTTACATGATACTGATTCACTGGTATTTGCTGAGACTTGCTTTAGGGCCAACACAAGGTCAGTTTTATGAATAATCCACTTGTGCATGTGGAATACATCCAATCACAATTAGGCGAAAGTGGAGACACAGATGAGGCTTAGTACATCTATTAGGTCAATCAAATCTATATATTTGTTTCTTTCCATTTTCTTGATCGTTTAATTATTGAAAGATGTGTGTACTAAAACTTAGCCCTAGAGAACTTTCCATTTTCTTTGTAGTTATGTCAAGTATTAAACTGCCTGTTTTAAGACCCTCTGTGCTATGTAACATCAGCCGTGTCCAGCTCTGTGCAGCCCCATGGACTTTAGCCTGCCAGGCTCCTCTGTCCATGGGATTCTCCAGGCAAGAACACCAGAGTGGATTGCCATTCCCTTCTTCAGGGGATCTTTCCAGCCCAGGAATCGAACGCAAGCCTCTTCCATCTCCTGCACTGGCAGGCTACATTAAGGAAATTCCCTGACAGTCCTATGGTTAGGACTCCATGCTTTCAGTACCAAGGGCATGGCAAAAAAAAAAAAAAGCTACATTATTATATGGATGCAAATTTAGAATCAGTGTATCTTCACTCAGTGTAATGGTGTGAAAGTGAAAGCCACTCAGTCGTGTCAGACTCTTTGCCACCCCATAGACTATACAGTCCATGGAATTCTCTAGGCCAGAATACTGGAGTGGGAATCCGTTGCCTTCTCCAGGAGATCTTCCCAACCCAGGGATCGAACCCAGGTCTGCCACATTACAGGCAGATTCTTTAACAGCTGAGCCACAAGCGAAGTCTGTATAATGGTGTAGTGCCCCTTTATGTCCTAATGTGCCTTTTGCCTTAATATGTTTTGTTTTCAATTCTGTCTCATCTGATCTGAGTTAGCATTTGCTCTCTATTTCCTCCGTTCTTTTTCTTTGAAATTTTGTCTCTTCAGCTTTACATGTGTGTCTTTTGGAACCGTGTATAGGTGGATTTTGGTCTCTATCTTCTGCCTGGAGGATTTTGTCTCTGTCTATTCACACAAAAACATGTTTTTTTCTGTTGTGTTCTTTTGCGCTTCGATGCCTTTTTTCTTTTGTCTCAACTTCTTTTGGATTGGGCTATTATTTTTCACTCCATTTTACCTCAACCAGCTTGCAAGTTTTATATTTCTAATCCTTTTAAAAGTTATCTCAGATTTTTTCATTTTAATATGGTTTTCAAAAGTTATAGATAAGCCTTTTTCATAAAAGCAACTTTTAAAAATAAAATTTACAGTAGCAAATACAGTCCTAGGCCTATACTCCTGCCCACCCTGGAATTATGCTCCTCAGAAGTTGTCATATTCATTGTCCAGTACAGAGGTTGGATACCTCTGGCCCATTGCTTGTTTTCCTAAATAAAGTTTTATTGGAACACAGCTGTATCCATTCACTTGGATGTTGCCTGTGGATGTTTTCATGCTACAAGAGCTAAATCGGGTAGATGAGACAGAGTCTGTATGTGACTCACAAAGGCTAAAATATTTATCCGGCCTTTTACAGAAAAATACTGCCAACCCCTGGACTGGAATGTCTAAACTTCATCTCTGGACTCTTCTGTCTTTACTGTCATTGCTAGATCACAGAGAGGCACTATAAGGTTATGGTTAATACCCAGGCTCCAAAGTCTGACAGGCTGGTGGGCTTGCCAGCCTCCCCAAATCCCAGCTATGTGACCTTGGAGGGTTTTCATCACACCTTTGTGCTTCAGTTTCCTTATCTACAAAATGAAACATAAAATAGTTAGAGGCTTACTTGAGGGTTCAATGATTTAATACATCAAAAACACTTAGAAAAATGTCTATCATGATATTATGATCAGATTTTGTAATAGAATGTTAGATTTTTCATTGATCCTCTGTCAGTATTATTATTGACATCCCAAATGGGAGGCAGATTTGGCTCCTTAAGCCACCCAAGCTTCTACGGTCCCAGTATAGCTACATCGTTGCCTTTTATAAATCCATATTCATCACTACAATAGTTCTACTGAGTGAGTATTTTTCATAGCTGAGCTATGAAGTCTAGATGGATTATATTTCCTTTCCTTGTTATTTTTGGTTTTCTTATTAATAGCAATCTTGTTTAAGGCTCTCCTTTTTCTCTTGCTTCTTCCACCCTCCTCAGACTCTGCATACATGTCTGTAGGATGGTGTGATATTATCCCACAGTATTTGGATGCCCAGTTCAGATTTTGTTCATTCTTTTACTCTCTGTGATACAGTTTGAAAAGTTTGACCCTAATTAATCACCAGGTTCACTGACTCTTTCCTCAGCTGTATCTGGACTGGTCAGCCAGTTAAAGAAATTCTAAGTTCATCTCTAATAACATGCTTTTTATTTCTGATGTTTTCCATTTTCCACTTTTTTATAGCTTCCATCTCTTTGCTGAAATTTCTTATCTGTTCATGAATATTATCCACCTATTCCATGAGATCCTTTAACATATTAATCATAATTATTCTGAAGTCTTTTTCTGATAATGCCAGTATCTGAGCTGTCTCTGAGTCTAGTTTTATTGATTAATTTATCTCATGGCAGTGGATTGCTTTTTCTTCCCTGTGTGTATGTGTGTGTCTCTGTGTGTCACACATTTTTGCTGAATGCTGAACATCTAAAGAAAGAGCAGAGACTGGAGTAAACAGCCCTTGTACCCAGCAATAAGCACACTTGTTCTGCCAGTCTTAGTGTGAGTGGTGAATCCATCTAGTCAGGAGTCAGCTGATGTGGGGTTTTGTTTTCACCCTGTCACCCTCGGTGCCCTGCAGACTTCACCTTTCTCCAGCTGTGAGTGATGACTACCTGTGCTTAGAGAAGGAACCTCTGGGCCCACTTTGCTCCTGCTCCAGCCTCAGCAATCAGCAGTCCCTAGATGTGTGTGACACAGAGGGGTTCTCTCCATGCCTCTGTCCCTCCACAGGTGGGAGCTTGCCCTTGCTCTTTAGTGCTTGGCTTATGCTGGCAGGGGGTGGGGGGAGCTCTGGTGTCCTGGCCCAGGCTCAGTCTTGGAGTGGAGCTGTCACAGCATCCCTGCCCTGATCCCCACGTCCATCAAACTTTGCCGTATCCCTGAGGCCCCTCCCCCTTACCTAGTAGCAGCAGACCTCAGCTAAGATCCTGGGCCCACAGGGCTCTCCTTTCCCTCTTCCATGAGCAGAGCATTTTTACATCAGACTCTCCTCCAGACCAGTAGATTTTCACCTGGTCCCTGGGGGATGAAAAGGTTTACTGCCCTTCCCCCCAGTGGCGTAAAGTTCTTGCTTCCCACAAGAGGAGAGTCCAGGCAAGCATGAGAAGGCAGGCCCCGCAGCAGAAGCAGATAATCTCCTGCATTCCTGTGCCGCTGAGGGGCACCCTCTCTGGCCTTCTGAGAACTGCCCCAGTCTTTCTCATCAGCACCTGGTGAGGGTCCATGGAAATAGCTGGTGAACAAGTGCAAAATCCCCATGTGTTGACGCTTCAGCTGTTCCACACTGGCTAACTCACTCTTGGCCTTCAAGAATTCATTAAGGGGCTTCCATGGTGGATCAGTGGTAAAGAATCTGCCCGCCAATGCAGGAGATACAGGTTCAATCCCTGATCCAGGAAGATCCCACATGCCACAGAGCAACTAAGCTCGTGTGCCACAACTATTGAGCCTGTGCTCTGGAGCCTGGGAAACGCAACTACCGAGCCCACGTGCCACAGCTACTGATGCCTAGAGCCAGTGCCCTGCAACAAGAGAGGCCACTGCAATGAGAAGCTCGTGCACCTCACCAAAGAGTAGCTCCCACTCCCTACAACTAGAGAAAGCCCGTGAGCAGCAACAAAGACCCAGCACAGCCAAAAATAGTTTTTAAAAGAACATTTCAGACCTGTAAAAAAAATAATTCATTAAAACGTTAGCTGATTTCTTCTTACTTTGTCACTTGTATGGTGACCATCTCTTACTCCTCCTGGGGACTGTCAAAGCAATAACAGTCCCATCTCTGCTGGGTGGGGTGCTGTTTTCTAGATCTCCTTCTGACCTCAGGTCCTAGAAGTTCTCCAGAAAAGTACTGATTTCTGTAGACTATCTGGATTTTTCCTGTTGTTACAAAGGGAATGCTGTTCTATTGTGGCATTTGATGTCATAAGCAGAAAGTTAAACTCAGTTCAGTTCAGTTCAGTCGCTCAGTCGTGTCCGACTCTTTGCGACCCCACGAATCGCAGCACGCCAGGCCTCCCTGTCCATCACCATCTCCCGGAGTTCACTCAGACTCACGTCCATCGAGTCCGTGATGCCATCCAGCCATCTCATCCTCGGTCGTCCCCTTCTCCTCCTGCCCCCAATCCCTCCCAGCATCAGAGTCTTTTCCAATGAGTCAACTCTTCGCATGAGGTGGCCAAAGTACTGGAGTTTCAGCTTTAGCATCATTCCTTCCAAAGAAATCCCAGGGTTGATCTCCTTCAGAATGGACTGGTTGGATCTCCTTGCAGTCCAAGGGACTCTCAAGAGTCTTCTCCAACACCACAGTTCAAAAGCATCGATTCTTCGGCGCTCAGCTTTCTTCACAGTCCAACTTTCACATCCATACATGACCACAGGAAAAACCATAGCCTTGACTAGGCGGACCTTAGTCGGCAAAGTAATGTCTCTGCTTTTGAATATACTATCCAGGTTGGTCATAACTTTTCTTCCAAGGAGTAAGCGTCTTTTAATTTCATGGCTGCAGTCACCATCTGCAGTGATTTTGGAGCCCAAAAAAATAAAGTCTGACACTGTTTCCACTGTTTCCCCATCTATTTCCCATGAAGTGATGGGACCGGATGCCATGATCTTCGTTTTCTGAATGTTGAGCTTTAAGCCAACTTTTTCGCTCTCCTCCTTCACTTTCATCAAGAGGCTTTTTAGCTCCTCCTCACTTTCTGCCATAAGGGTGGTGTCATCAGCATATCTGAGGTTATTGATATTTCTCCCGGCAATCTTGATTCCAGCTTGTGTTTCTTCCAGTCCAGCGTTTCTCATGATGTACTCTGCATATAAGTTAAATAAGCAGGGAGACAATATACAGCCTTGACGTACTCCTTTTCCTATTTGGAACCAGTCTGTTGTTCCATGTCCAGTTCTAACTGTTGCTTCCTGACCTGCATACAGATTTCTCAAGAGGCAGGTTAGGTGGTCTGGTATTCCCATCTCTTTCAGAATTTTCCACAGTTTATTGTGATCCACACAGTCAAAGGCTTTGGCATAGTCAATAAAGCAGAAATAGATGTTTTTCTGGAACTCTCTTGCTTTTTCCATGATCCAGCGGATGTTGGCAATTTGATCTCTGGTTCCTCTGCCTGTTCTAAAACCAGCTTGAACATCAGGGAGTTCACGGTTCACATATTGCTGAAGCCTGGCTTGGAGAATTTTGAGCATTACTTTACTAGCGTGTGAGATGAGTGCAATTGTGCGGTAGTTTGAGCATTCTTTGGCATTGCCTTTCTTTGGAATTGGAATGAAAACTGACCTTTTCCAGTCCTGTGGCCACTGCTGAGTTTTCCAAATTTGCTGGCATATTGAGTGCAGCACTTTCACAGCATCATCTTCCAGGATTTGAAACAGCTCAACGGGAATTCCATCACCTCCACTAGCTTTGTTCTTAGTGATGCTTTCTAAGGCCCACTTGACTTCACATTCCAAGATGTCTGGCTCTAGATTAGTGATCACATCCTCATGATTATCTGGGTCGTGAAGATCTTTTCTGTACAGTTCTTCTGTGTATTCTTGCCACCTCTTCTTAATATCTTCTGCTTCTGTTAGGTCCATACCATTTCTATCCTTTATCGAGCCCATCTTTGCATGAAATGTTCCCTTGGTATCTCCAATTCTCTTGAAGAGATCTCTAGTCTTTCCCATTCTGTTGTTTTCCTCTATCTCTTTGCATTGATTGCTGAAGAAGGCTTTCTTATCTCTTCTTGCTATTCTTTGGAACTCTGCATTCAGATGCTTATATCTTTTCTTTTCTCCTTTGCTTTTCGCCTCTCTTCTTTTCAGTGCTATTTGTAAGGCTTCTCCAGACAGCCATTTTGCTTTTTTGCATTTCTTTTCCATGGGGATGGTCTTGATCCCTGTCTCCTGTACAATGTCACGAACCTCATTCCATAGTTCATCAGGAACTCTGTCTATCAGATCTAGGCCCTTAAATCTATTTCTCACTTCCAATGTATAATCATAAGGGATTTGATTTAGATCATACCTGAATGGTCTAGCGGTTTTCCCTACTTTCTTCAATTTAAGCCTGAATTTGGAAATAAGGAGTTCATGATCTGAGCCACAGTCAGCTCCTGGTCTTGTTTTTGTTGACTGTATAGAGCTTCTCCATCTTTGGCTGCAAAGAATATAATCAATCTGATTTCGGTGTTGACCATCTGGTGATGTCCATGTGTAGAGTCTTCTCTTGTGTTGCTGGAAGAGGGTGTTTGCTATGACCAGTGCATTTTCTTGGCAAAACTAAATCTTATGCACATATTTGACTTACTCAGTTAGTCAATATCTTCATGTTTCTCCCAAACAACACAAGGATTTAGACTAGTTTTACTCTTCTTGTCCTCCACCCTGATCACATATTGTTGTGGATAAGCCCGTGGTTTCCACCTCATTTTTTATTTACTGCACACAGGCAACATTCTCTAATACCATCAATTTAGTCTAGATTTTCCATGTCCTTACCAGTTTCTTTGCTCATCACTCTTCCTACTTCCCCGGCAGCCCTTATGAAGTAGTTTTCCTTCTTTCTGAAGTACATGCTTTTGGAGCCTCCTACTCACTGTGTGTCCACAGACAGTGTGTCACCTGGGGGGTTGTTAGAAATTCAGAAACTCAGGACCCACCCTAGGCCTGCTCAATCAGGACCTACACCTAATCCCCAGGGAATCCTCTGCACTTAAATTTGGGGAGCGCTGATTAGGATGGCGTTTGCTGAACTTGCTTGATAATCAGAGGAACCTGGGGCAGTTGTCTGCCCAGGAACCTCTGGCCCCATCTCAATGCTTGTTGTTGTTCATTCACTAAGTTGTGTCCAACTCTTTGTGACCCCATGGGCTGCAGCACACCAGGCCTCCCTGTGCTTCACCATCTTCCAGAGCTTGCTCAAACCCATGTCCACTGAGTCAGTGATGCCATCCAACCATCTTGTCCTCTTGCCTTCTCATCATCCCTGTTTCCTCTTGCCTTCACTCTTTCCAGCATCAGGGTTTTTTTTTTTCCAATAAGTGGGCTCTTCACATCAGGTGGCCAGAGTATTGGAGCTTCAGCTTCAGCATCAGTCCTTCCAATGAATATTCCAGACTGATTTCCTTTAAGATTGACTGGTTTTATCTCCTTGCAGTCCAACGGACTCTCGAGTCTTCTACAACACCATAATTCAAAAGCATCAATTCTTTGGCACTCAGCCTTCTTTATGGTCCAGCTCTCATGTCTATACATAACTACTCGAAAAACCATAGCTTTGACTAGATAGACTCTGTCAGCAAAATAATGTCTCTGTTTTTAATACACTGTCTAGTTTTCTTATAGCTTTCCTTCTAAGGAGCAAGCATCTTTTAATTTCATGGCTGCAGTCACTGTCCACAGTGATTTTGGAGCCCAAGAAAATAAAATCTGCCACTGTTTCCACTTTTTCCCCTTCTATTTGCCATGAAGTAATGGGATGGGTTGCCATCCAATTGGGTTGGTTGCCAACTCATCCATGGGTTGATCTTAGTTTTTTTAATGCTGAGTTTTAAGCCAGTTTTTTCACTTCTTCTTTCACCTTCATCAAGAGGCTCTTTAATTCTTCTTCATGTTCTACCATTAGGGTGGTATTATCTACATATCTGAGGTTGTTGATATCTCTCCCAACAATCTTGATTCCAGCTTGTGATTCATCAAGTCCTGCATTTTGTATGATGTACTCTGCATTGACAATAAATAAGTAGGATGACAATATACTGCCTTGTCATACTCTTTTCTCAATTTTGAACCACTCAATTGTTCCATGTCTGGTTCTAACTGTTACTGCGTGGGCCACCATAACAAAATACCATAGTTGGGGTGACCTCAACAACAGAAATCTATTTCCCCAGAAATCTATTTCCCCAGAAATCTATTTCTGGAGTCTAAGAGTCCAAGGTTGGGGTACCAACCAATTCAGTTCCTGGTGAAGACTCTTCTTGGCTTGTGGACAGACACCTTCTCACTATGCCCTCATGTGGCAGAGAGGGTCAGTTCTGGGGTGTCTTCCTCCTCTTATAAGACACCGGCCCTGCTGGATCAGGACCCCACCATATGGCCTCATTTAACCTTCATCACCTCCTGACTGCCATCACCAAACGCAGTCACACTGGGGGTTAAGGCTTCAACACATTAATAGGGAGTGGGGAGGGGGAGACAAACATTTAGTCCATAACAGGCCTCCATCTGAGCAAAACCAAAAAATCTTATAAGGTAAGACCTCTGAAACTATACTATATATAACCAGCATGTTAGGCCTTTCTTGTAATCAAGCGGGTTTGGGAAGCACAGCTTTGAAATAGTCTTTTCAATTGCAAACCTTGGTTTTGCTTATTTGAATATGACTTTACTTGGTACTCATCCTTCAGTAATAGTTTAACTGGTTAAAAAATCTGGACTGTTATAGACTCAGTATCCTGAGTATTTAACTTTACTGCCTCTGACCCACTGCTGCAGTTATGAGTTGTCCTTCTTGTCAGATGAATTTTTTTCCCCACTGAACTGTTTTCCCCTTGGTAACCTGCATTTTTACCATGAGGCGGCTAACTATGGGCCTCTCTTCATTTATTCTGTTTTGGGTCTGTTGTGATTCTTGAATCTGAACATTAATAACATTTATTAATTTTGGAAACTTGTGGCTACTGTCTTTTTAATATTGTGGCTTCCCAGGTGGCCCTAGAGGTAAACAACCCAATGCAAGAGACATAAGAGACGTGTTCGATTCCTGAGTAGGGAGGATCCCCTGGAGAAGGCCATGGCAACCCACTCCAGTAGTCTTGCCTGGAGAATTCCATGGACAGAGGAGCCTGGTGGGCCCCAGTCCATGGGGTTACAAAGAGTCAGACGTGACTGAAATGATTTGGCACAAGCGCACACACACGCTCGCACGTAATCTTTTTTTCTCCTTCTTAAATACTGTTTATGTATGCACTCAATTTTTCTCACTTTACCTTCCATTTATCTTTTAGAGGAAAACTTTCCATCTCTTTGATTTTGCCCCACATTGTGGGTAAATTCTTGAGAACTACATTCAAATTCACTAAATCTCTCTTCAGTTCTGTTGTATCTTCCACTTGACCCATCCATTTTGGATTTTTTAAAATTTAATTTCAACAATTACATTTTTTATTTCTATAATTTCCAAGTGATTCTTTTCCAAATTGATTTTTTTCTTTTTTTAAAAAAATATTTCAAACATACTTGAGTTATTTCTACATCAGCTAGCTACTGCTGCCTAAAAAATTGCCCCCCACACTCAGGGGCTTAAGACAACAATTATTTATCGCAACACACATTCATCAGTGGGCTGGGGGCAGCTCACCTAATGTGGGTCAGGCTCAGCTGGGGCAGCTCTGTACAGTGAACTTCATCCTCCTATGAGGACAAGCAAGCACATCCTGCTCCATATAGAAATTCATGGAGACAAGTAGGAGCACACTTAGGGCCTAGCCTCACAACTGGAACACATCGTTACCAAAGCTGCAGGGGCAAACCCACGCTGAAGAGAAGGAGGACATATTTTCTGCCTCCTCGGGAGTAGCAACTACTACGGCGTAGCGGCAGAGAGATGTCAAGGTCTCAGGCCCGTGATGCCAGCCTCCACACGTCCTGGATCAGATAATCCCAAAATAAGAATCCTTGGGGTTCTAGTCCTGCTGTTAGCTGTTTCTCACTCATGGAAGCTGGTCTTTTCATAAACCTAAGTGCATGTTCAAATTGGCTTTGTCTATAAGAATCCTTTGTTGCTTGAGCTAACTTTTTCTCCAGAGAATGTGTGTTTATCTACATCCAGCACCTGGAGACACTACCAGCCTAAAATTAATTTCTCAGCTTGCGGTTTCCTTGACCACAGGATCATATAGACTCATGCTCCATACCTGCATGACAATCAGCCTGGGATTATACATTCTCCAGGGAAGACAGTTGTTTTCCAGCCAATAAAGTTCTTCTTTGCCCTCTTTTGTTAGATATAGAGACAGAAACAGGAAGAGCAGAGAGACAGAAAGAGGTAACAAATTATTCACATCAAGGCCAACCTTTAGGAGAACAGATCATTCAAAGGAAAAGTTAGTTATTTTTTAATGTAGAGAGTCTGTATGAAAATAATTATTCAAGCATATATAAAAAAGAACAAAGAATGGACACATGTCAATCTGGCATAAGGAAGGCTACTTCTTTCTGGAACCAATGGGGAAATACCCCTTTTGAGGATCTGTTTGCTTGTGTCCATCGATCCTATTTTAGATTTAGAGGAAGACTTCATTCCTCTTCAGCTTTTGTGTCAAACCCTTGCTGACTTGCTTTTTCTCTTGCTCAGAAGAACAAGTTTTGAGTGAGAATATGGAGTCTGGACGGCCAAACTTGCCCACTCGCTGGTGACTGGCCGTAGGTGCCTGACTTTGCACACCGGCTGGTTTTCTCATCGGGGAAGTGGAGATGCTGACACTAGTGAGGTGGTGTAAGCTAAAGGTGATGTGCACAAACACAGTGGTCTTGCCTATTCCATTTCAAAAATGTTTGTCAATATCCCACTGCATCCTCAGGCAATTCTTGAGCTGTAGCATCAAATGAACTTACCCAAGGAATGTTCCCCACTCAGAAAGTTACAGCAGCCTGTGCTGGGAATGCAGTGGAGGAAGTGAGAGGGAGACGCAGCATGGAGAAGTGAACTTACCTCCACAGTGCTGGTCATAGGTTCTGGTTTTGTCTGACTAGACAGGCAGCAGGTCAGACAGAAGCACTGTTTGGGTCCCCGTGATGCTTCATTCACCCCATTTACTCTATGCTTTCCTTTCTGGTCACGGTCATTCTTTCCCACAAACCTGTGCTTCCAACTGGTTACCTGTTCCTGTGGGAATCTTTTCTTTAGTTTTGGGTAGGCCAAAAAGTTCATTTGTGAGATGCTACAGAATGCCCAGATGAACTTTTTTGGCCAACCCAGTGTTTGTTGTAGTGAGTGCATCTGTAATGGAGACAAACCCTCTCAATTTTTACCTGCGATATCTTTATTTCATTTTCACTTGTCAACTAAATTTTTGCTGAATATAGAATTCTAAGTTGATAGTTTGTTTTCTTCATGCATCCATTCAAGGGTTCATACCATCATCTCCTGACCAACATTATTTGTGATGAGAAGCCAGCCACTAATCTTATTGTCACTGTCATTTAGTTGCTAAGTTGTGTCCCACTCTTTGCGACCCTATGGACTGTAGCCCACCAAGCTCTTCTATTCATGGGATTTCCCAGACAAGAATACTGGAGCAGGTTGCCATTTCCTTCTCCCGGGAATCTACCCAACCCAGGGATTGAATCCATATCTCCTGCATTGGCAGGCAGAGTCTTTACCAGTGAGCCACCAGGGAAGCCCCACTCTTTTTGTAGCTCCCGTGAATTGAAGTCTTTTTCTCCTCTGGCTGCTTTTATGAATGTCTCTCTCTCTCTGTGGTTCTTAGTAATTTGATTTTAATGCTGCTACATGCAGTTTCTTTGTATTTGTCCTACTTGAGATATATTGCAGTTTGGGGATCTGTAGGCTAATGTCTTTCATTTTATCTATAAACATTTGTATATGTATCTGTCTGTGTATGTAAGCTAAACATGAATTTATTTTGATGTCCCTACCTCTAATCCATGACCACATGGATCATTCTGCCCCCTCTCCTTGTTTATCTGTAACTCCTCTTGCAGCATTGATGCACCTGGCCTTCTGTTATTTACTTGCCTACTTATTCAGTTCCAACATACCCATATCACGGTTTCAGAATTGTTAACATGTATTCCCATGGGGGAGAACTTTATCAATTAGAGCGCAGTGCTACACACAGCTCTTTTGCCTTCAGTCTTGTGGAATCTACTCACTTCCAAGGTGAGTGAGCTCTGCATGTTGTGCTCCCACGCCTTTCAGTGAGGTTACTGCACACACTGTGATATATTTAAATTCTCACGCTGCACTTCATCCTGGAGTCTCCTGACCTTCTAAACGGTCTTTTTAAAATTTATATACATCAGTGTTCCTGCTCTCTGGTGTAAAGTTCTGTGGTTTTTGGCAAGCGTTTAACACGTCATAGCCACCGTTACAGTACTAGAAAGAACAGTTTCACTGACCTAAACGTCCCTGTGCTTCGCCTCTCCTGCATCCACCAGCACCACCTCTACCTCCTACTTCCCACCAACTCCCTGGCAATCACTGTTTACTTTCGCTATAGCTTTGTTTTCCTGGAATATCATATAATTGGAATCAATGTATGTAGCTTTTTCAATCTGGCTTCTTTCACTTAGCAATATACAACTTAAGGTTCATTCACATCTTTTTGTGACTTGATAGCTTTTTCCTTTTTATTGCTGAATGATAATTCCATTCAATAAATGTAATGCAGTTTATTCCTTATCCTATTGAAGGACACCAGGGTTGCTTCTAGTTTTTTTGAAGTTATAGATAAAGCTGCTGTAGATATTCACATTTAGGGTTCTGCATAGACATGAGTTACAATGTATGTAGCTTTTTCAATCTGGCTTCTTTCACTTAGCAATATACAACTTAAGGTTCATTCACATCTTTTTGTGACTTGATAGCTTTTTCCTTTTTATTGCTGAATGATAATTCCATTCAATAAATGTAATGCAGTTTATTCCTTATCCTATTGAAGGACACCAGGGTTGCTTCTAGTTTTTTTGAAGTTATAGATAAAGCTGCTGTAGATATTCACATTTAGGGTTCTGCATAGACATGAGTTTTGAAGTCAGTTGTGTAGCCACCTAGGAGTGGAGTTGCTGGTCATGTTGTAAGACTGTGGTTTTGTAAGAAACTGGCAAACTGTCTTCTAAGACAACAGTTCCAACTGTAGCATTTTTCATCCCCACCAGCAATGAGTGACAGTTCCCAGTGCTCTCTAGCCTTACTAGCAGTTGATATCATCAGTTGCTTATTTTGTCCATTCAAATAGGTCTGTTATGCTACCTCATTGTTGTTTTAATGTACATTCCCTAATGAAAAATGATGCTAAGCATCTTTCCATATGTTTACTTTTCAACTGCATATTTTCTTTGGTTAGATGTCTTCATATCTTTTATGTTCTCTTACTTTTGAGTTTTAAAAGTTCTTTCTAACTTTTGGATACCAATGTTTCATCAAATAAGTGTTTGCAAATATTTTCTCTCAGTTTGTGGCTCATATTTTCATTCTTAGCAAGACTTTCACAGAGCAGAAGTTTTTCACTTTAATTCTCAAGTCTCATTTTAATTCTCTAAGTCTCACTTGTCAAGTATTTTCTTTCCTAGATCACGCTGTTTGTGTCCTATTTTAAAGGTCATCACCAAACCAAGGTCATATTGATTTTCTCCTGTCTATTTCAAGAAATGTTAAAACTGTGTATATTATATTTATCTCTATAGTTCATTTTGAGTTAATTTTTGTGTAAGGTATAAGGCCTGTGTCTAATTTTTTGGTTTGTTTTTGTATTTGAATGTCCAGTTGTTCATTTTGAAACATTTATTGAATGGCTATACTTTCTCCATTGAATTGCCTTTGTGCCTCTGTCAAATGTCAGTTGACTATATTTGTGTGGGTTCATTTCTGGATCCTCTATTTTATTGCTGCTGCTGCTGCTGCTGCTGCTAAGTCACTTCAGTAGTGTCCGACTCTGTGTGACCCCATAGACGGCAGCCCACCAGGCTCCCCAATCCCTGGGATTCTCCAGGCAAGAATACTGGAGTGGGTTGCCATTTCCTTCTCCAGTGCATGAAAGAGAAAAGTGAAAGTGAAGTCGCTCAGTCTGTCCAACTGTTAGCGACCCCATGGACTGCAGCCCACCAGGCTACTCCGTCCATTGGATTTTACAGGCAAGAGTACTGGGGTGGGGTGCCATTGCCTTCCCCACTATTTTGTTGCATTGATCTTTATACCAGAGTGTGTATACCATGCAGGGTCTTTTCCAGTGAGTAGGCTCTTCACATCAGGTGGCCAAAGTAGTGGAGCTTCAGCTTCAGCATCAGTCCTTCCAATGAATATTCAGGTTGGATTTCCTTTAGGATTGACTGGTTTGATCTCCTTGCAGTCCAAGAGACTCCCAAGAGTCTTCTCCAACACCAGAGTTCAAAAGCATCAATTCTTCGGTGCTCAGCTTTCTTTATAGTCCAAATCTCACATCCATGCATGACTACTGGAAAAACCATAGCTTTGATTATATGAACCTTTGTCAGCAAAGAAATGTCTCTGCTTTTTAATACACTGTCTAGGTTTGTCATAGCTTTTCTTCCAAGGAGGAAGCATCTTTTAATTTCGTGGCTGCAGTCACCATCTGCAGTGATTTTGGAGCCCAAGAAAATAAAATCTGTCACTGTTTCCAGTTTTTCCCTATCTATTTTCCATGAAGTGATGGGATTGGATGCCATGATCTTCGATTTTTGAATGTTGAGTTTTAAGCCAGCTTTTCACTCTCCTCTTTCACCCTCATCAAGAGGCTCTTTAGTTCCTCTTCACTTTCTGCCATTAGAGTGATATCATCTGCATATCTGAGGTTGTTGATATTTCTCCCAGCAATCTTTATTCCAGCTTGTGATTCATCCAGCCTGGCATTTTGCATGATGTACTCTGCATAGAAGTTAAATAAGTTAAATAACTTTTATCTGTTATATAACTGATATCTGTTCACCAACAAATCCACTTTGGGCTTTTGTTTATTTTCTTGGTTATGGGTCACATTTGCCTGCTTCCTCACGGGGGAGGATTTCTCCCAGCTTTCCTGCCCTGGCCCTGCCTTCATCTGCATCACTGCAGTGCATCAGGGGAGGCCCCAGAGAAAGAGACAGAGCCTTGTATGACAGAGGCTTCTTGGAACCCAGTATCCCTCCCACCAGCCCAAGGGCAGGTGCAATGCAGGCATGCATGCTTAGCCACTCAGTCGTGTCCAGCTCTCTGGGACCCCATGGACTGTAGCCCGCCAGGCTCCTCTCTCCGTGAGATTTTTCAGGCAAGAATACGGAGTGGGTTGCCATTTCCTTCTTCAGGAGAGCTTCCTGACCCAGGGAAACCGCATCTCCTGTGTTTCCTGCTTTGCAGGCGGATTCTTTACCCAGCAGGTGCAAAGGGCTTGTTAGAAATCCTTCCACTCTGTAGGAGGCATGCTCCTCCTCCTGCCCCTCCCCCTGCCTCTCCTCCTGCCCCAGGCACAGGTGGAACAGCCACAGGTCCCTCTGGTCCTGGGAGGCAGGCCTTGGCTGTTTGTGGAATTAATTTGGGTTTCTTTATGTCTTCAGCTCTCTGCTGCTTTCTAAAATTCTCATGTTACTTCTCCAGCTTGCTGTCCTTATTCAGGTGGGAGCCACACTCTGTGCCCTAATCAGAAGCAAAGGCCTCTTCCTCCCTGTCCTCCCTGCCACCCCAACTCACCGCTGTCTCTTTGGCCAGAGCTCAGATAGCTAGTCCACTCTTCCACAAAGGCATGGCCGTTGTCTGGAAGCCCTGTGGGTTTTTGTAACTGGCACATGCCCATGGTGCAGACAGATGTCGCACCCACTCAGCACTGCGTTTCTGTTTCTGATCTGTGCGACTGTCCTCCTCATCTCCAAAGCTCAGATTTGCTTTTACAGTTTGCCTCAATCTACGTATCACTTTTCTCCTGTTTCCACTGAAACAGGGGTCACTAAGGGCAGGGCCTGTGTGGGCCTTAGATCTGATTCTCCAGGGTCCAGCACCAGGGCTGGCTGATAATGTTAACACAAGTTGGACTCACGGACGAAGAAACAGATGGCAGGGAAACTCCTCTCCCCACCGCTATCCCAGCCCCCAGCCCCCAGGGGACACCAGCATGTCCGGGGCCTCCTGCAGCCCCACAGTTGTAGCGCTCACAGCCTTGACCTGGACGAGGCCCCCCGTGTGTCTGCCTGGTGCGGAAGGTGGCCAGGGCTGGTGGGCACTCTCCCTGGACCTGATCAATCCCCTCCTGCCACTGACCTGTCCTTCTCACAACCCCTTCAGGCTGATGCTGACCAAGCAGGGGCCCCTCCCACGCAGTAGACAAATGATGGAGGGCAGCTTTCCGCTCTCAGCTGCCAGGAAAAGTGGTGGGGCTGGAGTTGAAGGTGTGGAGAATGGGTCGGGAGGTTACCCCCACCAGAGGACACCCGTTCACCTTCAAGGAGTGCATTGTCCCTGCCTTAGCAGACCCCAGAAGCTGCCTACCCTGACCTGGGTGAGGCCCATGATCCCCCGGTCAAGGAGGATGTCAGAAGGTACTTCGTTAGGGGAAGAGGTCCTGCCTCAGGACCCCTATGGGTCCAGCAGTGGGAGGGGGGCCAGGCAGGCGGGACCGGAGAGAGACTGGCAAGCCAGGGAAGCCCCGCCCCCTCCACTCAGATTTGAGCTCTGCTGGGGCCCCTGTCTTGGTTGACTGGTGACCTGCCCCCATTACAGGGGGCAGGGGCCACCACCCCATGCACGATTCGGCCCCCCATTGCCACAAGAGAATGCCTGTGCTGCCCCAGACAGGCCCTACCACCCCAGAGCTGAGTGCTGTGTTTCTCCCCAGGGAAGCGGCTGCCACTCTTTTCTAGCCGGCTTTGCTTCTCCAAGGAAGAGAAGAACACTGTAAAACGAGCACCCCGAGGTAGCCCCACCTCCCCTCTCAACACGGGGAGGGGGCTAGGAACGTGCACCCCCATGGGCCAGGCCACCAGCAAGGGCCGGGGAGCCTATAGCCAGGCCGGGTTCCACTGCAAGCTGGAGTGTGCAGCAGGAGGGTGGTCCTGTCCAGGACACAGTGTCCGGGAAGTGGGGGAGGCAGTGGTAGGGATGCAGTCGTGAGCACCTGCTAGATGCAGGATGTTTCCCCAAGCCTGGGGACCAGCAGGAGTCACACTGCAGCCCTACTGGGAGCTGCTCCACGGACATGGCCAGATGGCAGGGGTTGAGAGTAGGGAGAGAGTAAGGGCGCACAGAGATAGGGCAACATAAGCAGACTGCCTGGTGGAGGTGACAGCTCATGGGTGAGAGATGGCTGGGCCCACAGGGTGGAGGGCACCACGGCTGGCTTCAGCCCTCAGAGGGGGCTCAGAGGGGGCTCAGAGGGTGTAAAGGGGCTCCAGCGTCATTACAGGGGTCAAGCCAGAGTGAGCTTACCCTCACTTAAGGCCCAGGCCTGGGCAACCCAGGGAGGATGTCCTCAGGGCCCAGGCTGGGCCACATGGGGGTGGGATGACTTTGAAGCTTGACCCTGCCCACTTCAGCTGTCCCCACCCCACGGGTGCCCCACCCACCCCTGCCTGCCCTACTGGCACCTGACCATCCTTGTCCTGCACTCACACTCATCGCTCCTTACCTGCAGAGATCAAAACCTCCAAGGACAAGGTCGAGACCTGCACCACCCCTGGCTGCGTGATGGCAGGTAAGCCCGCCTCCCTGCCAAGCGTTGCCCCAGGTAGGGAGGTAGGTGGTGCAGGCACTGCCCAAGGCCAGGAGAAGAGCCACACACACATATATACACATACACACACCCATACATAAACACATATACCCATATGCACATACTTACACATATACACATACACCCATACACACACACACACACACGGCGCTGGGCTGGTGGACAAACCCAGCTGTGGACACAGGCAGGGACTCCTCTGCAGGTGTCTCACCCCCTGTGCCACCCAGGAAGCCACTTCCTGCCCACTGAGGCCCTTGTGACCACAGCAAAGCTAGCACAGGGACCCCACATGCTCTTTTTTGCATTTACAGAAAGAAGATCACACAAACACACACTCTAGAGTTTTCTCCCAAGAATTCATCTTAAAATTGTGTGCCATGTGCAGCTATTTGCAGATAAAACACAGTGAAAATGGTACAAAGAAACACTGGTGTAAAAACCCAGCAATGTGATTCTTTGGCCCACATTGGGGCCGTGAAGGGACCCCTGTAGTGCTGCCTCCTGCGAGGTCCCAGCCACGTAAGTTAGAAGGTGAGGGAGGGTCCTGGGTGGGGTTCCAGCCTGGCCAGCCCGGCTGAAAGCATCCCACCACTGTTCCTGCCACTTGGGGTTCTGGGGGCAAAGACAGCCCTCCAGCAGGAAATGAAGCCCCGTGATGGATGACAGTGACCATCCCCCACGGACACAGTGACCCGTTTCAGGGCTCTGGGGCAGGGTTAGCGTCGAGCACTTGCTGCAAGCCAGGTGGGCTCAGACCATCAGCATCGCAGATTTGCAGATGTGGAAGGGGAGGATCAGGACAGTCACAGGGGTCCAAGGTTGTGTGGCTGATAACTGGAGTCCCTAGAGCTGGGGACTACCCTGGTGGCTCAGACGGTAAAGAATCCGCCTGCAATGCGGGAGACTTGGATTCAATTCCTGGGTTGAGAAGATCCCCTGGAGAAGGAAATGGCAACCCACTCCAGTGCTCTTGTCTGGAGAATCCATGGACAGAGGAGCCTGGGGGCTACAGTCCATGGAATCGCAAAGAGTCAGACGCGACTGCACGACTAACACACACTAGCGCTGGAGCCGCTGCTCACAGCCGCCCTGAGGTCTCAGGGCGACTAGCGCTGCCGCGGGCCCTTGGCTGTGACTGAGTATCTGACTGCCCGTCGGGCCGTCCACACCGGGTCGCCCCTCTCCCTCCGCACCCCCTGGGGACGAACAGCGGCCAGGATCCTCCAGAACATGGACCCGTCCATGGAGCCGTGTGACGACTTCTACCAGTACGCCTGCGGGGGCTGGCTGCGGCGCCACGTGATCCCTGAGACCAACTCGCGCTACAGCGTATTTGACATCCTTCGGGACGAGCTGGAGACCATCCTCAAAGGTGAGCACAGCCTCACCATGGGGAGCAGAGGGACGGCCAGCAGAGCCTTCCTCACCCAGCGGGCTGGGGAGAGGGAGTCCCTTGGGATGAAGCCTCACCCTGGGCTGGGACTTTGACCCTTCCCCTGCAACAAGCAACCACCTGAGGCCTCTGTTCGGCTTCTCTGCCCACAGCGGTGCTGGAGAACTCCACCACCAAAGACCGGCCGGCTGTGCAGAAGGCCAAGGTGCTCTACCGCTCCTGCATGAATGAAAGTGAGTGGCCAATGCGGCCGCCCTGCCAGGACCCTGTTCAAGGACCCCATGGCCCTCAGCAGAGCAAGGGACGGGGCACCACTTCAAACTCACCTGGGGGGACCATGTGCCCACCACCCCCCCACCCCGCCTGACCATAGGGTCCAGGCTTCCTGTGAGCATGGGCTGACTGACAACTCACACCCTGTCCCTTATGGGCGACATGTGTTCAGGCTGGAAGGAGATAGTGAAGGATGCATGTGTGCAGAGATGTGAATGTATGTCTGTTGTGTGTGTGCTTGTGTATATATGCGTGTGTAGAAATGTGTGTGTATACGTTTGAATGTGTATTGGTTATGTATGTCTGTATTTATGCATTTGTGTGTATGTGTGTATACATATATATGTGGATATGTGTATTAAGTTTTTGTGTGTGTCTGTGTATATGTGTGCGTGTGTCTATATACATATGCATATGTATGTCTTTGTGTGTATAGGCATATGTGTTTGTGTGTATGTCTTTGTATGCTTGTGTATATACGTGTATGTGTCTTTGTGTTTGTGTGTGTGTACACATATGTGTCTGTGTGTCTGTGTGATTTGTGTGAATATGTGCATGCCTGTGTCTATGTTGGGGGCGTGTTGGGGATTTCTCGGGGAGCTGGTCCCTATTAAGAGGATTCAAACACTTGGGCTCCTCCGGCCATCTTCCCTTGGCCACCTGCCTTGGGGCTTTCAAGCCTAGCCCATGCTTTTGGCTGCTCTGGGGACAGTTCTTTGGTGCCAAGGTTCAGAGCTGGCTGTTTCCCCAGGTTCTCTGGAAGGAGGGGCTTGTTCCTGGTGTACTTGAGAGCAGGACTTGTGGGGACCCCAGCATCATCTGGGTGTCTCTGTGCAATCTCTGGCTGGTGCACTCTCTCCTCCCCATGGAAACCAGAGGTCACCTGACCTGGTCTGGCCGGCACCTGCCAGGTGAAGGCGGTGTCCTCGGTTCCCACATGTATAGAGTTTCTGACCTGAGAGACCAAATATTCAAAAGGACAATGTCAGGCTGAGTATAAAAGTACAGGTGTGACCCACGGCCTGCAGCCTGGTGGCCAGTCCATCACCTATGGGAACCGGCCCAGGAAGCCAGTGACTCTTGTCACAACCGACCCGAGACTGCCAGAACTCCCTCAGTTTGAACCTGCTCTCAGCTTGGGACCCAAGAAAGCAAGCCCAGTGTGCCCTCACCAGCCACGTGGGATACCATACTTCTCACTCCCCCAGGCCCTGGCCCCCCTCCCCCTGGACCGCTCCCCAACCAGCCAGCTCTCGAGCCTGTCCAGATCAAGTGGCTGGCCAGTCCCTCCCCACCTGAAGCTTCTGCCTACTCCACAGGCCTCTCTGTTCCCACCCACACTGATTCTGGACCCAGGTTCTCCCAAGCTTCCTGAACCACCACACTGAGAGATTGTGTGTCAAGCTCTACCAGCAGTTCTGCCACCCGATGCTGGGATTGGAGGGCTCGAGGGCTTCCCCACCATCAAGCTGGTCCCCCATCCGTGCCCAGAGTGCTGCCTGGGCCTCTTGAATCCTGCCTGCTCCAGGTCACAGCCCCCAATACCCTCGTCCTGGTGGCACCTGGGCTTTCATCAACCCTGGGCCCCTCCCCGCCTGTGTCCCGTCTCTGCTCTTTCCAGGGCCCCACATGTCCCACTCTGCAGAGTCTGTGTAGGGAGGGTCAGACATAGCGCTGGGCGTCAGCATACCTGGGTGTGCAGCAGGTGTCACACACATACACACACCCCTCGGGCATCGGGTGAGTGACCACTCCCTCTCCTTTCAGGCGAGATAGAGAAGCGAGACTCACAGCCCCTGTTGAATATCCTGGAGGTGGTGGGAGGCTGGCCAGTGGCCATGGACAAGTGGAACAAGAACATAGGTAAGCCAGGTCAGGTGGCCCTGGGCCTAGGGCTCCTTGGAGCCGAGGCCTTCTAGACCCGAGCTGGGGAGTGTGCAGCAGCTGCTAGTGGGCTCTGGGTAGCCGGTCCCTTCAGCTCTACAGAGTGACATCCCTTCCAGAGCCCTAAGGAGAGACCCAGGGATCCGGCTCTCAGGGCAGGCTCTGCTTCCCACACTGTTGTTCCCTGTGGACACTGTGGGGAAGGGCGACCCCAAGCCCCCCTCCAAGGCCCACTGGTGCGCTTGCTGCCATAAGCCAGGGTCCCCTACACCCCCGAGTTCTGGGATTCCCCATCAGATGAAGGGCTGGGCTAGACCCCAAGGCCAGCAGTTCTCCAGCATGAGGCGCTGACCCTCAGGCCCCCAGTGGGAGCTGGAACAGCAGCTGGCTGTGATGAATGCACAGTTCAACCGGCGGGTGCTCATCGATCTCTTCATCTGGAACGACGACCAGAACTCCAGCCGGCACATCATCTACGTACGAGCCAGGGGGCTGGGGAGGCGGGGCTCCACAGGGCCGGGTGGGCCTGGTATGCTCCGGGGCCCTGCTCTCATCCACACCTGCAGTACAGGGCACCAGTGCTGACCATCTGAGTTTCTGGGACCCAGGTCCTGACCAGGAGTAAGCCCATGTGCTGAGCTGGTCTTTGGGACACTCTGTCCAGGCCTTCGGCACCAGCTCAGAAAGTCTGACCTCAGAGAGCTATCACTGCCACAGAGGACCCGTGTGGAATATGCCCTCACTTTGGGGGGCGGGAGAGGGTGCCCAAGGCCCTGCAGGTGGGCCTCCCCTCAGCCCACCCACAGTCCAGCCCAGGGCAGGAGTTGGGGCTGGTGCCTGCATGCACTCCACATGGAGCTCAGGTTCCCGCCGGGCACAGTCTCGGGGAGGGGCGAAGCTGGGGACCTAGCTCCATGCCCAGGTTCCCACACTCTGTCTGCAGATAGACCAACCCACCCTGGGCATGCCATCCCGAGAGTACTACTTCAAGGAAGGCAACAACCAGAAGGTGAGTCAAGGACTACCTGATGCTGGATCAGCCCCATACCCCCGGCACTTTCCTGCCTGCCCCCTCCGCTCCACGTGCCCCCTGCACGTCACTTGAGGGCCCCCTGAGGCCCAGCTCCCTGTGTGTCTGCCCCACCCTTGTCCCACAGCTAGCCTTTGTGGGCACCTGCATTGCTCAGTCCTGGTGCTGAGGGCTGGACATGCAGGCGTGGACCGCTGCCTTTGTCGCTGTTGCAGGGGTGCCCCTGGATCCCTGGGGCCAGGCTTGGCAATCAGCTCAGCCCTGCAGCCCCGAGGGGCACACCCTGCCTGCCCCCTTGCCAGGGCAGAACTGAAGTCCATGCGGCCAGCTCAGGG
Organism: Oreotragus oreotragus; assembly: GCA_006410675.1. Taxonomy (NCBI): domain Eukaryota; kingdom Metazoa; phylum Chordata; class Mammalia; order Artiodactyla; family Bovidae; genus Oreotragus; species Oreotragus oreotragus. The sequence goes on from SJYX01021845.1 coordinate 795,830, forward strand.
CCTCTAGAGATCTGAACACAGCCACCAACTAGGCCCTAAGTCTGCTCCCTGAGCTGTCCTGCTTGTGCATGCAGGAGAGAAATGGGGAACCAAATAGTGGCAAGGACAGGGCCAGCGAGGGGAAGAGGCGGAAGTTGGAGAAGAAAGACTGGGAGTGGGTTGAGAAGGCAGGAAGTGACATGACCCACAACCCGGAAGCAATATGGTGGGCCTCCCGCAAGAAGCAGACTGTGAACTAGGCTGTGAAGGATGGGACCAGCCAAGAGAAAGGACAAGGGTGACCAAAAGCAGGACCTGTGGAGGGACCGTGGGGTGGGAGATCAGACAAAGGAATCCAGCTCAGAGCAGCAGGGGCTGGAGCATGTGGATGGGCTCACACCTGGCAGCCAGGGAGCAGAGCCCACCAACACTAGCCTGTGGGCACTAGCCCAGCCTGACACCAAGCAACGGGGCGGAGGAGGCCTCTGTGGTTCCTGCCCACAGATGATGGGCCACAAAGAAGGTGGGTCCAAGACGGGCACACATCCTCAGAACTGATTCCCAGCGTCCAGCTGAGGCCAGCCTGGCTGGGGCAGCCCCCCTGAGCCCTGGGCCGTTTCCAGCACCTACTGTGTGCCCTGCACTTCACATGTGGCCGTGCGGTCCTCTGGATTAGGTCTCAGGCCCTGGTCACACACAGGAGGGATGGAGCGGGAAGCCCAGCCCTGAGTGCCTGGTGCGGGTCACACGGGCGCCATCCACACAGAGTTCGCAGCCACCCACCCAGGCTTGGTGGGGAGCGTGAGCCCCAGTGCTGAGGGCCCTGTTCTGGGAGGCATAAGCCGTCTGGGACGCCTGTCCGGGTGAGCACCTGAGGGCCGCCCTCTGTCATATGCCCCCCGCACCCCCACAGAGAGCACTGTGGTGGCCAAGGTGGCCGAGGCCACCAGACTCTGTCCCGCGTCCTTTGGCCCAGGTACGGGATGCCTACCTGCAGTTCATGGTGTCAGTGGCCACGATGCTGCGGGCGGACTTGAACCTCCCCGAGAACAGCGGCCTGGTTCAGGAAGATATGGCCCAGGTGCTGGAGCTGGAGACGCAGCTGGCCAACGTGAGGCCGTGCCCCGGGTGGGTGGTGCGGGGGGGCCACCCCGGCCCCTGTGACCACCCGCCCTGCCGCAGGCCACGGTACCCCAGGAGGAGCGCCACGACGTCACCGCCCTGTACCACAGGATGGACCTGGAGCAGCTCCAGAACAGCTTCGGTCTGAAGGTGAGCCCCGCCTCTCCTCTTAGCCTCGATACACCCCCCGAGAGGGGCCAAGGGACCCCCACATACACCCCCCAAGAAGGGCCATACACCCCCCTGAGAGGGGCCAAGGGACCCCCCACATATGCCCTCCAGGAAGGGCCATACACCCCCTCGAGAGGGGCCGTGGGACCCCTAGATACACCCAACAGGGATACTTTCACACCAGGACAGTCTAAACCTCAAGACACCCCCCCCCGATAGGGGCCATGGGACCCCCCCGGATACACCCCCTCGAGAGGGGCCATGAGACATCCCTTTGAGAGAAGCCATGAGACCCCTAGATACACCCCCGCCGAGAGGGGCCGTGGGACCAGTCACTCAACAGGGACACGTTCACACCGGGACAACAGACATCAGCTGTCTGTCTGCGGATGGGGGTGCTACCCTCCCATGAGGTGGCTGCTACAACGTCCCCAGTTTTTTGAGTGGGAAACAGCCTGATAGGGGTTATGGACTCACCTGGCTGAGTCGGGCAGACCCCCACCTGGGGCTTTCTGTCCCCAGGCCCAGTTCGGGACCCCCACTGTGGCCAGACCCTCCAATCCTACCCTCCCCACTGGCCAAGCTTCATGCTCAGCGCCAGGGGCTGGGGAGAGGCAGCCCAGCCTAGGCAGAGAGGAGATCGGCTTTAGGCACTTCCCCACCCCCCAGCTACCCACAGCCTGCTCTGACCACCCTGAGCAGTCAGAGGGGCCTCCCCCAGTGGGAGGAGGGACAAGAAGGCCGTTCTAGCCATTGCCAACTAAAGGCGGCAACTGAGGCCCAAGTCAGAGGAAGAGGGTGCAGCTGGGGACAGAACCAAGTCAGCAGGAGGAAGGCAGAGGCCGAGAGCTCCTTCCTCTGACCAGAAAGCCTGAGTGTCTGGGGCCACGGAACATGAGGGGACTCAGGGAACAAGAGAGGTCTTGGGGAACAAGACAGGACTCGGAGAGGCCCCGCCCGGGGCCCTGAACCTGGTGCTCTGGAAGGCCCCATGGCGCCCAATCCTACTCTTCCTTCCTGGCTCTCAGCCATGGCCCGCTGTGACACCCCTCACCCTCAACCCACTCCCCAGCGGGCACTTTCAGGGCACTAGCTCCATCCATGAACGAAGAAGGCAGCCCCTGCCTGGAGCTCAGGTCAGGAAAAAGACAGGTGGCCTGCAGAGTACGTCAGAGGGCCAGCAAGAGGGGGACAGATACAGTGTGTGCTGAGGTCCTGAGGCCAGGGCTGCGGGATGTCTGGGGGCAAGTGGAGGCCAAGGGGGAAGGGTGGACCGTGTCAGGCCTCTGGGGCCGCTCTGAAGGCTCCGGCTGTGATGGGACAGGACTTGGCTCATAAAAGAAGAGGACCTGGCAGCTGAGGGCACAGGGAGGGGAGCTGAGGGCCAGAAGCAGAGACGGGTCAGGAGGCTAATGCACAACCCAGAGAGGTGGCAGCCTGGGACCAGCGGCAGCAGAAGTGCTGAGAGACCTGGCTTGTGGCTTAATTTGGAAGCGAGATGGGCAGGACTTACAAATGGACTCAACATGAGAAGTGAGAGGAACAGAACTCAAGATGGCCAGAAGTTGCCCAGGAGACGGCCCCAGGAGAGCAGGGGGCATGTCCAGGAACCCAGAGCTCAGAATGACGGGATGATAGTGGGTTTATAAAGCTTAGAACTGCCACGTGTGAGGACATCCACACAGCCCCCGTCCTGCCCTTCCCCTGAAGCAGCGCCACCCTCCTCGCACCACACACTTGCCCCGTTGCCTTGTTCCACGTTCCCTGGGCGAGTCAACATCTCGCCTCGCTGGGGCAGCAGCGACCTCCCACCCATCCTGACTGCTGTACAGTCGACCCTGAGAACACACAACAGCTTGTGCATCTTCTCTACTCTTGCGGCACCTCTGGGTCGGTTCCGGTTCTGGGCTTTTCTGAGCGATGTTGCTGCACTGGCTCTCTTGCCCGGTTTGTGGCACACACACACAAGCATCTCTGTCAGGCAACCACCCAGGGGTGCAGTGGCCAGGTTTTAGGACACAGGTCTTTCCAAAGCCATCATACCATTTACACTCCCCAACAGGAGTGAAACGCTCCCTCTGGTGCCTGGATGTGCCCATTCCTTCCATCTTAGCCTGTCCAGGGATGTGCTGCAGAATTCTGTCTGAGTTGGATTTGATGTTCCCTGAACTACTCCACACCATCTGGCCAGTGATGACCCCCTTTTCCTAAGTGTCTGTTCACGTCTCTTCCCACCTCTGCCTTCTTCTTGCTGGTTTTTAGTTCTTTATAGACAAACTGGATGTGATCCCCGGGTCAGTTTCTGTGTATCGAATGTCCTCTCCAATGGACAGCCTGATATGTTACTCTCATACTGGTTCTTTTTTATTAAGGAGGTTTAAAACAGTCCAGTTTATCAGTTTATCAAAGTTGGATGGATGCTGTCTCTGTCTCGTGTTCTTCGCATTCTGCTTAAGCAATCTTTGCCTGTCCAGGTCCGTTAGGTGAAAATCTGCCTCGAGGTGATTCCCTTCACTTCTTTCTTTTTGGTTATTCTGGGTCTTTGCTGCCTCGAGCAGGCTTTCTCCAGTTGCAGGGAGTGGGGGCTGCTCTGCATTGCATTGCATGGGTTTCTCATTGCAGTGGCCTCTCTTGCTGCAAAGCACAGGCTCTAGGCTCACAGGCTTCAGCAGTTGCAGCACATGAGTTTAGTAGTTGCAGTGCATGGGCTTAGTTGCTCCACACCGTGTGAAATCTTCCCAGACCAGGGATCGAACCCATGTGCCCTGCACTGGCAGGATTCTTATCCACCGCATCACCAAGGAAGTCCTGATTTTTTTATATAGAGTGAGAAGGAATTGTTTCATTTCCTCCCTGTGGCCATCCAGATGATCTAGCACCGTTTATTGAAAAGACTCCATCGTCAGCCACTGCGCTGTGTGCCGCCTTTGTTAAAGACTGAGTGTCCTTGTGTGCCTCTGCGTGCGTGTCTGTGTCTGTGTGTTTGTGCCTGCGTGCTATCTCTGAACTGTCTTCTGTTCCACTGGCCTCTGTTTATTCACACGCCAGCACCCATTGCCTTTGTTGCGACAGCTTTGTGATAAGTTCTGATGTCTACCAACTCTGTTCTTCAAGATCAAATTGATTATTCTTGAACTTTTACATTTCTTACAAGATTCAGAGTCAGCTAGCCAATTACACACACACACACACAAAGCTGCTGAGATTTTGATAGGGATTGCTTCCAATCTAAGTGTCAATTTGGGGGAATATCAACATCTTTACAAAGTTGAATCTTCTGATCCATGAACCTTCCATATATATTTATTTCTATATATTTATGTTTTCTCTTGTTTCTCTCAGTAAGTTTTATAGTTTTCTATGTCAAAGCCTTACATATCTTACAATAGATTTATTCCTAGGTTTTTTAAATATCATTGCCAATGGTACCATTCTGTAATATATCTTGCTTGTTCCTGGTATATATTAATAAAAATACTTTGTATATAGCAATTTTACTCAAAGCATGTAGTAGTTCCAATAGTTTATCCTTTCATATTTTATATACATAGAATTATGTCTGTGATGAAACTATGAAAAATGTGTTTTTTCCTTTCAATCCTTACTGATTTTATTTTTTTTTCTTATCTTACTGAACTGGCTAGGACTTCTAGCATAAGGCTAAAATCATGACAGTAGATATCTTGTTTCCTTCCTGATCTCAGAAGAAAAGCTTTCACTTAATTTTGTTTGCTGTAGAGTGGGGTTTTATTTGTTGTCACTGTTCTTGTTGTATTCGTTGTTCAGTCACTCAGTCATGTCCAACTCTTTGCAACACCATTGACTGTAGCACGCCAGACTTCCTGTCCTTCACCGTCTTCTGGAGCTTGCTCAAACTCATGTCCATTGAGTCAGTGATGCCATCCAACCATCTCACCCTCTGTCATCCCCTTCTCCTCCTGCCTTTAACCTTTCCCAGGATCAGGGTCTTTTCTAATGAGTTAGTTCTTTGCATTAGATGGCCAAAGTATTGGAGCTTCAGCTTCAGCATCACTTCTTCCAATGAATATTCAGAATTCATTTCCTTTAGGATTGACTGCTTTGAGCTCCTTGCTGTCCAAGGGACTCTCAAGAGTCTTCTCCAACACCATGGTTCAAAAGCATTAATTCTATGGCACTCAGCATTCTTTAGCGTGTTGTATAGATCATTTCATTAGATTATGGAACTTATCTCCTATTCCTAATTTTCTCAGAATGTTTATCATGAATAGATAGTCCATTTTTATACAACTTTTCTGCCTCTACTGAAATTACCATGTGATCTTTCTTCTGTATTCAGTTATCATAGAGATTAACATTGATTTGATTTTTAAATGTTACACCACACTTGTATTCCTTGAGTAAATCTAATTTGGCCATGTTGCATTATAATTTTATACTGGTATGGATGAATTCTAATTGCATTTTTATGATTTTTTTTTTGATGCTTTGATGTGAACCATTTTTTTAAAGTCTTTATTGAACACGCTACAATATTGCTTCTGTTATATGCTTTGATTCCTTGGCTGGGAAGCATGTGGGATCTTCGCTCCCCAACCAGGGTTTGAATCCACACCCCCTGCTTCCGAAGACAAATTCTCAACCACTGGACTGCCTGGCAGGTCCTTGGCCTATTGTTTTCTTTTCTTGTAATATCCTTATTTGATCTTAAGATTATTCTTCATCTCATAAATCAAGTTGAAACCGTTTTTTCTTTTTCCCTTCTCTGAAAAGTTTGAGTAAAATTGACAGTATGTCTTCCTTAAATGTCAGTATCCACCGGAAAAGCCAGATAAGTCTGGAAAATTCTATGTGAAAATAGTTTAATTAAATATCCAGTTTACTACCTTTGTATGTCTTTAGGCTTCCCAGGTGGCTCAATGGTAAAGAATCCGTCTGCCAATGTAGGAGACACCAGAGACATGGGTTCAATCCCTGGTTTGGGAATATCCCCTGGGATAGGAAACGGCAACCCACTCCAGTATTCCTGCCTGGAAAATTTCATCGACAGAGGAGCCTGGCAGACTATAGTCCATGGGCTACAAAGAGTCAGGCGCAACTGAGCACACACACATCCGGATTATTACACATAAACTTTTTTTCTGTTTCTTCTTTTGTCTTTGCTAAGTGCATTTTTCCAGGAATTCTTCCATTGTACTTGAGTTTTCAAATATATGGCATAATCTCTTCTCACCACTTTTAGGCTTGCGATAATGTCATCCACCTTTTTCCTGATTCTGATTATCTGCACCTTCTCCCTGAAAAAGTGAACATGTTAGTCAGTTCTGTCCGACTCTTTGCAACCCCAAGGACGGTAGCTCCTCTGTCCATGGAACTCTCCAGGCAAGAATACTGGAGTGGGCTGCCATTCCCTTCTTCAGGGAATCTTCCTGACCCAGGGGTCAAACCCAGGTCTCCCTCATTGCCGGCAGATTCTTCACCATCTGAGCCACCAGGAAACCCACCTTCTCCACCAGAACACTCTCTGGTAGGGGTGGGTCTCTTGGATGCCTAAGAAATGTGTCTACCTTTCCACCTCCCCTTCTTTCCCCCCATCCCTCTGTCCCCAGGGATTTAACTGGACTCTCTTCATACAATCCGTGCTATCCTCTGTCAAAATCGATCTGCTGCCGAATGAAGAAGTGGTGGTCTATGGCATCCCCTACCTCCACAATCTTGAAGGCATCATCGATGTCTACTCACCCAGGTAGGGCCAAGGAAGGCCCCAAGAGGCCTCGGCATCTTCCCCCCTCCCCACTCTCTCCTCCTCCCTAACAGCTCCTCCTCTCAGGAAAGGACCCAATAAAGCATCACTCGGAGGCGTGAGCGACACGGTGGGGGTAAATGCTTGTGGCCAATGGAACTTTACATTAGAGATGCAAACCCTTCTTCGAGGCATCCAGGGGCAGGCAGGATGTATGTGGGGGTTGTCTTGGATGTCTCCTCTGCCACCCTGAACTCCCTGCTTGGTGTGGAGCCTGCTGTCCAAGGGCCGGATGGGCAAGCACCACCTGCCTGTTCCATCTGCTTCCCTGTGCCTCCTACCCTAGGACCATGCAGAACTACCTGATTTGGCGCCTGGTGCTGGACCGCATCAGCAGCCTGAGCCAGCGGTTTAAGGAGGCGCGTGCAAGCTACCGCAAGGTGAGCGACACCCTACCCCCGTGGCTCTCCCCACATGCCGAACCTGGCCTGCCACTTGTCCCTTTGTGACACTGACCACCTGCCATGGGCCAAGCACCAAAGTCCACCCTGGGGTCAGAGCCACGATTGAGGCTGATGAGGCCCTGGTCCTCTTGGGCCAGCTGAACAAACCTTGACCTGCTCTTTAAAACCAGCAAGTGAGATGCAAAGGGAGGGGATAAGGGCAAGGAGGGCCTCTCCATTAGACAGTAGAGATCTTCAGGCAAGATGACCCAGGCATGAAAAGACCACGGCCAGATTCCCCAGGAGCAGAAACAGCCAGTGCAGAGGTCTTGTGGCAGCAACCCCAGGCTCACATGGGGGAAGGAGGGAGATGAGGTGGCAGACCAGCAATTGTGGGCCAGAGCAGCTCTCAGGTTCCACAGGCACTGAGAGCCCCGGGGGTGTTAAGAGTGGTAGCCAGGATTGGGGCAGCCAAGCTGGGGAAGAGAGTGGAGCCTGAAGCTCAGTGGAGAGAGGCTGAGTCAGAGTGCTTTTAGGTCAGGAGACCCCACAGCCCTGAAGTGTGGGGCCAGATGCGGGGCCAGAGCTCCAGGCTGGCTGGGACTCGGGTTCAGAAATCTGACGGGGGAAACATTTCCATCTTGTGCTCTGTGTCCCCAGGGACAGCAAACATTCTCACCGCCACTTTAGAGATTGGAAAAGTCTAGTCAGGCAGTTCCCTGGTGGCTTAGATGGTAAAGAATTTGCCTGCAATGCGGGATACCCTGGTTCCCGGGTCAGGAAGATTCCCCTGGAGAAGGGAATGGCAACCCACTCCAGTATTCTTGCCAGGAGAATCCCACGGACAGAGGAGCCTGGTGGGCTATGCCCTGTGTCCCCGAGGACCACAGGCATTCTCATCGTCACTTTGGAGATGGAAAAACAGAGCCCCAGGCAGCTGGCGGCTCACGGTTGAGCTAGACAAGGCCCCCAAGGTCAACGCCACCCTATGCTTTGGGTGGGGCTGGACTCCTGGAGAGCAAATAGTCAGGCCAGGGACAGGGGACAAGGAGGGCCCCCGGCCTCCATGGGCCAGCCTGTGCCAGGAGCCCCACCCTCCAAGCCACACACCCTGTCTTCCCACCCCTGGGGGTCAGGATTCAAAGGGGGTGTCTGATTTTCTCCATGTACCCCATTGGTCCCTGGGCACCCTGGGGCCGAGGCCAGGGGAGTAGGTGTTGGTAAAGATGATGATGACATGAACCATGACAGGCACTCTATGGCACGACGGTGGAGGAGGTTCGCTGGCGGGAGTGCGTCAGCTACGTCAACAGCAACATGGAGAGCGCCGTGGGCTCGCTCTATGTCAAGGAGGCTTTCCCTGGGGACAGCAAGCACGTGGTGGGTGCTCCACGACCCACCCTGGGCCTGGTGCAGCCTCCCTGCAGGGACCTCCTGGCCCCTGGTCAGGGGGTCCTGCTTGTCCAGCAGCGCCTATGCATACTGGAGAGCACGTTTGCCCCAGTGCCCTGTCACACATGGGGATTAGGGGAAGTTGTGCCCCCCATAGGACCGTCAGCCCCACCCCAGCCCTGCTGGCCTGCCTGGGAGTGGGGACAAGTTGTACAAGGCATGAATCCAGGGCCCGGCAAGCCATAGGCCCACCCCAGACAAAGTGCAGCCATGGAGACCCTGCCCAGGAGGTCGGAAGGTCCACCCTGGACAAAGTACCCAGGGGGTTGGATCTCACCCCAAATCCCCTCCACATTTGGAGGTACCAGCTCTCTGCAGAGACCCAGTGCTGGCTCCCCCAGGCACCAGGGCCATGCACTCCTGCAGGTCAAAGAGCTCATTGACAAGGTGCGGGCAGTGTTCGTGGACACTCTGGATGAGCTGAGCTGGATGGACGAGTCATCCAAGAAGAAGGCCCAGGAGAAGGTGGGAAGGAGGCCAGAGAAGGGCGGCCCCAGTGTGAGGGCCATGGGGTGACCATCACCACACCCACTTCAGAGAGAGGGCAATGAGCAGGGGGTGGGGCTCGCTCAGGAAGGGCTTTGGACAGAGATGAGGCACCTCCAGCAAGGGGGGGTGGCAGCCACGGCTGCAAGGAGCAGGGGTCCCTCCGGGCCCATGTGACAGAGGGCACTGTGGCAGCTTGGCCCTACCCCTACCCCAGACCCTGGCTGGCAGCTGGATGAAGGTCAGTGGTGAAGGTCGGTCTCCAGTCAAGCCCTTCCATGTTCTGTCCCCATTAGCCTCCCCTCAGCCTGCAAGGAAAGCCAAGTCCCTTAGCCCCTGACCCAAATGGTGGGGACAGAACCAGGATGCCCATGGCAGGGTGGGCATGGATTGGCCCCGTCTCCTCCCCAGGCCATGAACATCCGGGAGCAGATTGGGTACCCTGACTACATCCTGGAGGAGGGGAACAAACATCTGGATGAGGAGTATTCCAACGTGCGTATTCCAGTGGGGCCCCCCGGTCCACCCCCAGGCCGTCGAGAGCCCCACCCGTCCCCTCAACCCAGCCCAACCTGCCCCTGAACCAGCCCAGGGGACCTTCGGCCCTCAACTCCCAGGGATGGACCCCTCATCTGGCCATGTGCCAGGACTCCAGTATCACCTTCCATTACCAGTGGGGAAACTGAGGCCAGGAGGGTCTCGGATCTTGCCCAGTAAACACAGAGCCAAGGTTGGCCCTTAGTCCACCTGCACCCAGAGCCTGTGAGCCACGTACAGGACTGCCTGGCGAGTCCTGAGGCCAGCCTGCAGCCATCCTTGACCTCCCTTCCCCACCAGCCTCTTGAGGACCCCGCACACATGTCCAGAAATGACCACCTCTCTCTTATAGCTGAACTTCTCAGAGCACCTGTACTTTGAGAATGGACTGCAGAATCTGAAGGCTGGTGCCCAGCGGAGCCTCAAGAAGCTTAGAGAAAAGGTGGACCAGAACCTGTGAGTAAGGATGGTGTGTGGTGGGGGATGGGCCAGGCACCAGGCCAGCTGGGGAGGGCAGTGGTCTGACTCCAAGCCCCTTGTGCCTGCCCTGTTTGTGGGGCTCCAGGAAGAAACCAGGTGTTCAGACTGGCCCAGACCCAGTCTGGCCGTTGGCAGTGCTGGACCCATGACGTGACCGCTGTGCATGCGTCAGAGTGGGCTTTGGTCAGCCAAGTAGAGGGGCCTGGAGTTAAGGCCCAGGAGAACTGGGCTCTGAACGATGCACCTGTCTTCCACAGCTGGATCATCGGGGCTGCCGTGGTAAACGCCTTCTACTCTCCAAACCGAAACCAGATTGGTACGTTCCCTCTCCACCTTGCTCTTCTAGTCCTGCCCTCCCACCTTCTGAGCGTTGGTTTTTCACCTGTGTAAAATGGGGAGGGTCATAACCTCTACCTCCCTGGCCGTGGGATTAAATGGCAGGACCCCTCGATGTGCCCGCTCAGAGCCCGGCACACAGGTGTGCTCACCTAAAGCTTACTCTGTCTCTCCCCTCACCCCCCACCTCCCACAGTGTTCCCCGCCGGGATCCTCCAGCCCCCTTTTTTCAGCAAGGAGCAGCCTCAAGCCTTGAACTTCGGGGGCATCGGGATGGTGATCGGGCACGAGATCACCCACGGCTTTGACGACAATGGTGGGGGGGCTGCCTGGGGTGCCGAGCCACACCTCCAGTCACACACTCACTCCTCCCCCCACTGCCTGGAGGACCCCCCCTCCACCTGCTTCCAGGGGCCTCAAGCTGCTACCCAGGGAGGCTGGCCTTCCCCTAGGGCTGGCCCACCCAGACCTTCTGAGGGCAGGCCCGGGCCCTCAGGGTCCATGCACTCCCTCCCTGGGGTTTGGAAAGTTTGGACATCGCAGCAAGGGTCACTAGTCCCAGGGTCACTAGTCACTAGTCTCCTGAGAGAGACCACAGGCCCTGACCTTGGGGGTGGCGTGGACGTCACTGAAGCCTTCTGTCCCCAAGGGCCTGAGCAGCCCCGACCCGGGGTCCATTCTCTGCTCATGTGAGCTCCAGACATGGGGATTCCAGGAGGGCGTGGGGGCAAGGCTGGTGCTGGGCAGGCTGGGGATCATGGGTAGCCTACCCCTCCCCTGACCTCCCCGTTCAGGCCGAAACTTCGACAAGGACGGGAACATGCTGGACTGGTGGAGCAACTTCTCTGCCCAGCACTTCAGGGAGCAGTCAGAGTGCATGGTCTACCAGTATGGCAACTACTCCTGGGATCTGGCTGATGACCAGAACGTGAGCGGCCACCCCTGGACCGTGCCGCAGCCCTGGCCTGGGGGAGGGCGGAGGAGGGCAGCCCAGGCGCTCCCCCCGATCCTGTCTCCCACCTGTAGGTGAATGGCTTCAGCACACTCGGGGAAAACATCGCCGACAATGGAGGGGTGCGGCAGGCATACAAGGTGGGTCCAAGCAGGGCCCCCCGGAGGAAGTGGGAGAAGGGAATGGTCAGGCCCAGGCAGGCACAGGCCTCTCAGTGTGGCAGGGACTGTCCCCTGTCCAAGCCCACGTGTATCCTGGGACCCTTCTTCATCTGACAGGGAGGCAGCAGAGTCCTGGGGGAGCCTGCTGGCCACAGGTGGGCAAGTACCACAGCCACTTGGCCCTCACTTCGCTCCACTCTTAGCTGAGGCCTCTGCACTCGGGGGAGACCACTGTCCATTGCCAAATCAGGGACAGTCACTGCACACCTTCCAGCCTCAGCGACACCCCTGCACTGACAGCCTTGGGCACTGGGTGTCAGGAGCTCACTTGTGGGGCAGGCTGCCTGGGCAGTGAGCCCCTATAGAACCCAGCCAGGCTCTGTGCTCAGAAGCTCCACGCTGCAGAGGCAGGGCCCCCACAAGGGGAGGCCTGGGAGCCAGACCTCCATCCTGCCCCAAGCCAAGGAGCAGGAGTCCTGACCAGGCTGGTGCTGCCCCCGGGAGGGCAGACCCTGGCCCAGCACCCGTTTGGTGCCTGCAGGCTTACCTGAAGTGGGTGGCAGAAGGCGGCAAGGACCAGCAGCTGCCAGGCCTGGAACTGACCTATCAGCAACTGTTCTTCATCAACTATGCGCAGGTGGGAGTCAGTTCCCCAGCCCCACTCTCCCCACTTGCCCCCACACCCACCACTGGGAACTGGCTCCCACCTCCTACCCTTGGTGAGCCCTCACTACAGAGTGTCTCCAGGGACACTGTGGGCTGGCAAGCTGGGCAGAACCAGAACTAACGGGCCAAGAGGGCTTCCTGGAGGGAAAGGATGTCAGGGGAGCTGGGGCTGGGGAAGATTCAGATGTNGATGGCTAACAAACACATGAAAAGATGCTCAGTGTCACTCATTATCAGAGAAATGCAAATCAAGACCACGATTAGATACCAGATCTTTCATCTTTATTTGTATCTTTCTGCATATACAGGTTTCTGGAGAGTGAGGAAGATGAAATCCATCAAAAAAGTAACTAGAAAGAGTTTATAGAGCCTCAGTTTTTTCACGCTTATTTTTGGAAATACATTCACTGAATGTAGAATTCTGGGTTGACAGTTTATTTTCCCTCCAATATTTTGAAGATAGAGATTTAAATTTCTTTGCAATATGCAAGAAGCCCAAGCTGAATTGATGTAAAGCTCTGGAGCTAAGATGGTCCTTTAGAATCACCCCATTCAAAGCAAACAGCCTAAGTGTCCTTTCTTGCCTAGAATGGCCTTCTGGTAGCCCTTGCAAAATATAGTAGGTCTGTACAGTGGAATTCCATACAGAAATAAAAAAAGAATATTGTACATGTTATAATATGGAGGTATAAAGAATAGTACATTAATATAAAGAAGCCCAGACACAAAATAGCATATGCTATATGATTCCATTTTCATAAAATGTTCAAAAAGGCAAGTATATAGTAGAGAAAATAGAATAATAGTTGCCTGAAACTTGGTCAGGGAAATAGAGAACGAATATGAAACTTGTTGGGGAGATGGAAATGTTCTAGAATTGGATCGTGGTGATAATTGCACAACTTGGCAGATTTATAAAAAAAAATTAAATTGGAAAGTTAAATAGATTAACTTTATGGTTTATAAATTATATTTAACAAAGGTGTTAAAATTAAATTAAGAGTTAACATAAACAAAAAGTTTTAATGGAAGAACAAAAATGTCAACTACTTCATGTTCATTATAAAGTGAAAGTGAAGTCACTCAGTCATGTACAGCTGTTTGCGACCTTATGCAATGGACTGTCAGGCTCCTCCTCTGTCCATGGGATTTTCCAAACTAGGGAGTGGGTTGCCATTTCCTTTTCCAGGGGATCTTCCAATCCAGGGATCAAGTTCAGGTCTTCTGCATTGCGGGCAGACTCTTTACCCTCTGAGTCAGGGAATCCATTATAAAGCTATTAACAAATTCAGAAAAAAAGCAAGTGCAAGGATATGGAGAAATAGGAACTCTCCCACATCTTTTGTGGGAATATAAAAATGACTTGGCCACTACAGAAAACAGAGTGATGGTTACTCAAAAAATTAAAAACAGAATTACCAAATAATCCAGCAATTCCATTTGTAGGTATATACACAGGAGAATTGAAAGCAGGCATTTAAAAGAACATTTGTGCAGGAATGTTCCTAGCATAAGTCACAATAGCAAAAGATGAAAACAACTTTAGTGTCCCACAAATGATCAATGCAAATAATAAATAAAATATGGTATACATATACAATGAAATATTCTTCAGCCTTAAAAATGTAGATGAACCTTGAAAACATTTTGCTAATGAAGAAAGCCAGACACAAAATTATTGCATGATTCCACTTATTTGAAGTACTTAGAATAGTCAGAATTCATAGAAACAAGATGTAAAATAGTGGTTACCAAGCACTGGGGGGACAGATGATTGAGAAACTTTTTTTTTTTAAACTGAGAAACTATTTTTTGAGAAACTTTGAGAAAATAGTTTGAGAAATTGTTTTATAGTGGGTACAGAGTTTCAGTTTGGAATGATGAAAAAGTCTGCAGGTGGGTAATGATGACACCTATGTAACAATGAGGATGTGCTTAACACCTCCGAAAACACAAACTGTTAAACCAATAATTTTATTTTATATATATTTTACCACAGTAAAAAATAAATAGCTACAACAGTGGTTCTCAAATGACCATGCTGTAGAATGCACAGACCAAGGAAGCTGCACTAGAATCAGTATTTTAAGAAATACTGAAGAAAAATACTGCATGATCGGACTTACACAAGAAGATTCAAGTGCTCTCAACACACACACACACACACACACCCACACACCTTGCAGTTATTAGATAAATAAATCCTGGGGATGGAGTGGATAGCATGGTGATTATAGCTAACAAAGCTCTGTTGTTATATCTGAAAGTTGTATAGAGAGTAGATCTCAAAACCAAATCAAATCAAACCAACCAAAAGAGACAAAATATAGCACCTACCTTCAAGAGTCCACAATCTAGTGAAGAAACAAACTAATTTTGAGTAAATGAAACCAACTATTAGTCTCAAAAAAGTCCCCCAAAGAGGTAACTATGTGAGATGACGGATATATTCATTAACTTAACTACAGTAACCATTTCACTATGTAAAGCAAACCATCATGTTGTACATGTTTTGGGAGAGAACAGTTTGTAATTATCCATCAAAATAAGAACAAAAAATATATTAAGTTCCAGATATATTTATTATGATAAAAAGAAATACATCAAGAAAACTAAAATGCCTATCTACCAATGCAAAAAAAAAATGTGAGTTAAAAAAGTAATTTCATAATGATTAAATATACTGTACATAATTAGTTTTTAATAATTATGGCTTAAGCTTATATGTGTATAATAACATATAGGTATTTCATGTGCACTGCTGTGGTAAGTCACTTCAATCATGTCCAACTCTTTGTGACTGTTATGGACTATTGCTCACCAGGCTCCTCTATCCATGGGATTCTCCTGGCAAGAATACTGGAGATGTGTATAAGAGACAGCAGATACAGTGTGTGCTGAGGTCCTGAGGCCAGGGCTGCGGGATGTCTGGGGGCAAGTGGAGGCCAAGGGGGAAGGGTGGACCGTGTCAGGCCTCTGGGGCCGCTCTGAAGGCTCCGGCTGTGATGGGAC